>OZ005737.1:12701543-13301543 GCA_963930755.1 Eudasyphora cyanicolor
AGTGGGCGTTATCACCCCGCCCCTTTTTGTACCTCCCACACAAAATGACCAACTCATACCAAAATTACATAGCTCGTAACTTTAATATACCAGTGCACATAAACGCTTATAGTTCAGCACAATGCAATGTATTTAAGAATGTACTGTTTACCGAAAAATATGTGTATTTGGAAAACCCCTTCTGGTACCTCCCACACAAATTGACAGATTTATTGGTGTAATGTTATATATTACATTACTCACAAAGTGAGGGTATACCTTAGTCGGTTTACCCGACTGAAACTTTCTTACTTGTTTTATATTTTTATATTTTTATATTTTTATATTTTTATATTTTTATATTTTTATATTTTTATATTTTTATATTTTTATATTTTTATATTTTTATAACTTTATAATTTTATATTTTTATATTTTTGTATTTTTGTATTTTTATATTTTTATAGTTTTATAATTAATATAATTATATTTTGAGAGCCCCAGTAGGCGCTCGTCTATGAGTTTTAGGGTCGTGGGTTCGATTCCAACCAGAGGCTCTGGTCTGTTTTCATTTTTATATTTCTATAATTTTATTTTTTTTTATTTTTTATATTTTTATATTTTTTATATTTTTATATTTGTTTTTTATTTATTTGCATTTTTATACTTTTGAATTTATATATACTTCAATATTTTGATATTTTTATATTATTTTATTGTATTATGTTATTATAAGTATTTATATATTTCAATATTATTATATTAATTTATTATATCTTTATGCTTTTATATTTATTGTAATTTTTACACATTTATATTTTTGTACTGGTAAATTTGTAATACATATTTTGTTATTTTCTAATTTTGTACTTTATTTTAAAATGTAGTATTTTTAAAAATTTTTTGAGTTTCTATATTTTTGTAATATTTTCTTTTTAAATTTATAATTTTTTTTAAATTTCGTATTTTTATAATTTTTAGTACAATTTTTGATTTTGAGTTTTTGGATATATATTAATTTTATGATTAATTCCCATTTTGACTGAGTGTGTGATATAAAAACATTTCCAACACACCCTATTATACACTGCACAACAAAACTATGCACATAGAGCATAAGGTATTTAACATGTAAAGTATGACGCACACAGAAAAACTATTTATGAGTATGATTCGCTTTACAAAAAAAGTTATTCATGTCCTGTTTGTGATGTGTTTGCTACGGATTGTTTGACAGGATTTCTCTCTCACTCTCAACAAAGGATTGTTTAGTTGGTTGTTTATAGGCGTTTTTCCCCATAACAGGTTTTGTAATTTTATAGACTTCCAAGTTATGAACGAAATGTGAAAAACTTGTTTATTGGTATTTCAATGGAAAAAAAGTTTGTTAGAAACCGCCACATAAACTCCATATGAGAGTATTCGCCATTCAGTCATATCTACTCGTTTATGTGTACACACATGGATTTATGTATTAACAATAGGATATGTTTTCAATTTGTCCCCTGTGGCGTATGGATAACACAGACAACATTCCATGTCATGTATACGCTAAGGTGGCTGTGATGGATTGACACTCAAGTACAGTAAGCCAACGGGGACAGTGGTCTAGGAGAGATTTGTATGTCTCATATCTTGTGTGAATAATATTACTGCTATACAGGGTGGCGTAAAAGAACCGAAAGGGTTTAAGCAGTCTATAATTTCTTTATGTTAAAATCAATTAATTTTTTTTCTTCCTTAAAATATATTTTTCCTTCTCTCTAAACAACATTTCTTACTTTTCTTTATATTTTTAGCGTTATCGTCCCGATTATCTTGAGGATTATGAAAAAATTGGCTATAAACATACTTTGGCTACATTTTACTCCAAGGCCTGTTTCTGGTGGTTGACACCTCTTTTGTGGTTCGGCTACAAGGAACCCTTGGAATTGGAAGATTTGGGGCAAATGCGTGTGGAGGATAGTGCCCGAGCACACTATGATCGTTTCCTGTTGATTTACAAAACAGCAAAGGTGGTAAGTGAAAGACAAGAAATGAAATGTTTTTATTTAAAATATTTACACAATATCAACTTTTCATAAAAAAATTATGAGTTCATGAAAAATCATTATTTTATATTTTTCCTTTCCATTTAATTTTAAATTAATTTCTGGTATAAAAATTCATGTAAAATGTTTATAAATGTATAAGAGCATAGGACGTATCTAAAAATGTAATTCATTTTTATTAGCACAATGAATGTTTGTTGGTCAGATGTCGCAAGTTTGTTTACGTTTTCTCGAGTTCCAATGAATAGAATTGATTTTCCAGACGCGAAAAAAGTAGTTTTCCGCGGTTTTTTTTTAACTTTTTTTGGACGTATCGATTGATATTAATTTTCTAAACGTGATAATAATAAAAAAAATCGAGAAAATCGGTCTAAAAGTACGTGAAAAACCTTACTCGTTAAAATCAAATTCATATTCCTTCGTACTGACAGCTACTCGCTGTACGATAAGACAACTTCATAGTCAATTATTTTTGGCTTTGCACTGTGGACTTTGTAGCCCCCAAAATTTCATTTTAGTGATATAGAGACATGTGATGTGTTTCGACACCTACAAATATACTTTTAGATAAAAATATAAGAATAGTAAATTTTTCATGCAAATGCACTTTTTCAACGTATTGATGTTCTCGCTTTAACAGAACTGAATGTATACTTAGATACTTAAACTAATAATTTCTTACACTGATCCAGTCATAACCTCAAAGTGATGTCAAATACAGCTATACCAAATTTCACGACGATTAATCTACTCCAGGTGTTCCAAACTTTGTAAGCTTGAAGATTTTTCTAATAAAATCTCGGATCAGTCTATTTGAAAGTCTAACTCCAAAAAATAATAACAAATGACCTCAAAAACCCAAACGGTATGAATATACTTTTGATCAGGACTGTGCATCATATAGCATTTTAGCTCTTAATCGACCCTTTAAATATCAGAAAGAATTGTATTATTCTGGTCGCAAATTTCGTTAATCTGAGTAGGGTATTATTCACTATATGTCAGAGTTCAAGAAAACGCAAAAATAAAGGGTTTTGGTATTCAAAGAAATGATCGGATGTTTATTTCATAATAAAGAGGAAGGTATGCCGTTAATAATGAAAAACAACATCAGCCAAATGGCCACCACGACCACGCTTACAGGACCATATCCTGTTCATGAAATTTTCCATAACAAAATCGCAAAGTGGCTGCCCTATGTCCTCGATAGCCTCACGAATTCTATCTTTGAGGTCTTGAATCGACGCTGGGCTGTTGGCGTATACCTTATCTTTCACGTGGTCCCAAATGAAGAAGTTGCAAGGTGTTAAATCACAAGATCTCTGTGGCCAATTGTGATCACCTCTTCGAGAGATAACACGGTCCGGAAACTTTTCCCGTAACAGAGCAATGGTTTCGGTGCTTGTGTGTGGCACGTAGCGCCGTCTTGTTGAAAGTAAACGTTGTCCAGATCAATACAATCCAACGCCGACCATAAAAAATCATTAATCATCTCTCGATAGCGCAATCCATTCACCGTAACTGTTGATCCAACCGAATTTTCGAAAAAGTAAGGTCCAATGACCCCGCCGGACCCTAAACCGCACCAAACAGTCACACGTTGAGGATGGAGAAGCTTCTCAAGAATAACTCTTGGGTTTTCCGAGCCCCAGATGCGACTACTTTGCTTGTTGACGTAGCCACCGAGGTGGAAATGGGCCTCATCAGTCAAGACAATTTTTCGAATTTTAATAATTTCAGCGCGTTGTTGTATCTTTTATGGTTCCATTTTTAGTAATGACGTCGTTTCTACTTGTCAAATGTCACAGAATAAAAGCTTCAAAAGTGACAGATACCGGGTGATTCGAAATAACACCTCTTGTTGGAAAACCCTGTATATTGACATATACATATATATATAAATATACATTATAAATATGTATGTAAAAAAATGTAAATTTCTGAAAATATATAAATACAGAAATGCGAAAGCGCAAAAATATAAAATTAAATAATTAAAAATACAAAAATGTAAAAATATACAAAAAAAAAAATATAACAATTCAGAAAAATAAAAATTAGCAAATATATAAATATAAAAATATAAAAAAAACAAAATTGAAAAAGTACTGAAATTAAGAAATACAGAAACGCAAAAGATTAAAATTTTAAACATACAAATCTATAAAAATATTAAAAAATTTAGTAAATCGACCCTAGAACAAAAAAATTCCAAACTACTAAATTAAGCAATTAAAAATATAAAAATACATATATATAAAAATTAAATTATAACAATGTAAAAAATAAAAATTAACAAATATGTAAATATTCAAATATTAAAATTTTTAAATATAAACAGAAATATGAAAATAAAACATTATAACAAAATACAAAATTGGAAAAGTACAGAAACTAAAAAATACAGAAAAACAAAAAAAAATAAAAATTTAAATATACAAAGCTATAAAAATATTAAAAAATATAGTAAATTTAGAATAGAAAAAAAAATACAAAACTACAAAATTAAATAATTAAAAATATAAAAATACATAAATATAAAATTATATTCAAATAAAATTATAACATTGTAAAAAAATAAAAATTAACAAATATATTAATATTCAAATATAGCAACTTTCAAATATAAAAATATTCAAATATAGAAAGAAATATAAAAATAAAACATTGTAAAAAAATAAAAATAGATGAAAAAGTACAGGAACTAAAAGAAAGAGAAACACAAAAAAAAATAAAAATTTAAAAATACAAAGCTATAAAAATAATATAGTTAAAAATATAGTAATTTTAGAATAGAACAAAAAATACAAAACTACAAAATTTAATAATTAAAAATGTAAATATATATAAAAAAATAAAAGTTAACAAATATATAAATATTCAAATATAATAGGAAATATAAAAATAACACCTCTTGTTGGAAAACCCTGTATATTGACATATACATATATATATAAATATACATTATAAATATGTATGTAAAAAAATGTAAATTTCTGAAAATATATAAATACAGAAATGCGAAAGCGCAAAAATATAAAATTAAATAATTAAAAATACAAAAATGTAAAAATATACAAAAAAAAAATATAACAATTCAGAAAAATAAAAACTAGCAAATATATAAATATAAAAATATAAAAAAATACAAAATTGAAAAAGTACTGAAATTAAGAAATACAGAAACGCAAAAGATTAAAATTTTAAACATACAAATCTATAAAAATATTAAAAAATTTAGTAAATTTAGAATAGAACAAAAAAATTCCAAACTACTAAATTAAGCAATTAAAAATATAAAAATACATATATATAAAAATTAAATTATAACAATGTAAAAAATAAAAATTAACAAATATGTAAATATTCAAATATTAAAATTTTTAAATATAAACAGAAATATGAAAATAAAACATTATAACAAAATACAAAATTGGAAAAGTACAGAAACTAAAAAATACAGAAAAACAAAAAAAAAATAAAAATTTAAATATACAAAGCTATAAAAATATTAAAAAATATAGTAAATTTAGAATAGAAAAAAAAATACAAAACTACAAAATTAAATAATTAAAAATATAAAAATACATAAATATAAAATTATATTCAAATAAAATTATAACATTGTAAAAAAATAAAAATTAACAAATATATTAATATTCAAATATAGCAACTTTCAAATATAAAAATATTCAAATATAGAAAGAAATATAAAAATAAAACATTGTAAAAAAATAAAAATAGATGAAAAAGTACAGGAACTAAAAGAAAGAGAAACACAAAAAAAATAAAAATTTAAAAATACAAAGCTATAAAAATAATATAGTTAAAAATATAGTAATTTTAGAATAGAACAAAAAATACAAAACTACAAAATTTAATAATTAAAAATGTAAATATATATAAAAAAATAAAAGTTAACAAATATATAAATATTCAAATATAAAAGGAAATATAAAAATAACACCTCTTGTTGGAAAACCCTGTATATTGACATATACATATATATATAAATATACATTATAAATATGTATGTAAAAAAATGTAAATTTCTGAAAATATATAAATACAGAAATGCGAAAGCGCAAAAATATAAAATTAAATAATTAAAAATACAAAAATGTAAAAATATACAAAAAAAAAATATAACAATTCAGAAAAATAAAAATTAGCAAATATATAAATATAAAAATATAAAAAAATACAAAATTGAAAAAGTACTGAAATTAAGAAATACAGAAACGCAAAAGATTAAAATTTTAAACATACAAATCTATAAAAATATTAAAAAATTTAGTAAATTTAGAATAGAACAAAAAAATTCCAAACTACTAAATTAAGCAATTAAAAATATAAAAATACATATATATAAAAATTAAATTATAACAATGTAAAAAATAAAAATTAACAAATATGTAAATATTCAAATATTAAAATTTTTAAATATAAACAGAAATATGAAAATAAAACATTATAACAAAATACAAAATTGGAAAAGTACAGAAACTAAAAAATACAGAAAAACAAAAAAAAATAAAAATTTAAATATACAAAGCTATAAAAATATTAAAAAATATAGTAAATTTAGAATAGAAAAAAAAATACAAAACTACAAAATTAAATAATTAAAAATATAAAAATACATAAATATAAAATTATATTCAAATAAAATTATAACATTGTAAAAAAATAAAAATTAACAAATATATTAATATTCAAATATAGCAACTTTCAAATATAAAAATATTCAAATATAGAAAGAAATATAAAAATAAAACATTGTAAAAAAATAAAAATAGATGAAAAGGTACAGGAACTAAAAGAAAGAGAAACACAAAAAAAATAAAAATTTAAAAATACAAAGCTATAAAAATAATATAGTTAAAAATATAGTAATTTTAGAATAGAACAAAAAATACAAAACTACAAAATTTAATAATTAAAAATGTAAATATATATAAAAAAATAAAAGTTAACAAATATATAAATATTCAAATATAATAGGAAATATAAAAATAAAGCAATATAAAAAAATGAAATGGCACAGAAACTAAATAATACAGAAAAAAATACCAAAAAAAAAATTTTAAATTTAAAAATATAGAACAAATTTATAGAATAGCCACAACATTAAATCATTAGAAATATAAAAATACATGAATATAAAAATGTAAATATATATAAAAATAAAATTATAACAATGTAAAGAATAAAAATTAACAATAGAAGAATAGAACAATAAATACAAAATTGAATAATTAAAAATATAGAAATATATATATAATATATATAAAAATAAAATTATAACAATTTAAAAAAATAAAAATAACAAATATATAACTATTCAAAGATAAAAATTTTTAAATACAAAATTATTCAAATATAAAAAGTAATATATAAAAATGAAGCAATATAAAAAAATAAAAAATTTAAAAAGTACAGAAACTAAATAATACAGAAAAAAATTTAAATATTTAAAAATACAAAGCTATAAAAGCATTATAAAATATAGTAAATTTAGAATAGAACAAAAAATACAAAACTATAGAATTATAAAAATACTTAAATACACAAATGTACAAATATCAAAATAATACAAAAATATAATTAAAAATCCGTATATAAAAATACAAAAGTACACAAATATAAAAATTTAATAATATGAAAAGTCAAAATATAAAAATATAAGAATACAAATAATATATAAAAAAAAACAAAAATACATAGGTACCAAAATATAAAAATACAAAAAAAATATAAAGATAAAAAAAAAACAAAAATACTAAGATGTAAGATAAAAATACAATGCAAAAATGAAAACAATAAAAAATACATAAAAAAATATAAAAATGCAAAAATAATACAAAAATTAAAAACTACAAAATGTAATACAAAAACATAAGAATATAAAAATACTAAAATACTAAAATACAAGAATAAAAAATACGAAAATATAAAAATTTAAAAATTTCATAATTTAATAATAAATACAAAAATAAAAATAAGAAACAATAAATACAAAACTACAAAACTAAATATTTAAAGATATAAAAATACATAAATATATAAATAAAATTATAACAATGTAAAATAAATATAGCAATTTTCAAATATAACAATTTTACTTGTTATATTTGAAAATTGCTATATTTATTTTACAGTTCGGCCATGCCGAATCTTATATACCGTCCACCATGGATAACATGTGACCTCACAAAATAACTCAAACCTAAAGAAAATAACACCGAAAACACAAACAATATAGTAGATGAGAACAGTAGGAATCACAACAAGTTAGATGCTATATATGGGAGCTATATCTAAATATGGACCGATATGGCCCATTTGCAATCCCAAACAACCTGCAACTATAAGAAGTATTTGTACCAAATTTGATCAACCTAGCTCTATTATTGCGGACTGTAGCGTGATTACCACAGACGGACGGACGGACAGACGGACATGGCTAAAACGTCTTAGAATTTTACAACGATTAAGAATATAATATAAAGTATAAAGTATATATTATATACTTTACGGGGTCTCAGATCAATATTTAGAGGTGTTACAAACGGAGTGACAAAATGAATATACCCTCCATTCTATGGTGGAGGGTATAAAAATTATCAAACATAAAAAGAAATATAAAAATAAAACATTATAAAAAAAATACAAAATTGAAAAAGTACAGAAAATAAAAAATAGAAAAAATTAAAAATACAAAGCCATAAAAATATTAAAATTATCGTAAATTTAGAATAGAACAAAATCACAAAATAATACGAAAATACAAAAATTTTAAAATATGAAAATATAAAAAATACAAAAATAAAAATAAGAAACTTTAAAAATACTATAATATAAAAAATCAACCAATTTAAAAACATACAAATATGAAAATGTAAATATAAATATAAAAAAATATTTAAGGTGAACACAATATTAATATATAAAAAATACAAAATAATTAATATAAAAAATACGAAAATATTGCATAAAAAAATATAAAAATGTAAAAATATTAAAATACAGAAAGGGAAAAATGCAAAAATATAAAATTAAATTATTAAAAATACTTAAATACAAAAATATAAAGATGAAAAATATAAAAAAGTAAAAGATGCAGATATATAAAAATATTCAAATATACAAATATAAAAATGCGAGAGTTCAAAAGTGCAAAAATACAAAAAAAAATAAAAATTTTAAAATACAAAAAAATAAAAATTTTAAAATTCAAAAATATAAAATTATTGTAATATAAAATATATGAATATTCATTTACATATAAAAAAATGTATATATTAAAAAATATAAAACAACAATATAAAAAAATGCAAAACAACAGAATTATATAAATCCAGAATCTCAAAAATACAGAAACACAAAAAATAAAAATACAGAAATACAAAATATGAAAATATAAAAATATACAAAATATTAAAATAAAAAATACTAAAATATAATATGTTATAAAAGTATAAAATGTATAAAAATATAGAAGTATAAATATAAAACCAGTAAGGAAAGGCTAAAGTCGGGCGGAGCCGACTATATAATACCCTACACCACTCTCGTAATATTGAATAACTCTGATATATAAATTTTGTAATTCATGTATAAATTGTTTACATAAATTTACTTTTGGGACATTTTATACTTAAATAATACCCTGTACCACAGTGTGGTGTAGGGTATAAAAACGATTGGAGCTAATTTCAAAACGATTGGATGTAAAATACAGCTTCTATAGGACTAAATGGCCAAATCGGACGAACCATATATATGGGAGCTATAGCTAAATCTTAACCGATTTTCTGCAAATTCGGCAGTGTTGGTTCATGGATCAAGAAACTCTACCATTCTAAATTTCAAAACGATTGGATGTAAAATACAGCTTCTATAGGACTAAATGGCCAAATCGGACGAACCATATATATGGGAGCTATAGCTAAATCTTAACCGATTTTCTTCAAATTCGGTAGTGTTGGTTCATGGATCAAGAAACTCTACCATTCTAAATTTCAAAATGATTGGATGTAAAATACAGCGTCTACAGGACTAAAGAGCAAAATCGGACGAAACATATATATGGGAGCTATAGCTAAATCTTAACCGATTTTCTTCAAATTCGGCAATGTTGGTTCATGGATCAAGAAACTCTACCATTCTAAATTTCAAAACGATTGGATGTAAAATACAGCTTCTATAGAACTAAAGGGCCAAATCGGACGAAACATATATATGTGAGCTATAGCTAAATCTTAACCGATTTTCTTCAAATTCGGTAGTGTTGGTTCATGGATCAAGAAACTCTATCATTCTAAATTTCAAAATGATTGGATGTAAAATACAGCTTCTTCAGGACTAAAGAGCAAAATCGGACGAAACATATATATGGGAGCTATAGCTAAATCTTAACCGTTTTTCTTCAAATTCAGCAATGTTGGTTCATGGATCAAGAAACTCTACCATTCTAAATTTCAAAACGATCGGATGTAAAATACAGCTTCTATAGGACTAAAGGGCCAAATCGGACGAAAGATATATATGGGAGATATATCTAAATCTGAACCGATTTCAACCAAATCCAATAGCGATCTTAACAGCCGCGAAATACTCTAAACTGCAAAATTTCAGAACGATCGGAGTGAAATTGCGACCTGTAGTAGACGAACAACTTTACATGGACAGACAGACGGACGGACGGACGGACAGACATCGTTAAATCGACTCAGCTAGTGATTCTGAGTCGATCGGTATACTTTAAGGTGGGTCTAGCTGTGTTATTTTCAGGTGTTACAAACATCTGCCGTGAAACAAACTTATAATACCCTGTACCACAGTGTGGTGTAGGGTATAAATACAAAACTCAAGTTAGTCAAAATACAAAAATATACAAAATTCTAAAAATATATAAACATAAAAATATATAAAAAAAAATTTTTTTATTATATTTTAGTTCTGTGTTTTAATATCTTATTTTGTTATTATTAAATTTTTAAAAGCTATTTGTTTTTAATTTTAAACCTCCATCTCCAATACATCCTTAGCTGCTCTTTATGTTCATATTAAAAGAAGAACAACAGGCAACGAAGTTTCCCATTGAACGAGCAGTTAAAAACAATAGCCATTCTTAAATTTCTCATCGAACTGAATGCATTCACGCATGGCCGTGCATTTTCCAAAATAAACCCACCTACTTATGCAATATTCAACAAATTAATTGATTTCACAGCGCGTAGTTTTTTTTTTGTTCGAATTCGAATTTCAATAGATTTAATTTCTTTCTCGGATTCAATGGACTCGAACGTACATACTCCGGTTTCGGTGCTCATTTTAATTATTAACACGTTAATTTACGTTTTGTTTATATAAAAATGTATTTAAAAAGAACAGCGCGTAATGGGTAAACAAATTAACTGCAAAAAGGACATCTGGACTATGTGTTAATGGGGTGCGGCAACAGCAGCAGCAGGAGCAGCTGCGGTGCGCTGCAGCAGTATCCAAAGAACCAGAATTAATCCCGAATAGATGAGTAGTGGTTGGTTCTGCGGGTAGCAGGTGGATGAATTTATTATTACTTTTTAAATTAATTTAAAGTTATACTCGAGTAAAAAATGGTAGTTTAAATTAATCATGACAGTAAAGGAGTTTTATTCGAAGTATGAATTGTTTTTTTATGCTGACAGTCAGTTTCTTGGCAAAAGTGATAAATATGGAACAAACAAAATTTTGTGTCCGAAATTATTTTTGGGTAGATGGAGGCATATTACGAGTATTTAATAAAATCAAAACCATAAAATTGTTATGGTAAAGTAGAGCAAAGTCTTTGTGATTTGAACAGTAGACCGAAGTCTCTGTAGTTTTGAACAGTGGACCGAAGTCTCTGTGATTTGAACAGTAGATCGGCCTTCAGAAGAGTACAACTTGAGTACCGTTGTAGGTGTATCTATTATTATAAGCAGTTGTGTCATTGTTTGAGTTTATTTTGTCATAAATTTGGAACCTATAATACTTTCTCTTCTCTATTTACAATTTCTTACTGACCTCATTTTCATGGGATAATTATTCATTCACGCCCCCCCCCCATAGATATACACATATCGATATTTACCCCATCCCTCCAAATATATATCCATATCCAATCATGTCTAAATAATGATATTATTTTTCAACAAATTTCTCTCAATTTTCACTTTTCATTATATGTACTCGTCTATGTGATGTGGGTCTGATGTTGCCGGATGCGGATTTTGATACAAATGGTGTTGCTATCTCTCTCCCCTATCCCCTCTCTCTCACACACACCCTCCCACCCTTGTAGAAACATTCGGATAAACCCCCCTCATTGTGGATGTGCTATTTGAAAAACAGTTGGCGGATGTTCACTTTGGGTGGTCTTTTGAAGCTCTTTGGTGATTTATTTGCGGTGATTGGCCCATTGGCCATACAGCAAATTGTGCAATACATCGAAATCATGTATGGCATACATTACGACAGCAACAGCAATAGCAACAATAATGGGAGCAACAGCAGCAGCAACAACAACATTGCATTAAAACCAATGAACAGTCCCCTGGATTCCGGCCATCCTGGTCATCTAGGCAACACTATAAGTAAGTAGTGGCAATAACAATACATCAATTACAACCCCAAGAGATAGAATTCTCAGCACTATCATCATGATTGTCTTCTTCTCATGCTCATTGTCATTTCCATTCGCATTTGCATTCCCAACATTATCATCATCATTTTCTTCTTCAATCTAGGAAGAAGCATTAGAAGTTACCAGCCGCATCACATTAGCATACAAGAAATGACCCAAAAGACAGTAGAGGCGGCAGCAACAGCGGCTGCAGCAGCTGCTTCTGCCACAGCAGCAACAGGATCCTTGATGTCCTGGCTGCCAAATACAAATGTCACCAATGCTACTTCGACTCCGGCAACGATGCTCTACGACAGCAGTTCTGATAACAATGAATTTGGAAATATTAATACCGATGTGTATAATCAAATTGCCAATGGCTACGATTATAATGGGACGAGGACAATGTCTTACTCCTCCTCCTTTAGCAGCAGCATCCTGGCAGCTGGAGCAAGTGGTTCCGAAGTGGAAATTTACTATGCCACATGGTCTGATTTAGTATCGAATGGCTGGTGCATTGCCTGGCTGGTGTTGTTGGCCGCCCTGGCCCAGGGTGCTTTATCTCAGGCCTCGACGCACATTCTCAATATGACCGGCATACGAATCAAGACATCACTGCAGGGTCTCATTTATCGCAAAACACTATTGTTAAATTCAACATGCATTGACAACACCACCACCACCACAACCGCCTCGTCCAGTAATAGCTCTAACCAGGAAACTGCAACTGCAACTGCAAGTGCCAATTCCAAGCAGGAGAAGAGCAAGAAAAATGATTCACTAAAATCCAATGAAAATGGCAGTAAATCGGAAAATGGTTTGAATAGTAATTGTAACAATTCCAATAGCACCACTACAACCACTAGGCCATCAGTTAATGATAACCTCAAAAATGATGAAGATTCTGCTGGCGATGATACCCGCCCGCCTGCCAATATATTACAGATTCAAGGAAATGCCACGGAGGATAATAACAACGATGTGAATTCGAAAAATGACAATTGTAAGTAGAAGAGATGACATTTTCTTGAAATAAATTATGGCCAAATGAAATTGTTACTTGGAAGATTGCCTAGATAGGAGAAGGAGAATATTTTGCTGAAGGTGATGATTTTTATTTTTGATATAAAATTTGCCTAGGTAAGGTTTTTCAAATTCATAACAATTATTAGTCATAACTAACTACATAAAAGTGAAAAACATATGCAAATGAAATATGTGTTGCAAATAATAAAGGTACCTTATTTTTTTATACAGAAAGAAAAACAAACTGTTCTTAATTTAAAGATTTGAGCCAAAGCCTTTCTTATCTTTAGAACAAGTACATTTTATACTAAAAATAAAATAATTTACCAGAACTGACAATTTAACTATGTTCTGGTTAAATGAGAACCCACTACTTATCTGATGTTTGGTATCAATTAATTAGAGTTAAGTGTACTGGTGCTGGATGTGTCTACTCTTTAGTAGACAATCCGTTAGCTACTGCTTAGTATAGGACAAAATGTATTATGCACCCTAGTAGAGGACCAGTTTGGTAATAAACTCCTTAGTAGAGGGCCAGCTGAGTTATCTACTGCCTAGTAAACGATGAGTTGGGTTATCTACTGCTTAGTAGATATACAATTGGGTTTAACAGACAAAGAGTTGTGTTACATACTCATTGTTGGAGGGTCAGTTGGGTTATATGTTATCTGCTCGTCAGTAGAGGGCCAGTTGGTTTATCTACTCCTTAGTATGGCCCAGTTGGTTATCAATTCTTTAGTAAAGGGTTATCTAAACTACGTGTTGGGTTATCTAGACCTGAGTAGAGGTTCATTTGGATTATCTACTCCTTAGTAGAGGGCCAGTCGGACTATATATTCCTTAGTCGACGACAAATTAGATTATCTACTCCTTAGTAAACGACGAGTTGCTTTATATACTCCTTAATTGAGGGCCAGCTGGGTTACATATTCCTTAGTAGAGGGCCCGTTGGGTTTTCTACGCCTTAGTAGAGATACGATTGGGTCATTTACTTCTTAGTACAGGGCCAGTTGGGTTATCTATTCCTTAGTCGACGACATGTTGGGTTATCTATTTCCTAGTAAACGACAAGCTGGTTTATCTATTTCTTAACAAACGACGAACTGGTTATCTACGTATTTTTTGACGCAAATTGGGTTATCTGATCATTAGTAGAGATACAGTTTGGTTATTTACTCCGTAGTCCAGGGTCAGTAGGGTTATCTACTCATTAGTGAACGACGAGTATGGTTATTTACTCCTTAGTAGAGGGATAGTTGTGTTATCTACGCCTTAGTTGAGATTCAGTTAGGTTATCTACCCTTTAGTAGATGGCTAGATGGGTTATCTACTTTTTAGTAGAGGATCAGTTGTGATATATGTTCCTTAGATGGTGGGCTATCTACTACCTAGCAAAATGATAGTAGACTGTTAAGTAGATGTCCAGTTGAGTTATCTACTCCTTAGTAGACAGCTAATTAAGTTATCTCCTCCGTAATACTTTACAAGTTGGGTTATCTACTCCTTATTAGTCGACGATATTGGTTATTTACTCCGCAGTAAATAACCAATAGCCTGTTGGGTTATATGTGCCTTTGCTGACGATAAATTGGATTATCTACTATATAGTAGATGACCAGTTGGGTTATCTACGCCTTATTTGAGGTACAGTTATCATTATTAGAGGGATAGTTGGGTTATCTACTTCTTAATAAAGAGCCAGTTGGGTTATCTATTCTTTAGTTGACGACAATAGATTATCTACGCCTTAGTACACTACAAGTTAAGTTATCTACTCCGTAGTAGAGGATCAGTTGTTTTATCCACTCCTGTTAGGTTATCTACTCTTTAGTAGAGGGTTAATTGGGATATCTACGCTTTAGTTGACAACAAATTGTGTTTTATACCCCTTCGTAGAGGACCAGATTGGTCATTTACTTATCAGTGGGGGTCTGATATATAAATTCCTTATTGAACTACAAATTGGGTAATTTACTCTTTAGTAAACGACGAGTTTGGTTATCTACTCATTACAAGAGGGCCGTCTGGGTTACCTACTCTTAGGAAAGGGCTTTTGATTATCTACTCCTTAGTTATCTTTGGGTTATCCACAACTTAGTAAAATGTCAGTTGCTTTATCTACTACATAGTAGAGTAATCTACTCTTTAGTAGACGCAGGATGGGTTATCTACTCCTTAGTAAAGGACACTTCTCCTTCGTAGAGGCACAGTTGAATTGTATACGCCTTAGATAACTACAAAGTGGGTTATCTACTCATTAGTAGATATACAGCTGGGTTATTTACCCCTTAGTAGAGGACCAGTTAGGTTATCTATTCCTTAGTCGACGACAAATTTGGGTTATGTATTCCATGCTGATCGACGAATTGTGTTATCTAATCCTAAGTAGACGACTAGTTGGGTTATGTATTCCTTAGTACAGGGCCAGTTAGGTTATTCACTACTTAGAAAAATGTCAGTTAGTATATCTACTGCACGTCCAGTTGAGTTATCTACTCCTTAGTAGACGGTCTGTTGGATTATTTATTCCTTAGTAGGGATAAGTTGGGTTATCTGTTGCTTAGTAGTAAAGGTCATTTGGGTTATCTACTCCTTAGTGGATGGCCACTTGGGTTATCTACTCCATATTAGAGAGCCAGTTGGGTTCTATATTCCTCAAAATTGGGTTATATATTCCTTAGTAAACGACAAGTTGAGTTATCTGCTCCTTATGGAAGGGCCCGTTAGGTTATCTACTGCTTAGGTGACAACATGATATATAGTAGAAGTCTAGTTAAGATATCTATTTCTTAGTCAAAGACAGATTGGTTAATCTACTCCTTAGTAAACGAGTTATCTGGTACTTTGTAGAGGCCCAGTTGGCTTATCTACTCAACAGTAGAGGGCAGTTTCAGTAGTAGTATTCATTCCTCAGTAGCGTATAAAATGGCTCATATAAAACTTTGTAGAGGGCCAGTTGGATTATCCATTTCTTAGTAAAATACCAGTTTGTTTATCTACAACATAGTCGACATCAAGTTGAGTTATCTACTCCTTAGTAGGGGGCCAGTTGGGTAATCTATTCCTAATTAGATGACAAGATGGATATCTACACCTTACTACAGGGACATTTGTGTTATCTACTCTTAGGTTAATGATGAGTTGGGTTATCTACTCCTTAGTAAACGACGATAAATTGGCTATGTATACCTTAGTTAACGGTGTGTTGGGTTATCTTCTCCTTCGTAGAGGCCCAGTTGGGTTATCTATGCCTTAGATGACGACAAATTGGGTTATCTACTCATTAGTAGAGATACAGCTGGGATATTTACTCCTTAGTAGGGGATCAGTTGGGTTATCTATTCCTTAGTAGAGAGCCAGTTGGGTTATCTATTCCTTAGCAAACCACGAGTTGAGTTATATGCTCCTTATGAAAGAGTCCGTTGGGTTATCTTCTGCTTAGGTGACGACATGTTACATAGTAGACGTCTAGTTACCATATCTATTTCTTAGTCAAAGACAGATTGGGTTATCTTCTTCTTAGTAAACGACGAGTTGAGTTATCTGCTCCTTTGTAGAGGACCATTTGGTTTATCTACTCATTAGTAGAGGCCAGTTGGGTTATTCATTCCTCAGTAGCTGATAAAATGGCTTATATACTCATTTGTAGAGGGCCTGTTGGATTATCCACTACTTAGTAAAATGCCAGTTTGTTTGTCCACAACATAGTAGACATCAACTTGAGTTAGCTACTCCGAAGTATGTGGCCAGTTGAGTTATCTATTCCTTAGTAGGCGGCAAGTTGGGTTATCTATTCCTTATTAGATGACAAGATGGCTGTCTACACCGTACTAAAGGGACATTTGGGTTATCTCGATCAGTCCAAATTTAATTGACATATTAAACCCAAATTTTAGTATAGAATGTCTTCCCACTTTCTCGGACCATTTCCCTCTACGATTACAGATTACATTTTCTGATTTGGAAATTTTGGTAAACCTACCGCGGACGTTTGTTTCATTCGAAAACACCAACTAGAATAAATTTCGAGAAGATTTGAGCGGTGAGCTCGAGGTTGATTTTCCGCCAAGATACAGGAATCTTTCCGATAATGAAGTAGATCAGTATATTGAAACATTCAAAACCACTGTAAATTTGATATCCTCGGTACATTCTGAAAGAATCGTCTGTAAGAGAAGGTATATTGTCTCTGATGAAATAAAGAGACTTTATAGGATAAAACACGGATGGCAAAGAGACCTGAAGAGAATCTTCCATCGACAATTGAATAGGCACAATCCCGAATATGTATTGCTGGCGAAACAAATCCAACTATTGAAAATTTTGATAAAGGAACGAGTCGAAATGGAACAGTCGCGTTTATTTGAGAACAGGCTGAGAAATATTAAGCCTGGCCCCAGCGCATATAGGAAAATCTACAATATAATAGGTAAGGAAAGGAAATCGGATGTTAAGGATATTTCAGTTAACGGAGTAGTTATAGTGGGCGAGAACCAAAAAATGGATTGCTTAAGAACGCACTTCAGTCAAATTTATAACGGTTCCCCACCTAATAGAGATGTATCTACCATCGAAGAGACAATCGAGAACATAACCAGACAAGTTCCAAATCACATGATATATTTTTCTGAGGATCTATCTGCCCTTAATTTATGTAATGATGGAAGATTTACATCACTCGAGTCCGTTAGAAATTTCTCGAAACTATTAAATAGTAAAAGATCATATGGATCAGACAGCATCTCAAACTTTTTGATAAAGAAATTCCCGGTGAAAGCACTCGAATACCTAGTTATATTATATAATAATTGCATTAACAATTCATATTTTCCAAAAGATTGGAAGATTGGAAAGATACTACCCATTCAGAAGAAGTCAAATTCAAATGATATCAATAACTTAAGACCTATTTCGTTACTATCAAATTTAGGAAAATTATTCGAAAAAATTTTGCGTGAAAAAATGGATTTAGGAGTTCAGTCGGATTATGTACCGAACTACCAATTTGGGTTTAAGAAGGGACATTCGACAGTAGACGCTCTGACGAAATTTAATAGTGACGTTATCAGCAGCCTTAGAAGGAAGTCATGTACTGTTGCCATAGCATTAGATGTCGAAAAGGCATTTGACAAGACTTACCATGACGGTGTACTCTATAAAATGGTGAATTTAGGATTCGCACCTCATATTGTGAAAATGTTCAAAAGCTTTTTCACCGATAGAACATTTTTTATTCAATCAGGTCACATGGAGTCATCATTAGGTAACGTAACGTGCGGTGTGCCTCAGGGATCGATCCTGTCGCCTCATTTGTACAACATCTTCATGAGTGACTTTCCACACAGACATAATAATTCTTTGGGAGTGCTATATGCAGACGATTGTTTATTATACGCCAACGCGGAGTCTCCAGTTGATGCATTAGCCTTGGTCTCAGGACATCTGAGAGTAGTGGATAGATATTATGCAGAATGGGGTATAAAAATTAACACCACTAAAAGCGAGGCAATATGTTTGAGAAACGCATCAGGGAAATGTAAAAGATGGGTAGTTCCTGAAAGCAAATCTTTGAAACTGTTTCTCAATGGTGTGAAGATACCATTCAGAGATAGCCTTAAATACTTAGGTGTCCGCTTCAATAAGCTGGTTAAGTTTAACGAAAATGTGCGATCAGTATTAAGCAGAGCATATCGCATTAAGGGATCTTTCGGGAGATTGTTTAATAGCCGGTCTCTTCCCACACCGACTAAATTGCTAATATATAAATTGAGCGTAAGATCTGCCCTCCTATACGCTTTCCCTATTTGGTTCTCAATATCACCGACAGTAATGAAAGAATTTGCGGTATTGGAAAGAAAAATTCTTCGTTGCTGCATCGGGAAGAATTTCCAATCATTTAACAAGCGTTTCTCAAACAGATACATATATGAGACTGCCCGTATATCCCCCATTCCAGTATATGTAATGGACCTTATGAAACGATATGTAAACAGACTACTGACACATGAAAACTCATTAATTCGCGACGTTATACTCGAACAAACCGGCTTCAATTGGACGAATTCCAATTATATAACAGCACTGAATATTGATGTGTCAATGGACCTCACATCCACTTTGTGCCCTGAATTTTATACTCAGGTTTCACCCGGGATTCACAGAGGTTAGCATTAACAATTGTTTGTTTTTGGATTAAACGAAATATCAGTTCGGTTGAATGTTTCTGATAGGTGTTGACTATATGTTATTATTTATTATATATTATTGCAATAAAATTGCTACTACATTTTTCATAACGTTTATTATAAACTGAAACTTAGATTAAGTAGATTAGGTTAGTTTGTAAGGTTAGATTAAGTTTAGAATAAGCTTAGATTATAATTAGAATTAAGTACAACTAATTTGAGACACACTCTCAAGTTACTTTTAGTGTCGGGAGCAAACACGAAGAACATTATGTATGTAAAATTGGACGAATTGTTTACCTTAAGAGACAGGCAAGATACCGAGTTATTATTATTGGTTATTAAAACAAAACATTATAGTTTTAAGTTATCTTTGTATATTATATCATTTATTGAAAGCTGTATATCTAATAGAAAAGACTCAATAAACCTAACTTAACTTAACTTAACTTAACTTAACTCCTTAGTTAATGATGAGTTGGGTTATCTACTCCTTAGTAAACGACTACAAGTTGGCTATTTATCCCTTAGTTATCGACGTGTTGCGTTATTATACCCTTAGTAGAGGGCTAGTTGGGTTATCTATTCCTTAATGGACGATAAATTGCGTTAAATATTCCTTAGTAAAGGAGGAGATGTGTTATCTACTACTTAGTACAGGGCCAATGGGGTTATCTTAACGGCATATTGGACTTCTACTCCTTAGTAAAGATACAGTTGGGTTATTAAGTCGTTAGCAGACGACTAGTTGCGTTATCTACTACTTAGTAGAGGATCTGTTGGGGCCAGTTTAGTTGGTTTCAAATGTGAATTACGCTACGCTGACAATAAGGTTACTATACTGTAGGTATTTTTTTGGATCAGTTCTTGGATATGTTATTTTCATTTAAAAGAGACAATCTGCGGATTAATGCCTGTCCTTAATCGACCTATTACGCGTTTGGTATTGCACCGGCCTAATTTTCCGAGGGGCATTGTAAAGATAAGTATGTATTTGTATCAAATCTTTGAAATAAAGACAGTTTTTCTCTCTGTGTATAAGTGTAATAAAAGGAATAAAAATAAAACATTATTTGGAGATGATCGACTTTTTAAAATTCAAGTTTAAATTCTACGGAAATTTGCTGTCGGTCCGTTTATTTGAACCAACAAAATATAATTTTGCAAATGGTACGCGCTGAAAAAATATTCTCCTAATTATAAAGATTAGACATCAAAGATGTCCCAGTCTCTAAAAAACACAGTTTCATTAAATGGCAAGGATTTTTTTTTGATTCTAAGTATGAAATTTGGTTATTTAAAATATATTTAGAAAACATAGAACAACTCAACCACCTCTTTTACTTTTTTCTCCAAAAAGAACGCATTTCGTGAATCTATTCGAAAATTAAATATTAATTGTCAATATAGAGAGAAAAATATTGCCGTTTGTTTTATACAATTTCCTTCCCAAAAAGACGATTTTTAAAATTTGTTTTTTAGTTAATCTCCAAAAAAGTTTAATTCCTCTCCTTTTTATTATTTTTTTTTTAAAGGAAATTTTGAAGATAGTTTTTTTATTATTTTTTTTACTCATATCCCGTACCCGACATATAGAAAATCCACTAAAGAACCATCTGTGATGTGTGACAGTTTTTTACGTTTTCTGTGATTATCACTTTCTCTTTTTCCGAAATGTATCTCAGATCATTAACACCGTAAGTTTTCTTAAGAAATTGTATGTGATTATCACAATGAATTTATTTTAATATTGTGATAATCAAATACTACGCACATGAGGGAATATGAAATTTGATAAATTTTCGGTCCAAAATTTCGAAAATCCATAATCTCTCTGTATGAAATGAAAGCGTTTTTGAAGCCTTTGTTCATTTTCTACTCCAAAAATTAGGAATTTCGAAAATACATATAATTTCAACATTGTTGTTGTCGTTAAATTGTTTTTTTCTCTTTTAAACCAATATATCACAGTAAGTTTTCCTTGAACATATTCTGTGTTTGTCATAGTTATTTTTCTTTAACAAATTGTCTGTGATTGTCAAAGTCAATTTTCGGCGATTATCACGGTTAGTTTTCTTTATAATTTTGTTGTAAATATCACAGTTTTTTTAGTTTTCTGTTATTAACTCTGTTAGTTTTCTTCCCAAATGTATCACAGAAACTGTGATAATCACAGTAAGTTTTCTTCAGAATATTATCAGTGACTAAGTAAGCTGTGTTTAGGAAATTGTCAAAAATTTTGACAATGCTCTATCTCTCCAAGAATATTACCATTGGAAAATGTTGTTAATTTTCCTCTCAAAAAAGTTGGAATTTTATCATTGAGTTGTTACGAAATTATTTTTTTGGCACAAAAATATATAAAATTTAAATATGTGATAATCACTTAGACATATTCAATGGTTATCATAGGAAGTTATCTTTAAAAATGTCTGTTCTTATCAAAGTAAGTTTTCTGTGATTATAACAGTTATTTTTTTCTAAAAACATATTTGTGATTATCACACTTTTTTTAGTCTGTGATTATAATAGGAAGTTTTTTGTTATTATCAATATAAGTTTTATGTGATTATCACAGTTAATTGTTTTCTAAACAATTATCTGTGATTATCACAGCTTTTTAAGTTTTCAGTTTTTACGAAATATATCTCAGATCTTCTCTGAAGGGTTTCTTTTGTACATTTTCTGTGATTATCACAGTAACTTTTCTTCAGAACATTATCAGTGACTTAGTAAGTTATGGTTAGGAAATTGTCATCACAGTAAGCTTTCTTAGGACATTTTCTGTGATTATCACAGTATGTTTTTTTTAAGAAATGGTCTGATAATAATCACAGTGAGAAGTTTCTTTAGAAAATGATCTCACACTACATAAAGTTATTTCATAAGTTATTTTATTTTAAATTTACAATAATTTTCATTTACAATAAATTAAATTATCACATAATAAGAAATTCCTTCGCAGGCTATAAAAACTTTCACTAAAATATATTATTTTCTATTGGCCAAATTGCATGCCTCTTACATACATAGATAATCTTTTAACAAGGATTTATTTGAAATGTCACTTTTTCTTTCCATTTTGCAGCTCTGAATGACATTGGTGCCATTACAAATTTGATGTCTGAGGATACATTGAATATAATGTCCTTCTTCTGGATTGCTCATTATGTTTGGGCCATACCACTGAAAGTAAGTACATACGAGTAGCACCAATTCAACCAATGAATCCTACGTCCGAACTGCAGCAATATTTCATTGACAATAAATAACAAATTGAGCAATAATACAATATTATTTTTTAAACTTAACGAGTGAGTGAGTGAGTAGCAGAAAAAAAAACAACCCAACACAACAGTAGAATCACACAAAATAAATGGCTTTTAAATGCAATTAATTTATAGTTTAAAAAAACTATACAAAGAACATATTTGTGTTTTTTTCTCTCTTTATTTTTTCATTCAGATTTATCTCGGCAAATAGCAAAAAGGATCGATATTAAAAGCTTAAAATTAAATGCAAATGCATTCATTTATTCAAAAGGAAGCAATTCAATAATTTATGGCTTTCGAAAAGTGTTTGATGGACGAGAAATTTCAAGGAATTAAGTTGTATTGGCCAATTTTCTCTTGGTTGGAATGGTGATACAAATTACAGTGATTTCTTAGAGATTTTTCAAATGAATTACCCAAGAATACTTGTACACTCGAGGAGAGTGATGTGTTGGATTAAGTTAATTGGAAATAGAAAATTAAAAATCCATAAAGAATTTCGAAAAATGTTCTAAAGAAAATGTTCAGTGATAATCACAGAAAATTTTCTAAAGAAAATGTTCAGTGATAATCACAGAAAATTTTCTAAATAAAATGTTCAGTGATAATTACAGAAATTGTTCAGCGATAATAACAGAGAATGTTCAGAGATAATCACAGAAAATTTTCTAAAGAAAATCTTCAGTTCAAAACAAAATTATTCAGTGATAATCACCGAAAATGTTCTAAAGAAAAGTATTCAATGATAATCACCGAAAATTTTCTAAAGTAAATGTTCAGTGATAATCACCGCAAATTTTCTAAAGAAAATGTTCAGTGATAATCTCAAGAAAAGTATTCAGTGATAATCACCGAAAATTGTCTACAGAAAATTATTCAGTGATAATAACCGAAAATTTTCTAAAGGAAAGTATTCTGTGATAATTACCGAAAATGTTCAGTGATAATCACAGAAAATGTTCGGTGATAATCACAGAAAATGTTGAGTACTAATCACAGAAAATTTTCTAAAAGAAAATGTTCAGTGATAATCACCGAAAATTTTCTAAGGAAAATGTTCAGTGATAATCTCCGAAAATTTTCTAAAGAAAATGTTCAGTGATAGTCAACGAAAATTTTCTTAAAAAATGTATTCAGTGATAACCACCGAAAATTTTCTAAAGAAAAGTTTTCAGTGATAATAACAGAAAATTTTTTAAAAAAAAATATTCAGTGATAATCACAGATATTTTTTTAACAAAAATATTCAGTGATAATCACAGAAAATTTTCTAAAGAAAAGTATTCAGTGATAATCACCGAAAATTTTCTAAAGAAAAGTATTCAGCGATAATATCCGAAAATTTTCTAAAGAAAAGTATTCAGCGATAATCACCAAAAATTTTCTAAAGAAAAGTATTTAGTGATAATCACCGAAAAGTTTCTAAAGAAAGCATTCAGTGATAATCACCGACAATTTTCTAAAGAAAAGTATTTAGTGATAATCACAGAAAATTTTCTAAAAAAATTGTTCAGTGATAGTCACAGAAAATGTTGTGAGGAACAGTATTCAGTGATAGTCACAGACAATTTTCCAAAGAAGATGTTCAGTGATAACCACCGAAAATTTCCACAGAAAATTTCCACAGAAAATTTTCTAAAGAAAAGTTTTCAGTGATAATCACAGAAAATTTTTTAAAGAAAATATTCAGTGATAATCACAGAAAATTTTCTAAAGAAAAGTATTCAGTGATAATCACCGAAAATTTTCTAAAGAAAAGTATTCAGCGATAATCTCCGAAAATTTTCTAAAGAAAAGTATTCAGCGATAATCACCAAAAATTTTCTAAAAAAAAGTACTTAGTGATAATCACCGAAAATTTTCTAAAGACAGTATTCAGTGATAATCACCGACGATTTTCTAAAGAAAAGTATTCAGTGATAATTACAGGAAATGTTCTAAAAAATTGTTCATTGATAGTCACAGAAAATTTTGTGAGAAACAGTATTCAGTGATAGTCACAGACAATTTTCCAAAGAAGATGTTCAGTGATAATCACCGAAAATTTTCTAGAGAAAAGTATTCAGTGATAATCACCGAAAATGTTCTAAAGAAAAGTATTCAGTGATAATCACCGAAAATGTTCTAAAGAAAAGTATTCAGTGATAATCACCGAAAATGTTCCAAAGAAAAGTATTCAGTGATAATCACCCAAAAATTTTCTAAAGAAAATGTTCAGTGATAATCACCGAAAATTTTCTAAAGAAAATGTTCAGTGATAATCACCGAAAATTTTCTAAAGAAAATGTTCAGTGATAATCACCGAAAATTTTCTAAAGAAAAGTATTCAGTGATAATCACCGAAAATTTTCTAAAGAAAAGTATTCAGTGATAATCACCGAAAATTTTCTAAAGAAAAGTATTCAGTGATAATCACCGAAAATTTTCTAAAGAAAAGTATTCAGTGATAATCACCGAAAATTTTCGAAAGAAAAGTATTCAGTGATAATCACCGAAAATTTGCTAAAGAAAAGTATTCAGTGATAATCACCGAAAATTTTCTAAAGAAAAGTATTCAGTGATAATCACTGAAAATTTTCTAAAGAAAAGTATTCATTGATAATCACCTAAAAATGTTCTAAAAAAATTGTTCAGTGATAGTCACAGAAAATTTTGTGAGGAACAGTATTCAGTGATAGTCACAGACAATTTTCCAAAGAAGATGTTCAGTGATAATCACCGAAAATGTTCTAAAGAAAAGTATTCAGTGATAATCACCGAAAATGTTCCAAAGAAAAGTATTCAGTGATAATCACCGAAAATGTTCCAAAGAAAAGTATTCAGTGATAATCACCGAAAATTTTCTAAAGAAAAGTATTCAGTGATAATCACCGAAAATTTTCTAAAGAAAAGTATTCAGTGATAATCACCGAAAATTTTCTAAAGAAAAGTATTCAGTGATAATCACCGAAAATTTTCTAAAGAAAAGTATTCAGTGATAATCACCGAAAATTTTCTAAAGAAAAGTATTCAGTGATAATCACCGAAAATTTTCGAAAGAAAAGTATTCAGTGATAATCACCGAAAATTTTCTAAAGAAAAGTATTCAGTGATAATCACCGAAAATTTTCTAAAGAAAAGTATTCAGTGATAATCACTGAAAATTTTCTAAAGAAAAGTATTCATTGATAATCACCTAAAAATGTTCTAAAAAAATTGTTCAGTGATAGTCACAGAAAATTTTGTGAGGAACAGTATTCAGTGATAGTCACAGACAATTTTCCAAAGAATATGTTCAGTGATAATCACCGAAAATGTTCTAAAGAAAAGTATTCAGTGATAATCACCGAAAATGTTCCAAAGAAAAGTATTCAGTGATAATCACCGAAAATGTTCCAAAGAAAAGTATTCAGTGATAATCACCGAAAATTTTCTAAAGAAAAGTACTCAGTGATAATCACCGAAAATTTTCTAAAGAAAAGTATTCAGTGATAATCACCGAAAATTTTCTAAAGAAAAGTATTCAGTGATAATCACTGAAAATTTTCTAAAGAAAATGTTCAGTGATAATCACCGAAAATTTTCTAAAGAAAAGTATTCAGTGATAATCACCGAAAATTTTCTAAAGAAAATGTTCAGTGATAATCACCGAAAATTTTCTAAAGAAAATGTTCAGTGATAATCACCGAAAATTTTCTAAAGAAAATGTTCAGTGATAATCACCGAAAATTTTCTAAAGAAAATGTTCAGTGATAATCACCGAAAATTTTCTAAAGAAAATGTTCAGTGATAATCACCGAAAATTTTCTAAAGAAAATGTTCAGTGATAATCACCGAAAATTTTCTAAAGAAAATGTTCAGTGATAATCACCGAAAATTTTCTAAAGAAAATGTTCAGTGATAATCACCGAAAATTTTCTAAAGAAAATGTTCAGTGATAATGACCGAAAATTTTCTAAAGAAAATGTTCAGTAATAGTCAACGAAAATTTTCTTACAAAATTTATTCAGTGATAACAACCGAAAATTTTCTAAAGAAAAGTATTCAGTGGTAATCACAGAAAATTTTCTAAAGAAAAGTATTCAGTGATAATCACCTAAAATGTTCTAAAGAAAAGTATTCAGTGATAAGCACCGAAAAATTTCTGAAGAAACTGTTCAG
This sequence comes from Eudasyphora cyanicolor, assembly GCA_963930755.1. NCBI lineage: Eukaryota > Metazoa > Arthropoda > Insecta > Diptera > Muscidae > Eudasyphora > Eudasyphora cyanicolor. Next base: position 12,728,845 of record OZ005737.1, read on the forward strand.
TGATAATCAAAAAAAAATTCTAAAGAAAAGTAATCAGTGATAATCACAGAAAATTTTTAAAGAAAAATTTTCCGTGATTATCACTGCAAATTTTCTAAAGGAAAGTATTATGTTAGAAAATTTTCGGTGATTATCACTGAACATTTTCTTTAGAAAATTTTCTGTGATTATCACTGAACATTTTCTTTAGAAAATTTTCTGTGATTATCACTGAACATTTTCTTTAGAAAATTTTCTGTGATTATCACTGAACATTTACTTTAGAAAATTTTCTGTGGATATCACTGAGCTTTTTCTTTAGAAAATTGTGTGACAAAAAAAAATTACAAAGAAAAATTTTAGCGATTATCACTGAATACTTTTCTTTAGTAAAGTGAACACTGAATACTTTTCTTTAGAAAACTTTCGGTGATTATCACTGAATACTTTTTTTTAGAAAACTTTCGGTGATTGTCACTGAATACTTTTCTTTAGAAAATGTTCGGTGATTATCGTTGAATTATTTTCTTTAGAAAATTTTCCATGATTATCACTGAACATTTTCTTTAGAAACTATTGTGATTATCCCTGAATACTTTTCTTTGGTAAATTTTCTGCGACTATCACTGAACATTTTTTTAAAAAAAATTCTGTGATCTTTAAGTGTTTTAATTTTTATTATTTGAGGTTATTTCCTGACATTTTTCCTTTAGAGGTTTACTCCCAAAAGTCTAACAAAGCATTAGACCTTCCAAATAATAAAATGTCCTTGAATTTGTCATGCAAATCAAATTAGAACCAAACAAATATTAAAATACGAAAATAATACACATATGTATATGTACGTACACATATAAATAAAACCGAAATTTCTTTTGACAGAAAATGAAATTTTCATTCTTCATGAAATGGAAACCACAAATCCTTGTCGTATTTTATACTTCTTTCACACAAAAATTCTAAGAAATCCTTTCTGCCTTTTTCTTATCCTTGTGTTAATTGCTTTCTTCCTCGTTTGTTGTTTTAAAATACACGAGCACAAACAGCAGGACCCGAACTCTCACACACACTCACACTAACGGAATAAATATTTACTACATGTATGTGCATAATTAATTTTTCAAATTGAAGGTGGTGGTTCGAGTTCAACACGTAACTACACTGCCTCATCCTTTACGTTGAGTAACTAACGTAATGAGTCCTTTGCAAATTGCGCTGCTCCGGCTGCTGATCCTTGCAACAGGAGAAGTGGCAGCAACAGCAGCAGCAACGACAGACTGTGTGATACTCCCGCTATTATTTGCATGTTTTAACTTAAGTCATTTATTTTGTTGTTGTTGCTGCTGCTGATGCCGGCTCCTGGCTGGCTGCTCCTGGGGCTCTTTTTCATTGCTCTGTTGCTGTTGCTTATGGTTTGTGTTACTGGCATTACAAGCGTTTACCTTTTGACGTCTGCTGCTATAAATTTTCGAAAAGTAAACATATTTATTCAAATTAACCAACCAAACAACAGCCAAACCACAAACCCGCACACTCTCCTACACACACACATACACATATAAATACATATATATATAAAACATACATACACAAACAATTAAGAATAAAAATTATATGGAAATGCATGTCTGGTTTTGTTCGAATACATGAATTGTTGTGTGGCAATGACTGACTGTGTGGGCGGTTTGTAATCTGTCACCCTACAAGGTTGAGGTCCTTGGAATGATGTGGGGTTTGGGGGGTGTAGAACGATATAGGATATGTACTGAATTAATGATTTTCCATTTGTGCTTTAAATCGCTTTAAGTTTAGGCCAGAAGAAGCCTCCCAGGCGTATGCAACAGTTTTTGGCTTTTAATTGTTTGTTTACTCCCAAAAGTAGGCAAACATTCGTTTATAATTAGTGTGAGCAGATAAGTTTCAACAGGCATGTACTGGATTTAATTAGAAAAATTAGTCAACATTTCTTAGGATTTTTTTTAGTTTTGAAATTCGTTATAATAATGAGGATAATCTGAAAATTAATTATATGAGGATAATCTGAAAAAAATAATTGATAAAGGAAAAATCCCCATTTTTCATACGAAATCTAAAGTAAATGTGAAATATCTGTTGTTGTTATATATTGTTGGTCTGTGCTTTTGTTATTCAGCCAGAATTTATTTCGGCTCGAGACCATATGTTTCAGTAACTTTCTATCTATTGCAAAAAGTAATAGAAACAAATACAAAAATTGGTAGAGAGTTTTAATTGCTTGGTAGAATTGACTGCAGTTTCGATAGACACCACTCTATCATCTTCAGAATTCAGTAGCAAGAGCGTGAAATATTTACAGATTTATCATTGCCATTTTCTATATTACCGAAACGAAACTAATAATTTACCTATAGGATAAAAATGTTCTATGAAAACATGAACTATTCCTAATTTATTGTAATTATATTAATAATTATGATAATAGTCTACAGTGACAGCATTATATTTCATTTGATCTCCTTGCGCTAAAAAGTCATACGTATCAAATTTTATAGCGTCTAATACTGTACTCTGATATTTTTGATAATCTTGGTAAATTACAAATAATCCATTACAGTATTATGGAGCGATTTCATACAGAAATTTCGGAAAATCTTCTTAACAAGATATTCTGTGTAATCACAGCCAAATTTATTCAGAAAATCTGCTGGGACAATCACAGACATTTTTCTTGAGAAAATCTACTGTGAAAATCACTGAATTTTTATCTTAAGAAAACCGAATGTGTTAATCACAGAAAATTTCTTTAAAAATACGGAGATAATTGCATAAAATTTTCTAAAAAAATACATACATATGAGGAATTCCACGACAAATCGATTATATTGATAATCACAGAAAATTTGTTTCGGAAAAATTTCCGTAATATTCAAAAATTCAAATTTCGATTTTTCCAATTTTTTATATATTTTTTAGTACACCCGAAGAAACGCTTTGTGGAATTTTTGGAGATTTTTTCAAAACCCGTTCAGAATTTATAGATATTTAAAAAAACCTTTAAGATATCACTCTGTGTATCGGATTTTTGGCCATAACTCCTTAAGCTATGGTCCTATTTGAAAAATCTATTTTTTTAAATGTTCGTATTATTCGGCACTTTGCAGAAAAAAATTAAAAAAAAATATTAAAATTTTTATGTGCGATTTTAAAGCATTACAATCTAAATGTATTTTTTTAAAATTGTTTGTACTCTCCGATTTTTGCGAATTTTTTATATTTAAAATTTCTATTAATTCTCTAATATATAAGCTTTGGTTGGAAGTGTGCCTAAAATTATTTATATATTTTTTTTTGATTTTTTAAAATTTTTAATAAAAAATTCGCTGCTAGCCACTGTGCCTGTGGCTTGAAGGCTTCGGAATAGATGTTCCACGCCAAAACATCAAAATAAGGAGACACTTCAGGAAGTATTTCTTCCAAAACACCCGCCACCCCCTGACTCCCTTACCCCTTATAATCTCCCTACAAAATAACTATATATGAAAAGTAATAAAGTAATGAACTTTAGGTGAAGTATTTGACAAAAATATTCCTTTGTAAAGATCACTAAAAAATCGTTAAGATATCACTCTGTGTATTGGATTTTTGGTCATAACTTCATAAGCACTGGTCCGATTTGAAAAATCTATTTTTGAAATTTTGGCATTTATCAGTACTTAAAAAAATATATTTTTATTATTAAAAATTTTTTGTGTGCGATTTTTAAGTTTTACGATTTAAATGTAATTTTTTAAATTTTATTATTTTTTTATATTTTAAATTTCAATTAATTCTCTAAAATAAAAGTATAAGCTTTGGATGGAAGTGGGCCTAAAATTATTTTATGTATTTTTTTATTTTATTAACAAAATATATATATCAAAAGTAACTATAAGTAGTTGAAATCAATAGATTTTTTGTGGGAATGTATTCATCAAAAAAAATCCTTGTAAAAAAATCACTATAGGTGCCCACAATAAAATTGTACGGTGTTTTAAAAAATATAAAAAAAATGGGAAAAATTAAAACCGAAATTTTTTGAAACCGTCAATTTGTCGTTGAATTCCCCATATTAATGAAATTTTTCTGTGATTATCACAGTTTTTTAGATTTTCTTTAGACAATATTTATTGCTTAATGAAATTTTTTCTTTTGAACATTTTCTGTCAAAGTTTTATTTAAAAAAAAATACTGCAATTATCACAATGTATATTTTTTAGACAATTTTCTGTGACTATCACTTAACATTTTCTTTTAGAAAATTTGTCTGTGATTATCACAGTTTTTTATGAGCTTTTTTATAAAATTTTCTTTGTCTTACTTTGAAATATTTCTCTGATTATCACTCAAAGTTTTCTTTAAAAAATTTTCTGTGATTATCACTCACAGTTTTCTTTAGATTTTTTTTGCGATTGTCACTTAAAATTTTGTGTGGTTTTTATTATAAATAGAACTTTTTCTTAGAAAATTGTATGCGAATCAAAGGTTTTCTTAAGACAGTTTTCTAATAAAATCGTTATATCTGTGATAATTTTCTGTGATTGTCACAACAAAATTCTGTATAATAGTCATTTTCCTCCAGAAAATTTTCCGTTTCTTTTGGTGCTTTTTATACAATTTTCTGTGCCTACTTTTGAAATATAATTCTCTGCGATTATCACTCAAATTTTTCTTTATAAAATTTTCTGTGATTATCACAGTTTTTTAAGTCCTTTTTTATAAAATCTTCTCAAAAAGTCAAAGTTTTCTTTATAAAATGTTATGTGATTATCACACTAAGTTTTCTTTCGATTTTATTTGCGATTGTCACTAAAAATTTTTTTATTGTTATGGAAGTTTTTCTAAGAAAATTTGTATGTGATTGAAAGGTTTTCTAAAGAAATTTATCGGCTATTTTCATTATACCCTCACTTTAGTGTGACGAGGGTATATATCATTTGCTACGGAAAAAAGTGTAACACATCGAAGGAGTGATCTAAGACCCTAAGTATGTTCGGAGGAAATCCGTTTTGGGTCATTTTAAGTCGAATGAGCAATGTCCGTCCGTCTGTCTGTCTGTCTGTCTGTCTGTCTGTCTGTCTGTCTGTCTGTCTGTCTGTCTGCTGGCTGGTGCGCACGATAACTCTCGAAAGGAGTAACCGATTGACTTCAAATTTGGTATGTGGTAATATTTTTTTCTATCTCCGGCTAAGTTCGAAGATGGGCCATATTGGTCCATTCCTTCTAGTACCTCCGCCACAAAGGGTTAAAATGTTGTGAAATATTGATTCTTTAATAACTACTATACTACTTATTCTAATCTTCTGAAATTCCACACATACACGGTGCAAAATCACCTTTTTTGATATGTTTGAATCGAAAGAAAATATATTTGGAACACAAATTTTTAAATATTATATATTTCTGAGCAAAAAAATTTTATTTGAAAATCAATAAAAAGTATTTGGAACGCATATATTAATATATTACAATAAAATTTATTTGCAAACTAAATTTCTCAAATAAAATATGTGTTTAAATACAAATAAAATTATTGCTTAGGAATTTTTCCAAATATATTTTATTTAAAAAAATTTTCAAAACATTTACTGACTTTTTCGAAATTCAGTTTTAATTTTTCCTTTTTAGACCTCCCAGTTATGATACCATATTAACTTCCGTTTTAAATCGATCATTTAAATTTTCTGAGTATTCCAAGCCATCATTAGTTGTCAATCCTCTAAGTAATTTATTTTAATCCAAGATTATACGATTTCAATTATTATTATTTTACGAACATTTAACATTTCTAAAAAATTAACTTTGAATTACTGAAAAATTTAACACAATTTATGTATTTTCCGAATACTTAAATGCAAATAAATATTTGTTTCGGAAATAATAGTCCCAAATAATAACATATTGGGATGTAAACAAAGATTTGTTTAGAACGACATCTTCCCAAGTATATAATTTTTGTATATACCAAATACTATATGTTTAGAGCGTACCCTGAATATATATATGTTTCAAGCCGAATATGTTTGGGACAATATACTACAGAAGCGATTTTTTTTCAGCGTGTAGTATTAGTTTATTAGTCGCTATCAACTCGAGAAAAATGGGCGAAGTTGCCACGTCCCTTTAGGTACCTCCCACACAAATGCACCGTTTTGCAACAAAAATTAACAGCTTATAACATTAATAACGGTGTATAAAAATACTTGAAATTTTGCACAGTGTTATGCTTTTATATTGCCTACAGTCCAGAGAAAAATGGGCGTTGTTGCTACGCCCCTTTTGGTACCTCCCATACAAAGGTACCATTTTGCACCAAAAGTTAACAGCTTATAACATTAATACAAGTGTATAATAATACTTGAAATTTTGTACAGTGTAATGTTTTTATAGTGCCTATAGTCCTGTGAAAAATGGGCGTTATCGCCACGCCCCTTTTTGTACCTCCCACACAAAATTGCCAAATCATACCACAATTTAATATCTCATAACGTTTATACCAGTGCACATAAACGCTTAAAATTCGGCGCAGTGCAATGAATTTAAAGTATCTACTGTTCAGCGAAAAATAGGTGTATTTGTTAAACCCCTTCTGGTAGCTCCCACACAAATTGACAGAATAATTCGTGTAATATTCTATATTACATTACTCACAAAGTGACACAAATTGACAGAATAATTCGTGTAATATTCAATATTACATTACTCACAAAGTGAGGGTATACCTTAGTCGGTTTACCCGACTGAAACTTTCTTACTTGTTTTGTCTGCCATTAATAAAATCGTTATATTTGTGATTATTTTCTGTGATTGTCACAGCTAAGTTCTTTTTATCCCCTCACCTTAGAGAGGGGGGTATATATCATTTGCTACGAACCAAAAGTGTAACACGTCGAAGGAGTGACCTAAGACCCTAAGTATGTTCGGCGGATATCCGTTTTGGGTCATTTTAAGTCGAATGAGCAATGTCTGCCCGTCCGTCTGTGTGTCTGTCTGCTGGCTGGTTCGCACGATAACTCTCGAAAAAAGTACCCGATTGACTTCAAATTTGGTATGTGGTAATATTTCTCTCTATATCCGGCTAAGTTCAAAGATGGGCCATATTGGTCCACTCCTTCTACTACCTCCCCCACAAAGGGTTAACATTTAGTGAAAAATTGATTATTTAATAACTTCTATACTACTTATTTGAATCCTCTGAAATTCTACACATATAGGGTGATCCAAGTAGATATACTTTTTTCAATAGTCTTTTTTGACAGATCACGTCGTGTCATGCTATCATGTTATTTTTGTTAAGTATTGTTTGGCATTTCATCATTGAAAGTCGTATGCCTGAACAACGTTTACGCGTGTCATTCGGCAGTTACCAGTCGAAATGCTCGAACGGATGGACCATCTGAGCCGTAGCCGCGGCCAACAATTTGAATTTGCTGTGTTTTTTTTTTTTCTTTAAAAAAGTAGGGAAGCTCGAAATGGATCACCCTATAGTATTAGCATATAAGTTACTATTACCTCGAAAAAATTTGGCGAAGTTGCCAAGCCCCCGTTGGTACCACCCACACAAATAGACAATTTTGAACCAAAAGTTAAAGCTTATAACTGTGTTACCTGTGCATACAGAGACATTAAATTTTGTACAGTGTAATGGTTTAATAGTACCTACAATACAGTGAAAAATGGGATTTATTGCCACGCTCCTTTTGGTACCTCCCACACAAATGGACCATTTTGTACCAAAAGTTACGAGCTTATAACTTTAATACCAGTGCATACAAATACTTGAAATTTTTTTGCGGTGTAATGCTTTTATAATGCCTAGAGTCCAGAGAAAAATGGGTGTTATTGGCCCGCCCCTTTTGGTATCTCTCACACAAATGGACCATTTTGTACCAAAAGTAAACAGCTCTTAACTTGAATACCAGTACATACATTAAAGTTATTTAATTGCAATTTAAATTGATAATAATTTAAATAAAACAAAAAAATAAATAAATTTACTAATATTTTTTTGGGACTCAAGGTGAGGGAACTTTCTTACTTGTTGTATTTGTTTTAAAACAAAAAATAAATAAATTTACTAATATTTTCTGAGACTCAAGGTGAGGGAACTTTCTTACTTGTTGTATTTTTTAAACGGAACTTAAATTTTTAAGTGGTTTTTAATCTACTTTAAAAATATTGCATAGAATTTCCTTCGATGCAAAAGAAAAAAACCTTAAAAATATTTATAAATTTATAAACCTAAACATATGCAATATAAATTAATGAAAAATTCACTTCAATCATTTCTTATTGAAATAAAATTACATACATACTTTTAAAAATTTTTAATTAAAATTTTTGACCAGCCTTTCAATCTACTTTAAAATCAATAGCTACATGAATTCCCTTTAAAATCAAATTTTACAGTTTTGTCAACACCCGTCTGATGTCATTCATTTACGCACTAAGTAAAAAACCTAAAATGAGCAGTATAAAATTAAAAGCCTAGAAATAGGCACTATAAAATTAAAACTCTTAAATTATGCAATATAAATGAATGAGAAAAAAATCAGTTAAGGAGCTATTCAATTATTCATATTGAATTGAAAATATGTACTTTGAAAAATGAAAACCCATTTTTAAAGGATTTTGCAATTTTTAAAATAGAATTAAAAATGGCGAGCAGTTTTTAATCTACTTTAAAAATACATGATATTTAACCAGTAAGGAAAGGCTAAAGTCGGGCGGTGCCGACTATATAATACCCTACACCACTCTCGTAATATTGAATAACTCTGATATATAAATTTTGTAATTCATGTATAAATTGTTTACATAAATTTACTTTTGGGACATTTTATACTTAAATAATACCCTGTACCTCAGTGTGGTGTAGGGTATAAAAGCGATTGGATCTAAAGAGCCAAATCGGTAGTGTTGGTTCATGAAACAACAAACTCTACCATTCTAAATTTCAAAACGATCGGATGTAAAATACAGCTTCTATAGGACTAAAGGGCCAAATCGGACGAAACATATATATGGGAGCTATAGCTAAATCTTAACCGATTTTCTTCAACCGACTAAAGGGCCAAATCGGACGAAAGATATATATGGGAGCTATATCTAAATCTGAACTGATTTCAACCAAATTCAATAGCGATCTTAACAGCCGCGAAATACTCTAACCTGCAAAATTTCAGAACGATCGGAGTGAAATTGCGACCTGTAGTCGACGAACAACTTTACATGGACAGACGGACGGACATCGACTCAGCTAGTGATTCTGAGTCGATCGGTATACTTTAAGGTGGGTCTAGCTGTGTTATTTTCAGGTGTTACAAACATCTGCCGTGAAACAAAATAATACCCTGTACCACAGTGTGGTGTAGGGTGTAATAACATATTTAAAGTATTGCCAACACCCGTTGGATGTCACTCATTTACGCAATAAGTAAAACCTAAAAATATGCAATATGAATTTCGAAACCTAAAAATATGCTATGTCGTTAATGACAAAAGTTGAGAACTATTGAATAAAAACCCCAAAAATATGCAATATAAATTTAGAAATCTAAAAATTGCTATATCATTTATCAACACCCGTTGGATGTCACTCATTTACGCAATAAGTAAACATTTTAAAATATTTGCATATTTTTTATAATATTTTTTTTATTATAAAATTAAAAGCCTAAAAATATTCATACAAATTTAGAAACATAAAAATATGCAATGTAAATTAATAAAAAAAATGCACAGAAAGCACTATTCAATTAAAACCCTTAAAGTATGCAATATATATTTAGAAAACTTAAAATATGCTATTAATTGATGACAAAAAATTGCACTTATTTAATTAAAAATACTTTTTAAAAATAGAATTTTTTAAATAGAATTTTCTTTTTTGAGCGGTTTTTAATCTACTATCAAAATATTACAATAAAAAGTCTTGCGCAATAAATAAAACCAATACAATATTATTTAAAAACAAAATATGTCATTTAAAAACCTAAACATATGCAATATAAATTAATGAATAAAAATGTAATTAATATTATTGAATTAAAAATGCTTTGAAAAATGTTAAATTATTTTGAACGAGTTTTTGTAATTTTTTATAGAATTGAAATTGTTTATCAGTTTTTAATTTGCTTTAAGAGCATTATCTACATGAAATTCCTTTTTAATTTGAAATTAGACAGTATTGGCAACACCCGCTTTATGCCACTCATTTATGCAATAAGTAAAACCTAACAATATGCAATATAAATTTGGTAAACTAAAAAAAGACAATACAAAGCTGCAATACTCGGTTGCAATTAGCTAACGTAGTTTTTGGTGATATTAGCATAAGTTTTAACTGTGATATTTTCAATTATTTATTATTATTTATTATATTAATTAATGTGTTGTGAAGTCCCGTTTTTTAATTTTAATAAATAATGACGAAATAATATTAAATGTAAGTTAAAATCAAGTGCAATATTAAGATGTAAATTTTACATAAAAAAAATCTTACCAACAGAATTTGCAAATAAAAAACATCACTCCTGATGAAGTTGGAAATAAACCAACGAAACGTTGAGTGCAACATGATATAAATTAGTTTTATTTATATTCAAAAAAAGCATCTGACCAAAAAAAGCCCGACAACAACATTACCACAAAAAAGAAATCAACATTGGTCACAAACAACAATACTAAAAACATGCTCTTTATTTAATGACAAAAAGTTTCACTATTCAATTATTCTTATTGAATTAGGATTACTTTGAAAAAATATAATTTTTTAAATAGAATTTCCTGTTTTGAGCGTTTTTTAATCTACCTTCAAATATTACATGGAATTCCCTCCAATGAAAAGTTATTCGTAATTATCAAAAACCTAAAAATATACAATATAAATTTAGAATGAACATATGCAAAATAAATGTAGAAACCTTAAAAATATGCAATATCATGTAATGACAAAAAAATTAACTTAAAAAAGTATTCAATTAAATCCCTAAAACTATGCAATATAAATTTAGAAACCTAAAAATATGCAAAATCATTTAATTACACAAAATTGCCCTTTAAGAACTATTCAATTATTTTTATTGAATTAAAAATACTTAAACAATTATTTTTTTTTGTATTTTTTAAATGGAACTTACATTTTTGTGTGGTTTATAATCTACTTAAAAAATTTTCCATGGAATTTTCTTCTATGCAAAAGATTAAGCAATAGGAAACAACCTTAAAATATGCAGTATAATATGAAAAACCTAAAAATATGCAATATAATTTTAGAAACCTTAACATATGCAATACTATTCAATCATTTCTTATTGAATTAAAAATTCTTTGAAAAATTTGAAAATATTTTGTAGGATTTTTGTAATTTTTTTGCAGAATTTAAATTTTTGAGCAATTTGCAATCTACTTTAAAATCATTATCTGCATGATATTCCCTTTTAATACAACATTTTACAGTGTTGTCAACACCCGTGTGATATCATTCATTTACGCAATAAGAAGATTTATTTTCACTCTTTCAGCGTTTCCCCCCGCACATACGAAACACTCTTTTGCAACTGATATCTGGAAGATTATTTGGAAAATTCCATATGTAATCAATTTAAAGCACTCCGATTAAAATTGACATCATCAACAGCAGCAGCAGCAGTGGTAGCACTTGTGTTTTTGTTTTTTTTTTGCCCCAAACGAATCACTTAATACAACTTAAGCTGCATTGATTAAATTAAATTTTATTATCTGTCTCAACATAACAATTAAATTTAATATACCATTTCACAAGCAAATTGTGAAAATGGCAAAAGAAGCAGAGCAGTGCAGAGCGAAATGAAATAATCTGGCAAAGGACTGAAACTATACACTTTGAAGTTTTTATAAGAATTCTGTTTTTGAATATTTTCCAAAAACTTAGGCAATTTATTATTATTATTGCTAGGAGTGTTGGGAGCAGTAGAAATATACATACATACGTACAAATGTATATGTTTTGTATGTATTTGTATGTATGTCATAACAACAAAAACCTCCCCCCAACCACCTTAAAATATGCTACATAATCAAATAAGCTCCTGGAAGTATACTTTAAATAGTCTATTAAAATTTTTCAAATATTTTTCTAATTGTTTTTCTTTTTTCTTATTTTGTTTTTTTTTTCTGGTATTTCTTTCGCAGATTGGCATCGTCATGTATTTGCTGTATTTGAAATTGGGCATCAGTGCCGTTATCGGCTCATTTGTATGCATTTTAACAATGACTCCTTTGCAGTTTTTGATTGGCAAAGCCATGTCTCGCAATGCTGAAATAATGGCGGTAAGTTGTGGGAGAAAAACTTTTGCGGGTAACAGGAAAAAAAGAAAAAGTGAAATTGTTGCCAGTTCTGTAGAGTGAAACTTTTCCCCAGCCCTATTGTTCTCCTTCACATTGTGTTATGGCAATTTAATGGAATTTATTTTTGTATTGTGTGGCTGAAAGAGGCACGCACACACACATCCACCCAGGCAAACATGTTGGCCCCTAAAAGTATGCAGTCGTTTTGTGTTATTGTTTCGCCCATATTCATTTACCTAAAAGTAGGCAATATTTATTTTCAATTAAAGTCGTGTTTCACATGTACTGTTAACGGGGGGAAACTGGTTACTTTTCCTCATTTCCCTTTATATTTTTGTGTAAAACTTTGCGGAATCTAAGAAGGCCATCCACCTTACGTGTGTGTGTGGCTGTGTATTTGCGCTGGGTTATGACGGCAGCTGAAATATAAATGTTTTTGTTTTAAAATCGTTTTTATTTTTTTCATGGAGAAACTTTAAAATTCTTTTTTAATTAAATATTACTGTTAATTAAGCAAAGTTTTACATTACAAAATTTGGAGCTGCCAATAAAAACCCAAAGCATTGACTTTATGTTTTTCACTTAAAACTGCGTATTTTGTTGGGAAGATGAAACTTGTAAAACAATTTATTCTCCTATTAAATTTCTCAGCAAATTTTCCTTTGATAATAGTAACCGGAAGAGGAAATTAAGTATTTCCGTTAACAATTTGTTTATAGAATTTTTTTAATCAAATGTTTATCTTCTGAATATTTTAACAGGCAGAAACATGTTTTAAAATAATTGTTCGACGAAGTTTTGCCATCAACGCTCTTCCTGAGGCCTTGTGTTATGTTAGAGATACAAATTATTATAATAAAGTTGGTACACCACTTTAAAGTGTAATTCTGAATTTTTATTTGCAATTAACAGTTTATTAATTGTATCTTAGATATCCCATTCCCAAAAATCATCAATAAAATTTAAAAAAATCATTAAATTGAAATTCAGAAATTTTCATTTGAAAATTAGACTTCAAAAAATTGATTTTTTTCCAAAAAAAATTGTTGTGGTATTTAAAATTTTACAATATTCCGTTAAAATTGGATATTTGCTTAGTTTTTTTTATCGAAAATTTCGTTGAAATTGTATTTTTACAAAATGCCTCAGCATTACATTTTCTAGAAATTTTTGTTGAAACGCATAAACCAGAAAATTTCTTTCAAAAATTAACAACATTTATTATAAAAATGCATTTTAAAGAAATTTTGTAGAAAAAGCAATTTCGACGAAATACAAAAAAAAATTAGAAAAATTAAATGTCAACCAATTTTTTTAAAAATATTAAATTATAACGATTTTTCTAAAAAAAGTGCAATCTCAACACAATCTTGTAGTAAAATGTAATTTTACGAAATTTTCCAGAAAAGTAAAATTTCAATGAAATTATGTAAAAAAAATGTTCGAGTAAAATAAAATTTTGTATAAAAAGTCAATTACAACAAATTTTTTTCGCAAAAAAACTATTTCGACGAAAATTTTAATTTCCACAGCATTTTCCAGAAAAACCTACTCCCACAATTTTATAGAAAAATTAAATTTCGACGATATTTTTTAGAGAAATACAATTTCTAAGAAATTTTTTAGAAATAAAATTTTCACGATTTTTCTAGAAAAATTCAATTCAACAAAATTTTGAAGAAAAATTCATTTCGACAAAATTTAATAGAAAAATGAAATTTTGTTGCTTTTTTCTAAAAAAACGGATTCAACGATTTTTCTAGAAAAAAACCAATTTTAGGAAAATTTTGTAGAAAAAAAATTTTTCGAAGAAATTTTCTAGTAAAAGTAAATTTTGGATAGAAATGTAATTTCAACTAAATTTCGTCGAAATTTTTTTGGGATAAAATTTTGTACATATAAAAGTTAAATTCCAAATTAAAATTAAATTTCGACAAAATTTTGTAAAAAAAAAAACAATTTTAACGAATTATTTTAGAACAATGCAATTTTAACGTTTTTCTAGAAAAATTGAATTTCAACAAAATTTTGAAGAAAAATGCCATTTGCGAAGAAATTTTCTAGAAGAGTAAAATTTCAATGACATTTTGTATAAAAATAAAATTTTGTTGAAGTTGAAAAGTTGCAATTTGTCAAAAAGTTGCAGGGAAATGCAAATTTAAAAATTTTATAGAATAATTAAAATTAAAAAAGTAAATTTTAGCGTTTTTTTAGAAAAGTGTAATTTAAAAAAAAATATATAGCAAAAACAAACACTTTTTTTAGAAAAATGCATTTTAATAAAATTTTGTAGAAAATTTAATTTCATCGAAATTTTCTGGAGAAATACAAAAAAAATCTAGAAAAAATAACTATCAGCCAAATTTTCTAGAAAATGAAATTACAATTTTTTTTTTCTAAAAAAATTCAATCTCAACACAATTTTGTAGTTAAAAGGAATTTCTTTATAAAAACAAAACTTTGATTAAATGTTCTAGTAAAATAAAATTTCAACGAAATATTGTAGAAAAATTCCAAAAAATTTCTTGAAAATGTCGTCAAAATTGCATTTTTTCTGCAAAATTTCGTTGAAATTGATTTTTTTTTGCAAAATAATTTTCTATAAAATATACAAAAATTGTAGTTTTCTAGATAATTTTGTTCAAATTGCATTTTTGTAAAATTTTTGCTCAACATTTAATTTTTTCTTGAAAATTTCTTCTAAATTTAATTTTTTGTCGAAAATTTCTTTGAAATTGCATTTATCTAGAACATTTTGCTGAAATTGCATAATACCAGAATTTTTTTTCAAAAATTCCTTGGAATTGCACTTTTGTACACAATTTAATTGAAATGTTTTCCAAAAATTCTGTTGAAATTACATCTCTCTACAAAATTTACTTTATCTAGAAAATTTCTACAAAATTTTGTTGAAATTTTATTTTTCTAAAAAATTTTGAAATTGTTTTTTTTTTTTAGAAAAATCGTTGACGTTGCACTTCCCTATAAAATATCAAAATTGCATTTTTAAATTTAATTTTCCTAAAAATGTCTTAAAATTGTATTTTCTCAGAGAATTCTTTAAATTTTTTTTAAACTAAATATATATTATTTTAAATTTCGTTGAATTTGCATTTTGCTAAAAAATTATTATTGAATTGCATTTTTTATAGAAAATCGTTGGAATAACATTTTTCTACAAAATTTCTTAGATTTCTTATTGCATTTTTCTACTTAAAAATGTTTTCTACAAAAATGTCGAAATTACATTTTTACCAGAAAATTTTTTCGAAATTGTGTTTTGCAAAAATGTTGTTAAAAAATTCATTTTTTTAGAAAATTTCTTTAAAATACCTGTTTTCAATTTTTTCCAAGATTTTGTTAAATTTTTCATTTTAATTTAATTTTTCATTTTTCTACAAAATTTCTTGAAATTAAATTTTTTAGAAAATTAAATTTTTCAAATTTTCTTACAAGATTTTGTTAAATTTGCATTTTTCTTAAAATATTTTCCGAATTTGCAATTTTCTAGAAAATTTAGTATTTTAGAGTGTTAAAAAAAATCGTGCAATATTGAATGTTAAATGGCTACAAAAGAACATATTTATTTTATTTTAGAAAATTAGTGAGTACTTTTAGGATCTATATAAATTTTTTGCAGATTATACATGTAGGCCTGTTGTTAAAAGTTATTTTTTCATACTTTCTTGCAGAAATTCACTGATAACCGTTTGAAGAAACTTCATGATTGTTTTATGGGTATAAAACTGATAAAACTCAATGCCTGGGATAATGTCTTTATCAAGAAAATCACCGAGGCTCGAGAAAACGAACTGAAATATTTGAACAAGGATTCCTTTTACTGGACAATGATGAGTAAGTTTAAATAAGAAATAATAAAAATAAAATTAATCTCTTAATTGATATTTTAATTAATATCTCTCCCGTTTAGCCATTTTAACCCACATTTCATCGGTTCTCATTACCTTTGTTACCTTGGCCGTGTATGTTTATCGTGAAAGTAATTCCGAAATCTCAGCGAGTCGTTTATTT
This sequence comes from Eudasyphora cyanicolor, assembly GCA_963930755.1. NCBI lineage: Eukaryota > Metazoa > Arthropoda > Insecta > Diptera > Muscidae > Eudasyphora > Eudasyphora cyanicolor. The sequence goes on from OZ005737.1 coordinate 12,745,201, forward strand.
TCCGCTCTGGCTTTATTCCAACAACTCACCGTGCCATTGCTAATATTTCCCATAACAGTGCCGATTATTCTATCAGCCATTGTTTCCACAAAAAGATTGGAGAATTTCCTCTCAGCCCATGAGATACAAAAACAATTTGAGGGCATCCGCAATATGGCAAGAATTCTGAGTAAAAGTGATGCCTCTCTTGACATGTATGAAGTGAAATCAAAATCGTTGCCCACCAATATAACACTGAAGACGGTTAGTGAGCAGGTGAATAACAATAAGGCCGGAGAGAAGCCTAGCATCAAAATTTTTATACCTGAAAAACCTGCTCCCTTGGCCAATTCAGAGCCACAAACTCCTCTCGTCTTGTCCGAAGGGAAAGAGAGTTTGGAATTCCCGATTGATCATAAGAAACTTTCTTCACATGCCCGCAAGGAATTGCTGCGTAATACCCCCTACGTAGTGATAAGACCCCGAAAGAATCTTTCGAACTTTGCTGGCGGGCATTCGCATCAACACCACCAACAACAACAACATCATCATCAGCAAAATCATCAAAATCATCAAAATCAACAGACTGCACACAAGCCGGGTCATCGCACTTCTCACCATCGCACGAGTAAGACAGACTCTTGGCATCGGGATTCGTTGCTTTTGAAGATGCCCGATGACATAGCAGTTTCAGTTAAAAATTGCAAATTCTCTTGGAATCCTCAAGGCACAGCTCCTCCAATGTTATTCATACGCGATATTGTGGTGCCACGTGGAAAACTCACTATGATTGTGGGTAAGAATGGTAGTGGAAAATCTTCGCTGCTATCGGCGCTGCTAATGGAAATGCCTTTGATATCGGGTGATATGATCTGGAATAAGTGAGTAGACAATACATATTAATAAAACTTAAATATTGATAAAATAGAAATGTGTCTACATTGGAAATGGGAGGAAGAAAATAGTGGTATAGATTTTCAATATTAAAATTAATTAATTTTAAAGATTTTTGCTCTAAAAACGTTCTAATCTTAGAAATAAAGAAGGTTTATACTTAGAATTAAGAAAATATACATCATACTAAGGAAATTGTCTTTATTTTAGGAAAGAAAATAATTGCCTGGTGTGAATCAGGACTTAGTAGTTCTTGTTAAATTCAATTTACTACTTCCATAAGTATTTTAGCTGATTTAAGTTAAAGACATACATAATTCCCATTGAATTCTCTTGAAAACTCTCTACCATTGTGTGTACTTGTTTCTATTATATTTTTGCAATAACAGAATGTAAATGGAACATATGGTCTTTAACCAAATAAATTCTGACTGAACAAAAAAAAAAGCACAGACTAACAATAAACAACAACAAGGCGAGACGTATTTATAATTAGAAAAGTTTACTTAATATTAAGAAAATTGTCTTTATTCTAGGTATGAATTTCCTCTATTTTAAAAATTATAACGTCGGTGGAGAAAAATCTATAAAATTATGTTTTCTTCATAAAAATAAGGACGATTCGTACTTAGAATTAGTAAATCTAACAATGACATTTCCTTTACTTTAGGTATAAACTGTCCTTATTTTAATGATTATGGTGTCTTTCTTTAAAGTTATAGTTTCTGTCTTAAAAATAAGGAATTAGGAAGGAAACCTTACTAAATATTAATTTTCAAAACTTTTAATATTTTAAAAATTTTGGTTTCTATTTTAGAAATAAAACCGATTTGTACTTAGACTCAGAAAAATTTACTTAATATTAAGAAAATGTTCTTTATTTTAGCTTTGAAGCAAAATTTTCAAAAATGTATATCATAAAAATAAGGACGATTCATACTTAGAATTAGCAAAATTTACTAAATATTAAGGAAATTATTTTTATTTTAGGTATGGATTATACTTCTGTTAAATATTATGGAGAAAATCTATAAAATTGTAGTTTCTATCTTAAAAATAAGGACAATTTATTCTTGGATGGAGGATAATTTACTTAATTTTAAAGAAATTATTTGTATTTTAGATATTGTTTTTGTTTTAAATTTTATAACATCTTTGGAGCAAAATCTATAAAATTGTGGCATAAAAATATATTAAAAATAATGACGGCTCATACATAAAATTAGGAAAAAACTACTTAATACGTATTAAGGAAATTATTTTTATTTTAGATATGAATTGTACTTTTTTTTAAAGGTTATGACGTCTTTGGACCAAAATCTTTGAAATTGTGGTTTCTACAGAGCTTAACAATAAGAACGATCCTTAATTAGAATAATGAAAATTTACTTAATATTAAAGAAAAAAAATATTTATTTTAGGTATACATTATCCTTGTTTTAAAGATTATGACGTCCTTGGAGCAATATCTATAAAATTGCAATTTCTATCTTTAAACTAACGACAATTCATACTTAGAATGAGGATAATTTTTGCTTAATATAAAGGAAATTTTATTTAGAATTGTCCTTATTTTAAAGGTTATAACGACTATGAAACAAACACTTTAAAATTGTGGTTTCAATCCTAAAAATAAGGACGATTCATGCTTAGAACCAGGAAAATTTACTTAATATTATGAAAATTATTTTTATTTTAGATATACATTGTTTTTTTTTAAGATTATGACGCCTTTGGAGCAAAATGTTAAAAATTGTGGAATCTGTATTAGAAATAATGACGGTCCATACTTAGAATAAGCAAACATTTTCTTAATATTAAGAAAATTATTCATATTTTAGATATGATTGTCCTTCTTTTAAAGATTTTGGTGTCTTTGGAGAAAATCTTTAAAATTACTAAATATTAAGGAAACTATTTTTATTTAAAGTATGCATTATCCTTGTGTTAAAAATTATGTGATCTTTGGAGCAAAATCAATAAAATTGCAGTTTCTATCTTAAACATAACGAAAATGCATACTTATAACGAGGATATTTTTTACTTAAAATTAAGGAAATTGTGTTTATTTAGGGTTTGAATTGTCCTTATTTTAAAGATTGTAACGACTTTGAAATAAAATCTTTATCTTAAAAAAGGACGATTCATATTTAGAACCATGAAAATTTACTTAATATTAAGGAAACTATTTTTATTTTAGATATTCATTGTTTTTGTGATTTTTATATTAAAACTAATGACGGTCATACTTAGAATTAGCAAAAATTTACTTAATATTAAGGAAATTATTTTTATTTTAATGATGAAAAATGTTCAGGACAAATTGAGTTTTTTTGAAATTTTGTAAAAAGCAAAATTGCAACTTTAACGTAATTTTTCGGAGATATACAATTTTAATGGAGAAATGATATTTCAATGAATTTTCTTGAAGAATGCAATTTAAAAAACATTTGTAGAAAAATATTATATTATGATGAAAATTTCAAAAAATTAAATTTTAAGCAAATTTTCTACGATTATTCTAGATAATTCTATTTCATCAAAATTTTTGCTGTAAATTGCGATATTTATAAAATTTTCTAGAGAAATTCAATTTCTAGAAATTTGTTTAGGGAAAAGCTGTTTTCAACGACTTATCTTGAAAAATCTTACTTAAAAAATCTGGAGAAAAATACAAAAACGACGAAATTTTCTACAAAAATACAACTTCAAACAAATTTTGTAGAAAAATGCAATTTAACCGAAACTTCCTAACGAAATTTAATTTCAACAAAATTTTATAGAAAAATTAATTTCAACAAGAGTTTTGTGGTAAATTGCAATTTTGATAAAATTTTCTAGAGAAATTCAATTTCAAGAAAGTTTTTTTAGAGAAAACCTATTTTCAGCTATTTATCTTGAAAAGTTGAATTTGAAAAAAAAAATGGAGAAATATACAATTACGATGAAATTTTCTAGAAAAATATAGTTCCAATCAAATTTTGTAGAAAATGTAGTTTCACCGAAATTCGATTTCAACAAAATTTTATAGTAGAATTAAATTTTGACATAATATTCTATTCTAAAATAGGATAATTTTAATGGAATTTTGTAGGAAATGCAATGTCAACGAAATTTTCTATAGAAATTTAATACCATTTTCTAGTGAAATGCAATTTCAAAGAAATTTTCTTAAGAAATGCAATTTTAAAGATTTTTTTTTACAAAAATACAATCCAAACAAAATTTTATAGTAAAATTCAATTTTGACTAAATTTTCTAGAAAAAGTGTTATTTCAACCCATTTTTTACAGAAATGTTATTTCCAACAATTTAACCGCTTTTTTAGAGAAATGATATTTCAAAGTTTTTTCTAGAAAAATAGAATCTTAACAAAATTTCGTAGATGCCATTTCGACAAAAAGTAAGTAAGTAATTTCTTGAAAAGTAACATTTCAATTAATTGTTGCATAATAATGGCAATTCATACTTAGAATGAGGATAATTTTTACATAGAATGAAGGAAATGGTGTTTATTTTAGGTTTGAATTGTCATTATTTTAAAGATTATAACAACTTTGAAACAAAATCTTTAAAAATGTGGTTTTTATCTTAAAAGTAAGGATGATTCATACTAAGAACTAGGAAAATTTATTTAATATTAAGTAAATTATTTTTATTTTAGATATACATTGCTTATGTTTTAATGATTATGACGTCTTTGGAGTAAATACATAGTCATACTTAGAATTAACAAAAAATTACTTAATATTATGGAAATAATATTTATTTTAGATATGAATTGTCCTTGTTTTAAAGATATTTGAGCAAAATCTTGAAAATTGTGGTATATATTACAAATTAAGACGGATCATACTTAGAATTAGCAATTATATACTTAATATTAACGAAATTATTTTTATTTTAATATTGAAAAATGTTCAGGAAAACTTAAAGTTTTGTTGATGTTGCAAAAAAAAAAAACAGCAATTTAAAAGAATTTTTTAGGGAAATGATATTTTTAACTTTTTTCAATTATTCAATGCATTTTCTTGAAGAAGGCAATTTAAAAAAAAAACATCTGTACACTGAAAAAAAATTTGTCATAAAATTAAAGAATTGCTCCAAAGACGTCTCGTTCTTCAAAATAAGTACATTTTGTATTTAAAATTAAGAAAATGTTCTTAAAATTAAGTAAATTGCTTAATATTAATGAAATTATCTATATTTTAAGTACAAAATGTTCTAATTTTAAAATCTTATGACGTCTTTGGAGCCATTCTTTAATTTTATGACATTTTTTTCAGTGTAGAAGTATATTATTTTGATTTAAAAAAAACAACAACGATCTCGAACTCAATGGTCAAAAACAAAACTATGAAAAGTCCTAACAGATCGAATAACAAAAAAAAATGATGTTGATGAAATTTTCAAAGAAATTTTTTACGATTATTCTACAAAATGCAATTTCCAAAAAATTTGTAGTAAATTGCAATTCTGATAAACATTTTCTAGAGAAACTCAATTTCAAGAAAGTTTTTTATGGAAAATCTATTTTCAACTATTTATCTTGGAAAATCCAACTTTAAAAATTGGAGAAAAATTCAATTACGTCGAAATTTTCTAGAAAAATGCAATTTCAAGAAAAGTTTGTAGAAAAATGCAATTTCATCGAAATTTCCTAAAGAAAGGAAATGCAATGTCAATGAAATTTTCTAGAGAAAATTAATGTCATTTTCTAGTGAAATGTATTTTCAACAAAATTTGAAATCTAAACTAAATTTTATATAAAAATTCAATTTCAACTAAGTTGTCCAGAAAAAGGGATATTTCAACGCATTTTTTACAGAAATGTTATTTCCAACATTTTTAAGAAAAATGATATTTCAACTTTTTTCCAGAAAAATAAAATTTTGTAGATGGAATCTGGACAACATTTTTTAGAAAAGTAAATTTCCATTTCGACGAAATTTTCTAAAAAAAAAAATGCAAAATTTTTTTAAAAAAATTTAATTTCGAGATATTTATTTAGAGAAATGCTATTTTCAAAACTTTTTCTTGCAAAATACTATTTCAACATAATTTCTACGATTTTTTTATGAAAGCGATTTTTTAACAAAATTTTGTAGAAAAATGCCATTTTTTGAACGAAATTGTCTTGACGAATTAACAAATGTGTGAAGAAAATGAATTAAGAAAACAAAGTCTAACGTTGCTTATCGACATGTTTTAGATGTTGTGAACAATAAAATGGCCAGTCTTTATAATAATGACGTCTTTGGTAAATTATCGGAGGTAATTTGGTAATTATCGGACTGGTATAAATATTAAGTCGTACTGACTCCCCTTAATGTTTGTTTTAAGTAATTACACCAATAATAAATTAAATTTTTATAAATATGAACTTGCTAACATGTTTATGCAATATATTTACTCTATGAAATATTTTTGTAACCTGTTTATTATCATCGAAACATGTCACTGCAATATGTTTATCCTATGAAATGTCTCTGCAACATGTTTATATACACAAATTGTTATTTAGCACAATTTTAATTAAATAAAAGTTCTCCTATATCTTTCTCCTCTCCCCTATTACAAGGTATAATTAAAAATAGATTTGAAAAAACTTTGAACATTTTTCCCATTTCTTTCCAAAAAAAAAGACATAAACCTCAGATGTTTTAAGTTTCGAAAGAACTAACAATTAACCTACAAAAAACCCGAAAACAATATACGCATGAATACTCGTATTTATATTATACACATGTGTGTTATATAGAGAATAGTTGATGTGGGATAATAACTCTTATTTTATGACTTTATAAAATATTCCCGAAAAGAAACTTCAAACTGTGAATTTTTAGTCATCATAAATCTTGACGAAAGTTATGTATAGTCAACGAACGAACGAACACACGATTCGGCAGACGGATGCAGACGTTTATAATAGTAATTGAAATTATAGCTGCCGGAAAGGGAAAATACTGGCGGCTCTCTTGGCATTCGGTCACAGAGGAAGATGGCAGCCAACAGTGATGTTCCTTAGCGCTGCGCTCGATTGGCTGGTGTGACATATTGGCGTGACTTGAAAAGCGGTTGTAGAATCGGCTTTAAGTGTTCTCTCATATTTGTGCATGTGTTCAATGGCTGCTTTTGCAAAATGTGTTGCAACTGTAAAGCAGTTGCATTGAAATTATCCTCCACCCTAGTTTTTATAGGTTTGTCTGCGATGCTCCCCTCTTACCCTCTGGTCCTTGCTTCATCATATGTTTACGCTGTGCCTTTGATGACTTTTGTTCTGAAACATGAATGTGCGTGCTGCATATGGTACAATAGAGACGGGTTAGGGGTCTGAAATTCTCAGTTTCTCGGCATAATGGGATGTGCATGCTTCTCGCTATTGCGTTTCGAGAAAAAACCCAACTTTTTTCGCTTGGCATTTATGTTTGGCATCGATGCTTTTGTCAAAGTCGTTCTTCTATGTGTTCACCCCATAAAATTAACATGCAAACATTTGTGATAAATTACACTTACGTGATGTGCTTGACAATCACTTCCCGCATTGGGCGATGACTGTGAAGTCAAGGCAGCCCCCCGAAGAAGTCGGATAAAATGCATGCATCCTCCCTCTATCGTCATGATTGAATCTTTTCTATGGGGTTTCACAAATCGTTCTTTTGTAAAAAAGAACATTTGAAATATTTTCTTCTTTTGTTAGCAAAAAAACGATATGTTCAGATCAAAGAGCATAAAAACTCTCATAAAAATAGGGGAAAAGGCAATGTTGTACAAATTAACAAGTTAAGAAATCAACGATTCCATTATTTACCCTAAGTATAAGAAGGAAATCTATACCCCTTGGAGACTAGTTTATTTATACATAAAAACTTAATGTCTGGGCTATCAAACGACATTTGAATCATAAAAATTGCTTGAGTATTGAAGAAGTTATGGAGTATTTCTTGAAATTGCTTTAAATTAATGTCAATCATACGCACTAGAGTTCCTATTATTAAAACTCAGCTTGAAGAAAAAATAAGAACTCTATGAAGAATAGTTTAGATAAACATGAGAGAGAATTGTGTGGGCTATTAAATAACAAAACCATAAATAAATTTGCTTGAGTATTGTAGAATTTATGGGATATTTCTTTAAATTGTGCTTTAAATTAATTTCAATCATACGCACTAGATTCCTATAATTACACTCTGTTTGAAGAACAAATAGGAACTTCATGGAAACTTGTTTAGGTAAACATGAGAGAGAATTGTGTGGGCTATAAAACAACATAACCATAAGTTTAATTGACTGAGTAAATAAATAAAATAAGGAAATATTTAGCTATCTAAAAAGTAATAACAATCATTTGAATCAATGTACAAGAATAGTATACCTAGTATTACTAGTACACAGAAAATATATATGTTTTAAACTTTGACTCTGAGTTCATTAGTCCTATGATACAATTTGTCCAATATTCTAGAAAGTAGTTAACTTTGCCAGATGATTGAAGCAGTTGGTGGAACTATTTTAGTTCAAAACTCGGCGTGACATTTAAAGAACGGACATTTTTTTTAAGAAAAATATGAAGTCTCGAGCTATTATTTTTTTTCGAGAATATTAATGTTCTAAAATTAACAAGTTAAGAAATCAACGATTCCATTATTTACCCTTAGTATAAGAAGGAAATCTATACTTCTTGGAGACTAGTTTATTTATACATATAAACTTAATGTCTGGGCCATCAAACGACATTTGAATCATTAAAATTGCTTGAGTATTGAAGAAGTTATGGAGTATTTCTTGAAATTGCTTTAAATTAATGTCAATTATACGCACTAGAGTTCCTATTATTAAAACTCAGCTTGAAGAAAAAATAAGAACTCTATGAAGAATAGTTTAGGTAAACATGAGAGAGAATTATATGGGCCATTAAATAACAAACCCATAAGTAAAATTGCTTGAGTATTAAGGAAGTTATGGAGTATTTCTTGAAATTGCTTTAAATTAATGTCAATCATACGCACTGGTGTTCCTGTTATTGATAATCTGTTTGAAGAATGAATAAGAACTCCATGGAGATCAATTTAGATAAACATGTGGCAGAATTGTATCAGCTATTAAAAAAACATACCCAAAGTTCAATCGGCTGAGTAAATAAATAAAATAATGAAGTATTTAGCTATCTAAAAAGTAATATCAATCATTCGAATCAATCTACAATATTATATATTAATATTACTCGTACAAAGAATATAATATTACTCGTACAAAGAAAATATATATATTTTAAACTATAATTCTGAGTTCATTAGTCCTATGATAAAAGTAGTCAAATTTTCTATAAAGAAGTGAACATTTCCACAAGAATGAGGAAGTTGCTGAAAATATTTAGTGTAATAAAAATTTTGTTTTTTTTTCTATAAAAACTCAGCGTGACATTTAAAGAACGGAACATGTTTGCAAGAAAAATATTTAAGTCTCGATCTATTATCTTTTTCGAGTATATTTATGTTCTACAAATTAAAATGTTAATAAATCAATGATTCTATTTTTGATCCATTGTATAACAAGGAAATCTATAACCTCTAGAGACTAGTTTATTTAAACACAAAAGCGTAACGTCTGAGCTATCAAACGTCATTTGAATCATTAAAATGTCTTGGGTATTAAAGAAGTTATGGAGTATTTCTTAAAATTGCTTTAAATTAAGGTCAATCATACGCACTAATGTTCCCATTATATATCCTCTGTTTGAAAAGATAATAGGAAAACCGTGAAGACTAGTTAAGGTAAACATGAGAGAGAATTGTATGAACTATTAAAGAAGATACAAATAAGTTAAATTGCTTCAGTGAATAAATCAGGCGGGGAAGTCTTAAATTGTCTGAAACATGATATTAATCATTCGACTAAATGTACCGTAATTTAGTCGAATGATTTCCAGCAAACATGTTATATATCGGTTTGAAACTATAATTTTGAATTCATTTGTCCTATGATAAATATAGTAAAATTTTGTATTAAGCAGGAAAAATTGTCAGATGAATGAAGAATTTGATTGAAATATTTAGTATGATAAAAATCGAAAGTAATGGTCTTTATTCGCCATTAATATGTAACCTATTCAGTTGTGTTTTTTTTAAAGTTCGACGAGAAGTCTAAAGAACAGAAATTAGTTTTTTTTAAGAAAAATGTTTGTACTGCTTTTTTCAGGAATATTTATCCCTTGAATAGAATATACGTTTCACATTTCGTCTGCAGTAAAAATCAAGGCGCTATTTTATATAGGTTAGGGTTTATTTCAGACTAATTGTGAGGTAAAAAAGGAATGATTCTATTATTTCCTCTTTTTATAACAAGAAAGTGTAAACCTTTTGTTTATTTAAACATAATAGCGTAGTATCTTAGCTACCAAATGTCATTTCAATCATTAAAATTGCTTGAGTATTTCAAAAGTTATGGGGTATTTCCTGAAATTCCTTTAAATTAATGTCAATCATACGCAACAATGTCCATATTTTTTAACTTATGTTTGTATAACAAATATGTACTACATGGAGACTAGTTTAGTTCAACACGAAGGAGAATTGTGTTGGCTATTAAACAACATGACCCTTAGTTTACGTGATTGAGTAAATGAATACGATGGGGAATGTAGGTTTTTTCTTGAAGTTGTTTTGAATTATTATTAGTCATACGCAACAACGTTCATATTACTCGTATTTCCCTCCATATTTAAGAAACTGATAAAAACGGCTAGGAAACTAGTATGTGTAAACATAAAAGCGAATTATATATTCTATCAAACAATATAATTTAGATTGTAAATAGCCCTTCAAGGCTTCCTTAGGTGAATATAAAACCCTCATATCTGGCCTATCAAGCGGCATCTGGGTCATTTAAATAGCCTTAGTATTGGCAACGTTATGTACTATTTCTTGAGGTTGGTTTTCTATTAATATTAGTCATACGCAACCATGTGCCTATTAAGTCCCCCTATTTAAAAAGGAACCATCAATTTATTGCAGATAGAGAGAGGGAGAGTAGTTTATGTAAAGAGAATTGTCTGCGCTATCAAATGTCCTTTAAATATTTTTAACTTGTTCAGTATTAAATAAGTATTCAAATTGGGGGAAATCCAAAGATAGTTTATGTAAAGAGAATTGTCTGCGCTATCAAATGTCCTTTAAATATTTTTAACTTGTTCAGTATTAAATAAGTATTCAAATTGGGGGAAATCCAAAGATTTCTATTAAATAATTCGCGAATATTGCACATTCTCAGGAAAGATTTACTTCAGTCTTGAAGAAAGTTTCGAGACGAATTTAAGCGAGTTCATTAGGCTTATCAGAATTTTTGTAGAAAATTTCGACGAAATTGTCTTTTTTATAGAAAATTTGTCTTTCTATAAAAATTTTCTTTTATAGAAAATTTCGAGGAAATTATCTGTTTACAGAAAATTTCAATGAAATTGTCTTTTTATAGAAAATTTCGATGAAATTGTCTTTTTATAGGAAATTTCGATAAAATTGTTATTTTATATAGAAAATTTCGATGAAATTGTTTTTTTTTTATAGAAATTTTCCGACGAAATTGTCTTTTTATAGAAAATTTCCGACGAAACAGTCTTTTTATAGAAAATTTCCGACAAAATTGTCTTTTTATAGAAAATTTCATTTAAATTGTTTTTATAGAAAATTTCAATGAAATTGTCTTTTATATAAAATTTCAATGAAATTGTCTTTTTTAGAAAATTTCAATGAAATTATCTTTTTATAGAAAATTTCAATGAAATTCTCTTTTTATAGAAATTGTTTTTTTTTATAGAAAATTTCGACGAAGTTGTCTTTTTTATAGAAAATTTCGTCGAATTGTCTTTTTTATAAAAAATTTCGACGAAATTGTCTCCTTTATAGTTAGTTTCAATAAAATGGTATTTATAGAAAAGTTCAATAATTTTGTCTTTATTTTGATGAAACTGTCTTTTTATAGAAAATTTAAATGAAATTATCTTTTTTATAGAAAATTTCCTACGAAATTGTCTTTTTGTAGAAAATTTCAATGAAATTGTCTTTTTTATAGAAAATTTCACTGAAATTTTCTATTTATCGAAAATGAAATTATAGAAAATTTCAATGAAATTTTCTTTTATAGAAAATTGCAACAAAATTGTCTTTTTTATAGAATATTTCAACGAAATTGTCTTTTTATAGATAATTGCCATGAAATTGTCTTTTTATAGAAAATTTCAAAGAAATTGTCTTTTTATAGAAAATTTCAATGAAATTGTCTTTTTATAGAAAATTTCTATGAAATTGTCTTATTATAGAAAATTTCGATAAAATTGTTGTTTTATATAGAAAATTTCGATGAAATTGTTTTTTTTTTAAAGAAATTTTCCAACGAAATTGTCTTATTATAGAAAATTTCCGACGAAATAGTCTTTTTATAGAAAATTTCAATGAAATTGTCTTTTTATAGAATATTTCAATGAAATTGTCTTTTTATAGAAAATTTCAACGAAATTGTCTTTTTATAGAAAATTTCAATGAAATTGTCTTTTTATAGAAAATTTCAATGAAATTGTCTTTTTATAGAAAATTTCAATGAAATTGTCTTTTTATAGAAAATTTCAATGAAATTGTCTTTTTATAGAAAATTTAAATAAAATTGTCTTTTTATAGAAAATTTCAATGAAGTTGTCTTTTTATAGAAAATTTCGACGAAATTGCCTTTTTATAGATAATTGCCATGAAATTGTCTTTTTATAGAAAATTTCAAAGAAATTGTCTTTTTATAGAAAATTTCACTGAAATTTTCTATTTATAGAAAATGAAATTAAATTTTCTTTTTATAGAAAATTTCAATGAAATTGTCTTTTTATAGAAAATTGCAACAAAATTGTCTTTTTTATAGAATATTTCAACGAAATTGTCTTTTTATAGATAATTGCCATGAAATTGTCTTTTTATAGAAAATTTCAAAGAAATTGTCTTTTTATAGAAAATTTCAATGAAATTGTCTTTTTATAGAAAATTTCTATGAAATTGTCTTATTATACAAAATTTCGATAAAATTGTTGTTTTATATAGAAAATTTCGATGAAATTGTTTTTTTTTTAAAGAAATTTTCCAACGAAATTGTCTTTTTATAGAAAATTTCCGACGAAATAGTCTTTTTATAGAAAATTTCAATGAAATTGTCTTTTTATAGAAAATTTCAATGAAATTGTCTTTTTATAGAAAATTTCAATGAAATTGTCTTTTTATAGAAAATTTCAATGAAATTGTCTTTTTATAGAAAATTTCAATGAAATTGTCTTTTTATAGAAAATTTCAATGAAGTTGTCTTTTTATAGAAAATTTCGACGAAATTGCCTTTTTATAGAAATTTCACTGAAATTTTCTTTTTATAGAAAATTCACTGAAATTGTCTTTTTATAGAAAATTCACTGAAATTGTCTTTTTATAGAAAATTTCACCGAAGTTGTCTTTTTATAGAAAAATTTAAATGAAATTGTCTTTTTATAGAAAATTTAAATGAAATTGTCTTTTTATAAAAAATTTCAATGAAATTGTCTTTTTATAGAAAATTTCAAAGAAATTGTCTTTTTATAGAAAATTTCAATGAAATTGTCTTTTTATAGAAAATTTCAAAGAAATTGTCTTTTTATAGAAAATTTCAATGAAATTGTCTTTTTATAGAAAATTTCAATGAAATTGTCTTTTTATAGAAAATTTCAATGAAATAGTCTTTTTATAGAAAATTTCAATGAAATTGTCTTTTTATAGAAAATTTCAATGAAATTGTCTTTTTATAGAAAATTTCAATGAAATTGTCTTTTTATAGAAAATTTCAATGAAATTGTCTTTTTATAGAAAATTTCAAAGAAATTGTCTTTTTATAGAAAATTTCAATGAAATTGTCTTTTTATAGAAAATTTCAATGAAATTGTCTTTTTATAGAATATTTCAATGAAATTGTCTTTTTATAGAAATTTTCAATGAAATTGTCTTTTTATAGAAAATTTCAATGAAATTGTCTTTTTTATAGAAAATTTCAATGAAATTGTCTGTTTTATAGAAAATTTCGACAACATTTCTTTTTATAGAAATTTTCAATGAAATTGTCTTTTTATAGAAAATTTTGAAGAATTGTCTTTTTATAGAAAATTTTGACGAAATTGATTCTTTTTGGAATTTTCGAAATTTTTTTATTGAAAATTACAAAAAAAAAAAATAAAAGAAAATATCGACGAAATTGTATTTTTTTTCTAAAATTTCGAAGAATAGCAAATTTCAACGAATTTGCTTTTTTATAGAAAACTTAGCTATAAAATTGTAATGTTATGAACCACTATTAAATTTTTTATTTTAAATTTTATATAAATATAGGTTTTTAAATTATCTCAATTTACAGATTTTTCTAGAAGTTAATATGATGTCTTCCCATTGCACTAAAATTAATTTTGAATCATACTCACTGGTGTACAGACGTTCTTTAATTATAATCCCTTATACACTAAAGATGTTCAAGAAAGATATATTGCGGGTATTAAGGCTTTTAATGTGCTTAGACAATATATTTTTAAATAAATCTCTTATTTTACTCGAAAGCCTTCTTAAATTCCCATATTATTGGTATTGGTAAAGTTAATATGAATCACACGCAATGGGATACATGAAGTCACACCCCTAAATATGTTTAAGAAAATATCTATTATATTTTTTATGGGCTTATACAATATGTGTATTTCAGTTTATAATAAGTTTCTTACCTTTTTAAAACGCCATATTAAATTCCTCTTTTATTTTTACATTTTAAACATTTAAATACATTACATACCCTTACATGCAAGATCATAAATTTTATTTAATTAATGTTAGTCATACGCTCCACTGGAAAATTATAATCCAATTCATTTTAAATGGTTTCCGGAATTCTATTTCAATAGTAGAGTGTCACCTTCTACACCTTTTCCATTCAATTTGTTCACATAATTAAATTCATCAAACTGCCTGACTGCCTACCACTTTCCGTCCGTCCGTCCGTACGTCTGATATCTCCATCTGTTTTGTTGTGTCTACATGTGGCGGTTATGCGGTTATCCTTGCCATTCACACGATGTCATTCAGGAGTGGATTGTATGGATTCCGCTGCGGTTTATGGTGACGAACATTTGTCGCAATCATCCGGTGTGTAGAGCTATTCTATTTAAACATTCCAACATAATTATAATGAACTTATGAAATCTATAAATTAATAACATTCATTGGTTTTGTGGTTGCTAATGCTTGAATAGAGAGGTTGGGGTCTCTTTATGTATACAGACATATAGTGGTTTTGAAGCGATATTAATAATGTGTAGTTGACAAGATTCTTCAAGTTATTCTTTCTTTGTTAAGTGGTAATTTATGGAACGGATTAAATAGAGATGATTTTATATAAAGCTTACTTTAACTTATTTAATTACATACAATGTAAATGATACATAAAAATACAGTTTTACAATCAATTAGAGGTTTAAAATTGTTTAATCACGCAATTAAAAGAAATCATACGCCACCAGAACATGACCACTTAAATGGAGTTGCTCATACGCTTCACTACACCACACATACGCCACCAGGCGTATGAATGATGTATGTATGGTAACCATAAAAATTTAAATATTAAATGAAAATATAAATCAAAACAGTTTAGTGTTTACTTAAATAATAGATTTTACCTAACCCACTACTAAAACCGTGAACTCTGTTTTGAATTCTCTATAGGCATTTGACTGCCCTGACATTACAGAATTTCTCCCTCAATTTTCCCTACACACATTTGTCATTAATTTACCCTTTAATTTCAGAATAAACTGTAAATAAAAGAATATTTAAAATTACGCCTACTAAACTAAAAACGTGTTCTGCTTTTCGAGGCATTTTCCAGTGGGGGCGAATTAGTAGGCATAGCCTTCCGCGGTCATTCAATTCCAAATCTGCTGCTATTGTATATATGCATTTAATTATTGTTTATTATTTATGTGAAAATTACCATACACAATTTTAAACCTTTTAACTTGATTTAAATATATAATTAATAGTCACACGCTTACAACGAATGCAATGTAAACACATACACACACTTACCAACATACACTCACATGATGAGTACACTTTTGTCGGCGAGCAAAATATTTAGTAATAGACCGGGATAATAGAACAAAACCTTTGCTGGGGAAATGAACAACAATTGCTGGTGGTATTAATACAACAACGAGTATAATCGGGGGAGACAGTGGAGGAAAATTTGCAAAAAAGTGAAAGAATTATTAATTTAGTTAATTCAATTAAATAAATGAATATTACTTATTCGTCATAAAGTCCACTTAATTCTGATAGATTGCTGATATCCTAACTTTGGTGGAGGAAGGTAAATTTAATTTTCAGTTTAATGCAAAAAAAAATTCGACGAAATTTGAATTGAAAGAAGTTTAGACGAAATTTAAATTTTATAGAAAATTTCCACGAAATTTAATTTTTGTAGATAATTTCGGCAAAATTGTAGTTTTATCGAAAATTTCGACGAAATTGTAATTTTATAGATAATTTCGACGAAATTGTATTTTTATAGATAATTTCGACGAAATTGTCTTTTTATAGATAATTTCGACGAAATAGTAATTTTATAGATAATTTCCACGAAATTGTATTTTTATAGATAATTTCGACGAAATTGTAATTTTATAGGTGATTTCGACGAAATTGTATTTTTGTAAATAATTTCGACGAAATTGTATTTTTATAAAAAATAAAACGAAATTTTAATTGTGTAGGAAATGTCGACGAAATTCTATTTTTATAGATAATGTCGACAAAATTTTATTTTTATAGAAAATTTCGACAAAATTGTATTTCTATAGAAAATATCGACGAAACTATATGTTTATAAAAAATGTTGACGAAATTGTATTTTTATAGAAAATTTCGACGTAATTGTACTTTTATAGAAAATATCGACAAAATTATATTTTTATAGAAAATTTCGACGACATTTGTATTTTTATAGAAAATTTCGACGAAATTTTAATTGTATAGAAAATTTCGATGACATTTTTATTTGATAGAAAATATCGACAAAATTTTATTTATTTAGAATATTTCGACGAAGTTTTATTTATGTAGATAATTTCGAATTCAATTTTTATAGAAAATTTCAACGAAGTTCTATTTTTTATCGAAAATTTCGACGAAATTCTATTTTTTATAGAAAATTTCGACGAAATTCTGTTTTTTTATAGAAAATTTCGACGAAATTCTATTTTTATAGAAAATGTCGACGAAATTATATTTTTTATAGAAAATTTCGACGAAATTCTATTCCTATTTTTTTTTTATATTTAAAAAAAAAATCGTTGATATAACATTTTTGCAGGTATTTCGTCAGTAATTATTTTTTCCTAGAAAATGTCGTCGAAATTGGTCTTTTTAAGCAATTTCGCTGAAATTCAATTTTTTGTTACAAAATTTTAATTCTAATCTTATAGAAAATTTGACGAATATTTAATTTTATAGATTTCGACGAAATTCTATTTTTATAGAAAATTTCGACGAATAGAAAATTTCGATAAAATTATATTTTTATACAAAATTTCGACGAAATTCCATTTTTATAGAAAATTTCGACGAAATTCTTTTTTATAGAAAATTTCCACGAAATTCTATTTTTATAGAAATTTTCGACGAAATTCTATTTTTATAGAAAATTTCGACGAAATTCCATTTTTATAGAAAATTTCGACGAAATTCCATTTTTATAGAAAATTTCGACGAAATTCTTTTTTATAGAAAATTTCGACGAAATTCTATTTTTATAGAAAATATCGACGAAATTCTATTTTTATAAAAAATTTCGACGAAATTCCTTTTTTATAAAAATTTTCGACGAAATTCTATTTTTATAGAAAATTTCGACGAAATTCCATTTTTATAGAAAATTTCGACGAAATTCCATTTTTATAGAAAATTTCGACGAAATTCCATTTTTATAGAAAATTTCGACGAAATTCTTTTTTATAGAAAATTTCGACGAAATTCATTTTTTATAGAAAATATCGACGAAATTCTATTTTTATAAAAAATTTCGACGAAATTCCATTTTTATAGAAAATTTCGACGAAATTCTATTTTTATAGAAACTTTCGACGAATAGAAAATTTCGATAAAATTCTATTTTTATACAATCGACGAAATTCTATTTTTATATAAAATTTGGAAGAAATTCTATTTTTATAGAAAATTTCGACAAAATTCTATTTTTATAGAAAATTTCGACGAAATTAGATTTTTATAGAAAATTTCAAAGAAATTCTATTTTTATAGAAAATTTCAACGAAATTCTAATTTTATTGAAAATTTCGACAAAATTATATTTTTAATAAAATTTCGACCAATTCTATTTTTATACAAAATTTCGACAAAATTGTATTTTCATAGAAAATTTCGACGAAATTATATTTTTATAGATAATTTTGACGAAATTGTATTTTTATAGAAAATTTCGACGAAATTGTATTTTTATAGAAAATTGCGACGAAATTTTAATTTTATAGAAAATTTCGACGAAATTGTATTTTTATAGAAAATTTTGACGAAATTTTAATTTTATAGAAAATTTCGTCGATATAAAATTTTTGCGGATAATTTCGCCGAAGTTTTATTTTATTGCAAATTTTCCGACAATTTGTTAGAAATTTTTATAGAAAATTTTGCCGAAATTGCGGTTTTTAGGGAATTTTGTTTTTCCTCTTTCCAAAATTTCATCAAAATTACACAATTTCCAGGAAATTTCATTTTTCCAGAAATTTTCGTCGAAATTGCGTGATAATTTCGCCGAAGTTTTATTTAATTGAAAATTTGAAAATTTTATAGAAAATGTTTCCGAAATTGCTGTAGGAAATTTTGTCGAAATAACACAATTTCTAGAAAATTTCGTCGAATTTAAATATAAATTAGTTTTTCCAGAAAATTTGGTCGTTTATTTCTTTTAAATATCACCGAAATTGATCTCTTTAAGAAATTTTGTTGAAATTGCATTTTTTATTATAATTTTTTTTTGTCTTGACTTTTGTCACTATTAATTTTGTAAAAAATTAAAATTTTCAGTGAAATTTGTTGAAATTGGCAGTTTCAAGAAAATGGCTTCATCAGTTTTATAATATTGCAAATATTATAATATTGCCAACGATTTTGCAATATTACATATATGTAATTGACTTTTGTAAAAATTTCGCTTTTATAGAAATTTTATACAAATTGTAAATATGTTTTTTTTTAGATTTCTTTCAATTTTATATATAGATAGCAATGTTTTTGTAAAATTGTTATTTATATATATAAAATTTAGTTGAAATTGCATTTTTTAAAAAAAATAATTTTGGAACTTAAATTTTTAATAGAAAATTTTGCTGAAATTGTATTTTTATGCAAAAATTTTTTAAAGTCCATAACATTTTATAGATCAAAAAATATTATTATTTTTAGAAAAATGTTGTTTACATTCATTTTAGCGGTAAAATTTTTAAAAATGCTTTTGTATAGAAAATGTTGACAAATTTAATTTGTCTAGAAAATTACCTCGAAATTGCTATTTTATAGACAAATTAGCCAATATTTTATTTATATATAAAAAATTAAATTCAACTTTTACTCGTTTAGACAAATTTATCAAAATACCTTTTTTATATTTTTTTTGTAAAACAGAAATACGTAGAAATAAATAAATAAATAGAAATTTTTTTCCAAACAAAAAGAAATACAAAATTTTTCGTGGAAATTGTCTTTCTATGGAAAATTTCTTATATTGAAAATTTCGACGAAATTTTTGGATAATTTGAAATTTTAAAGATTTTTTTTGTTAAAGAACAATATCAATGAAATTTTCCATACAAATGCAATTTCAAATTATCAAGTTTCCTGTTTCAAGTTATCAAATTTCTGCAAAATCAAGAAAATTTTCAATAAAATGAAATTTTTCCGATAATGCTGTAATTTTTCAAAACAATTTTTATGAAAAAAATGCAATATCAACGAAATTTTCGATAAAAATGGAATTTTGGGAAATTTTCGATAAACATACATTTGAACAAGATGATAAATTGTAAATTGGTTGAAATAGCCAATAAAAGAGGAATTTTGAAAAAAAATGTAAACATTTGACCGTTGTTATTTTTATTTATTACCTATTAGCCAAACGAAAAGTAATAAACAATTTTTATAAAAATTAATTTTAAAAAAAAATTATAAAATTCAATGTAAATAATTTTTTTTAAAACTGCAATTTCGACAATATGTTCTAGTAAAATGCAATTTCGTGGCATATTTGCGAGAATTTATCTAATTAATGTCAGCTATACGCCACATGGGAAATACATTATTATAACTAATACGGCACGTGGGACTAGTAACTCGTCTCATTTATTAGAAAATCCATAAAATGAGACATATAATTCTGAAAAGTCTGGAAAAACATACATGTCTCTCCCCCACTGTGCAACCTCATCACTCTCGAATGTTGCCTTGCATTACTGTTAAACATTTGAATGCATGCTGCAGCATTATAACTATTCAACGAAATAACAACAACTTCTGCAACTCCGACCTATTCGCTCCATCTCATTAGAGTTCATAGATGGAGTACAACATCCCTACTACACAGTGGCAGAAGCAGCAGCAGTAGCAGTAGTACATTCATCCATGGCACGAGTATTCATTAAATAAGTACCCAGAACTTTAGAGTATAATTATGGCTTGAACTGGTTACAGACTCTGGGATATTAGAAAGTTGTTACCCCATGAGCATAGATGTTGTTGCTGGTGTTTGCCATTGTTTAACTAGGTAAGAGTGGGTTGGATTGGGTTGGGTTGCCAATCGAGTAGTTTTCCAAGCCTTCAACTGAGTATGTTTGATTTTCCTCCCATGAACGAATGTTTAGGTAATTTTGTTTATTTCGGTATTAAAACTATACAAAAGCGGCAATTGCAATTGCAAGAGCAACATCAACAAGCCTGTCACCAACACCGGCAGAACATGGCCAGCGAACATCATCAACAACATGAGTTAGTAAACTAAATCGATTGGTTGGGAGGGGCGGAGTAAAAAGGTGCAAAGGAGCGGGGGCGTACATTTAACAGGATGTCTGAAATAATGGGTTGACAACATACATTTTATAACGTGCCTAATCTTGGTGTTACAACCATTTCTATGAATAAACTGTTGAAGTTAAATGCTGTAGAATCTTGACAATAAAAATAAGTAGTGGAAAATAAGGGAAAGCTGTTTTTTAAATTTGTATTTTATCTTCTTTTGAATGTCCACCTTTGCTGTAAAAACACCAATTTAACTGCAGAATATCACTCATACGCCGCAAGGTACTTATTTTTGGCATATCATACGCCACCAGGCCAAAATTATATCAACTACCTAATAATAAAAGAAAAAATAATGCAAAAATTGACGTAGAGACATGTTTTTGAATAATGAGCGCATACTTTATTTTTACATATTTTTGTTGACTTTCGTCAGATTTCCTAAAATATGACAACCTAATTTTCCGAGTTAGTTAACATTTTAAACTTACATTTAAAATGTTGATTTTTTTAATTGCTTTTTGGCTTCAACTCTATACAAACGTAATTTCGGCAAAATTATCTATAATATGCAAATTTGATGAAATTCTCTATAAAACTTTTATTTTAATGAACATTTCTGTATAAAAATGCTATTTATTAGAAATTTTCTAGAAAAATCAAATTCGAAATTAAAAAAAATCATTCTTGACGAAATTTTATTAGAAAATTGAAATTTGAAAAAAAATAAAGAAAAAAAATAAGAAATTTTCTACAAAACATAGTTTCTTTAAAGCAATTTTCATGAAATTTTTTATAAAAATACAGTACAGAAATGCAATTTCAATGAAATGAATTTCTTATACCAATTAAATTAAAATTTTTCTATAAAAATTCATTTTCGACGAAATTTTTAATAAAAATGCGTTTCAGACGAAATTTTCAATGCAATTAACGAAATTTCGTAAAAAAATTAGTTTGGCAGAAATTTTCTAGAAATATGCAATTTAAGTAAATGTTTTTTTTTATGTTTTTTTTTTAAATTCAGTTTTGACAATTTTTCTTAAAAAATTCAATCTTGACGAAATTTTTTAGAAAATTGAAATTTGGCAAAAAGATTTAAAAAAAAATAATTTTTTATGAAAGGTTTTCGAGAAACTGAAATTATGTTTTCTACAAAACATAATTTCTTTTTAATTTTTTAAAATGCAATTTTCGTGAAATTTTACATAAAAATACTGTTTTAATGAACATTTTTATAGAAATCCAATTTCAATGAAATGAATTTCTTTACAAATTAAATTAAAATCAAATTTTCTATAAAAATAAAATTTCGACAAAATTTTTTATAAAAATGCATTTCAATGCAATTCAACGAAATTTCGTAAACAAAATTTAATTTGGACGAAATTTCCTAGCAAAATGCAATTTTTATTAAATGTTGTGTTTTATATTTTTTCTAGAAAAATTAATTTCGACAATTTTTCTAAAAAAATTTAATCTTGACAAAATTTCTAAAAAATTTAATCTTGACAAAATTTCGTAGAAAATTAGAATCTTGACAAAATTTTGTATGAAAAATTAATTTTTGACGAAATTTTCCATGAAAGGATTTCGAAAAACTGCGAAATTTTCTACAAAACATAATTTTTTAAAATCCAATTTTTATGAAATTTTTTTTAAAATTACAGTTTCGATGAAAATTTTTTTAGAAATGCAATTTTAATAAAATGATTTTTTATACAAATTAAAATAAAATTTAATTTTTTATATAAATTAATTTTCGACGAAATTTTTTTATAAACATGCATTTCAGACGTAATTTTCAATACAATTCAACGAAATTTCGTTAAAACAATTTAAATTGGGCGAAATTTCCTAGAAATATGCAATGTTGAGTAAATGTTGTATGTTTTATATTTTTTCTAGAAAAATCAATTTCCAAAATTTTTCTCAAAACATTCCATGTTGACGAAATTTCTTAGAAAATTGAAATGTTGACAAAATTTTTAAAAAAAAATTGTTTTCTACGAAATTTTCTATAAAAGAATATCGAAAAACTGCGAAATTTTCTACAAAACATAGTTTCTTTATAATTTTTAAAATGCAATTTCCGTCAAATGGAAATGCAATTTCAATAAAATGAATTTCTAGACAAAATAAAATAAAATTCTATTAATATTAATTTTCGACGAAATTTTTTATAAAAATGCATTTCAGGCGAAATTTTCAATGCAATTCAACAAAATTTCGTAAAAAAATGTAATTTGGGCAAAATTTCCCAGAAATATGCATTTTTGAATAAATTTGTAATATAGAAAATTTAATTTTGACGAGTTTTTCTAGGAAAAGGTAATGACAATTTTTATAAAAACCCAATTTCAATGATTTTTTTTTATAAAAATTTAATTTAAAAATTTGTTTTGACAAAACACATTTTTGGCCAAATTTAAAAAAAAATAATTTTAACGAATTTCTTAAAAATATCAAATTTGACAAAATTATGTATAAAAATGTTAAAATTACTGAATATTTGTCACAAAAATAATAAAATTTGGGCAACATTTGCTAAAATAAATCAATTTCGGCAAAATTTGCGATAAAAAATGCATTTTCGACAAAGTTTTCGATAAACAACGAAATTTTCTGTCAAAATGAAATTTTCTATAAATATACAGTTCCGATGACAACTTTTATAGGAAAGCAATTTCAATGAAATTTTCTATAAAAATTTATTTCAACTAAGATTTCTATAAAAATAAAATTTCGACGAAATTTGCAATGCAATTTCAACGAAATTTAAGGGAAAAATTCAATTTTGACGAAATTTCCTAGAAATATGTAATTTTGTCTTAATATTGTATACAAATGGAATTTGTAGAAAATTTTCTAGAAAATAAAATTTTGACGAAATTTACTAGAAAACAAAATTTTGACGAAATTTTTTAGAAAATAAAATTATGTCGAAATTTTCTAGAAAATAAAATTTTGACAAATTTTCTAAAAAAAATTTAATTTCGACGAAATTTGTTATAACGATATTTTCAATAAATTTCAACGAATTTCTGTATTGAAATGCAATTTTGATGAAATGTTCTATGAAAATGCAATTTTAATAAAATTGTCTGTAAAAATTAAATTACGACACAGTTTTAATAAGAATGCAATTTCGTCAAAATTTCCTAAGATATTAATTTTCAATTTCAAAGATACTTTCTATAAATTTTTAATAAAAAATTTACTATAGTAAAATTGAAGCATTGAAGAATTGAATTGAAAAATTTAATTGAAAAATTGTGTAAGTATGCTTATACAATTTTTTTTTCTAAGCATGCAATATAGACGAAATTTTCGATGAAATTCAATTCGATAATATTTAAATTGAATGAATGTCTATGAATGTTATTTCGATGAAGTTTTCAATAAAATTTAAATATAGACGAAATTATTGATTTAAATGCAATTTCAAGAAAACTACCTAAAAAAAACAATGAAGTTCAATAAAATTTAGTTTTCGATGAAATTTTGTGGGAAAATGCAATTTCGACGAAATTTTATAGACAAAATTCAATTTGAACAAAATTTATTGAAATTATGAAATTTTGGCAAATTTTTCTATATACATAAATACAAAAATTACCGAATATTTGTCAAATAAATAAAATAAATTTTACAACATTTTCTGTAATAACACAATTTCGGCAAAATTTGCGATAAAAATGAATTGTTGACAAAGTTTTGGATAATTATGAAATTTTGACGAATTTTTATTTAAAAATGCAATTGTGATTTCATTTTCTATAAAAATACAGTTTCAGTGAAAATTTTTATAAAAATGCAAATGAAATTTATTTCAATGAAATTTTCTATAAAAATTTATTTCAATGAAATTTTCTATAAAAATTTAATTTCAACGAAATTTTATGTAAAAAATTTGTTTTGACAAAACACATTTTCGCCATTTTTTTTTTAAATATAAATTTAAATTTGAGAAAAATCCATTTTCGACAAAATGTTAAAGAATTTTTGTAGCAAAATGTGTTATTAAAGAAATTTTTTGGAAAATTAAATTTGTCTATAAAAGTAATAATTCAATGTTTTTTAATAAAAATATATTTTCGACAAAAATTTATATTTAAAATTAAATTTCAACGACATTTTCCATAAATTATCAATGAAAAAATCAAAATATTCCTTAAATCTTCAATTTTTCTACTTCCACATTTTTTTTTTTGGAAATGCAATATTGCCAAATTTTCTAAAAAAAAAGTTTCGACAAAATTTTTGGTAAAAATAAAATTTTTCGTTTTCGGAATTTAAATTTAGAGAAAAATACATTTTCGACAACATGTTGACGAGTTTTTCTAAAAAATGCGTTATCGAAGAAATTTTCTTTGAAAATTCAATTTCAATAAAATTGTCTATTAATTCGAAGTTTTTAATAAAAATACTTTTTCGACAAAATTTTTTATTAAAAATTAAATTTCAACGAAATTGTCCACAAATTATCAATAAGAAATTCAAAATATTCAATAAATCTTAAATTTTACTACTTTTACAATTTTTTTTGGAAATGCAATATTCGACATTTATAAAGTCATTGCCATATGTTTTTCAACGGCAATATACAATTTCACACAAATATTCTATAAATATGCAGTTGAAATTGAAAACTCAATATTCATTAAAAATGGTCAATTTTCGATAAAGCTTCATTTTTAAGAAAATATTGTATAAAATTTCGACTATTCTATTTTTCACGAAATGTTTTTATAAAAATACAATATTGACGAAATTTTTGATAAAATGTAATGCAGTGCAATTTCAATAAAAATTTCTGTAAAAATTTAATTTTGACAATATTAGTTATAAAAATGCAATTTTCACGAAATTTTCTTTAAAATATCATTTTCAATGAAATTTTACAGAAATATGCAATTTTGATGAAATTTAGAGATGAACGCACTAAAGTCAAGTCATCTGCAAAATATGTACAATTTAACGAAACATTCTACACATATACAATTTCAACTAAATTTTCAATAAAAAATTAATATTTTTGATAAAGCTTCACTAATGACAAAATTTCCTATGAAAATGCTATTTTCGCGATTTTTTTTATAAAAATGCCAATTGGCCAAGTTTTCTATAAAAATGGAATTTCAATAAAAAATTCAATAAAACTTAAATTTTTTGATAAAAAACTCAATTTTTACAAAATTTCCTGTGAAAATTAATATCAACGAAATTTTTCTCAAAAGAATAATATTTTCTACAAATACGACATTTTTACGACATTTTTCAAAAAATGCAATTTCAACAAATTTTTAAAAAAAAAATAATGTTCGACGATAGTGTATGTCAACAATTTAATTCAAATTGTCAAAATGATAAATAAGCCCAGTAACTTTTTGAAGACATTGATTGCCATAGACTTTTCAACGGCTAAATGCAATTTGAATGAAATATTCTAACAAATATACAATTTCAACCAAATTTTCAATATATAGGAAAATAAATCTTGACTTTTGACAACATTTTCTATTGAAATGCAAAGTATTGAAATTAAATTTTTACAGAAATTGAATTATTATCGAAAATTTGAAATTTAAAAAAAACTTTTGAAATTTCTTTTTTAAAGTAAATTTTGTCTAAACTGTTTTTTCTCAAAAATAAAAATTTTATTGAAATTTTCGATAAATCTTGACTTTTGACAACATTTTCTATTAAAATGCAACGCATTGAAATTAAATTTTTACAGAAATTAAATTTTACCGAAGATTTGAAATTTAAAATTTTTTTTTTTAAATTTCATTTTTAAAGTAAATTTTGTCTAAACAGTTTTTTTCTCAAAAAAAAAAAAAATTATTGAAATTTATAAAAATGCATTTTTATAAAAATTAATTTTTCAAAATTCATAAAAATTCAACGAAAATTGCAATTTCAACGAACTTTTTTAAAATATTCATTAATAACTGAATTTAAAAAAAAAAAATTCTTTACGAACTAAATTTTGTGATAAAAATACAATTTAGACAATATTTCAACGAAATTTTCTCCAAAAGTTAATTTTCAACGAAAATGCAGTTTTGACGATATTGTTTTTTTCGATTTTGTTAAAATGTTATTTCGTCAAAATTTTCTATAAAAATTAATTTTTTTGATAAAAAAATCAGTTTAGACAAAAATTTACTATAAAAATTCAATTTTTAACGATTTTTTTTTAAATTTCTAATATTCGATAATTATTAAATTTCAATAAAAATTTCTATAAAAATAAAATTTTGAGATAAAAATGGAATAAGACAAAATTTCGTATAAAAATTCAGTTTCAACAAAATTTTCTTCAAACGTAATTTCAACGAAATTTCCGATTTGACTATATTTTCTACAAAAATGCAATTTCAACAAAACTTTCTATAAAAATTGTTTTTAGGCCAAATGTTGTAGGAAAATGCAATCTGGAGGAAATTTCCTAGAAATGTGCAATTTTGTCTAATTTTTCTATA
Organism: Eudasyphora cyanicolor; assembly: GCA_963930755.1. Taxonomy (NCBI): domain Eukaryota; kingdom Metazoa; phylum Arthropoda; class Insecta; order Diptera; family Muscidae; genus Eudasyphora; species Eudasyphora cyanicolor. The sequence continues at coordinate 12,772,682 of OZ005737.1, forward strand.
AAATATTTTTCTATGTATGTCAAATGAATGATAAAACTAGAAAAAAGTACAGTCTTGAAAAAAAGTATGCGGATAGGTTCAGTTCACAGAAATTTTCGTACTTTGTATTTACTTTTTGGTTTTATAGAATTATATGTTCTCTATTTCATAAAAACACACAATTCTTCATATCCCAATAATTTTAATTACATATCGTATTTAATTTGAAAATAATATAAAACCTATTTTTTCCGTTATTAATTAAACCAAATATTTCAATTTGAATTTGAATAATTTTTAACGGACGTTTATTATGTTATTACTCATATCACCGCTCGCTCATAGGTTATTATTGCTCATACGCCCCAAAGTTCATAAATTATTATCGCTCATACGCTTCAAATCTAAAGAAGTTATTATTGCTCATACGCCACAATTGAAATATTGTTTTTTACTGGTCCCATTTTAGGCCCCTATATACACTTCAAGGTTGTTAGTCCTTTTTTATTCGAATCATTAGAAAATTGCATAATTTGGTGTATAAAATGCTTAAATTTATTCAAAATACAAAATTTAATTCTCAATGCTTCAGTTAGAGAACATAAATAAAACAGTCTCGTCTTCGTTGAAGCCTTTTTAGGTTCCCAATTATTTGCATGAAAACTTTTAGAATGAAGTTTATTAGTACTGCGACACATATTTACTTGCAAACAAAATGTCACAAGTTTAATAAGAATTTTGTAAGTAAATAAAGTTCAACGAAAAACTAGAATTTTCTGTAGAACTTCTACGGAAAAGTTGTGAACACTTTTTTGGTTTCCCTAAATGACCATTCCCTCTTGTGAATAGGGCAAAAACAAAAAAAATCATTTTGTGTAAGTATATTCCATAAAGTGGAAATTATTGAAAATTATTTATTTCTAATAAAACTGAAGGATATTTATCAATTTTTATTGAATTTATATTAATTATACGCTACAAACTCCTAAAATGTTCAATATATTTATTCAATGTCATTCATCGAATTTTTAAATTGTCTACGATTTTTAACACCTTTTGCAAAGCCGTAGCCATAACTGCCGCACCGCATATAAAAGTATCTACAGTTATGTATATTTAATGGAGTTGCCAAATAATTTGTCTTTTTTATAACTTCCCCATCACTGTTATATCTTCGCAAACGCACGGAGTCCTCAGAATCGTAAAAGAGTTCCGCAAAAAAATAATAAATCTTCATATGTCAATAAATTTTACTTATTTATGTCTCTGGTACAAGTGTATCATCCAACCGCCACTCTATGGCATTCCACTCCAGTCGGTTGCTTTATGAGAGTCGAGAAAAAAACCAAACATTTATGTTTATAGTTATATTTTTGGCTGAAAGCCTAAACAAAAATTTTATTCATTTTGTTGCACGAAAAAAAGGAGTTCTCGAGCACTGGAGCTACGAAACTCCTTAAAGTATAAAATATATCGTATGTTGTTGGTGGTTGTATTTCTTGGTGGAGCAAAGGAAACCCCCCAGCGACAGCGTCGACTTATTGCATATAAATTGAATTTGTTGATAATCAAGATGAAGAGAAAAAACGGGAATTATAAAGACACATTTCCACAACCCAGCGAACAAAATGAAGGTAGATTCCAAAATAGCAAGATCATTAGTCATTAGTCATTAGTCATTAGTCATTAGTCATTAGTCATTAGTCATTAGTCATTAGTCATTAGTCATTAGTCATTAGTCATTAGTCATTAGTCATTAGTCATTAGTCATTAGTCATTAGTCATTAGTCATTAGTCATTAGTCATTAGTCATTAGTCATTAGTCATTAGTCATTAGTCATTAGTCATTAGTCATTAGTCATTAGTCATTAGTCATTAGTCATTAGTCATTAGTCATTAGTCATTAGTCATTAGTCATTAGTCATTAGTCATTAGTCATTAGTCATTAGTCATTAGTCATTAGTCATTAGTCATTAGTCATTAGTCATTAGTCATTAGTCATTAGTCATTAGTCATTAGTCATTAGTCATTAGTCATTAGTCATTAGTCATTAGTCATTAGTCATTAGTCATTAGTCATTAGTCATTAGTCATTAGTCATTAGTCATTAGTCATTAGTCATTAGTCATTAGTCATTAGTCATTAGTCATTAGTCATTAGTCATTAGTCATTAGTCATTAGTCATTAGTCATTAGTCATTAGTCATTAGTCATTAGTCATTAGTCATTAGTCATTAGTCATTAGTCATTAGTCATTAGTCATTAGTCATTAGTCATTAGTCATTAGTCATTAGTCATTAGTCATTAGTCATTAGTCATTAGTCATTAGTCATTAGTCATTAGTCATTAGTCATTAGTCATTAGTCATTAGTCATTAGTCATTAGTCATTAGTCATTAGTCATTAGTCATTAGTCATTAGTCATTAGTCATTAGTCATTAGTCATTAGTCATTAGTCATTAGTCATTAGTCATTAGTCATTAGTCATTAGTCATTAGTCATTAGTCATTAGTCATTAGTCATTAGTCATTAGTCATTAGTCATTAGTCATTAGTCATTAGTCATTAGTCATTAGTCATTAGTCATTAGTCATTAGTCATTAGTCATTAGTCATTAGTCATTAGTCATTAGTCATTAGTCATTAGTCATTAGTCATTAGTCATTAGTCATTAGTCATTAGTCATTAGTCATTAGTCATTAGTCATTAGTCATTAGTCATTAGTCATTAGTCATTAGTCATTAGTCATTAGTCATTAGTCATTAGTCATTAGTCATTAGTCATTAGTCATTAGTCATTAGTCATTAGTCATTAGTCATTAGTCATTAGTCATTAGTCATTAGTCATTAGTCATTAGTCATTAGTCATTAGTCATTAGTCATTAGTCATTAGTCATTAGTCATTAGTCATTAGTCATTAGTCATTAGTCATTAGTCATTAGTCATTAGTCATTAGTCATTAGTCATTAGTCATTAGTCATTAGTCATTAGTCATTAGTCATTAGTCATTAGTCATTAGTCATTAGTCATTAGTCATTAGTCATTAGTCATTAGTCATTAGTCATTAGTCATTAGTCATTAGTCATTAGTCATTAGTCATTAGTCATTAGTCATTAGTCATTAGTCATTAGTCATTAGTCATTAGTCATTAGTCATTAGTCATTAGTCATTAGTCATTAGTCATTAGTCATTAGTCATTAGTCATTAGTCATTAGTCATTAGTCATTAGTCATTAGTCATTAGTCATTAGTCATTAGTCATTAGTCATTAGTCATTAGTCATTAGTCATTAGTCATTAGTCATTAGTCATTAGTCATTAGTCATTAGTCATTAGTCATTAGTCATTAGTCATTAGTCATTAGTCATTAGTCATTAGTCATTAGTCATTAGTCATTAGTCATTAGTCATTAGTCATTAGTCATTAGTCATTAGTCATTAGTCATTAGTCATTAGTCATTAGTCATTAGTCATTAGTCATTAGTCATTAGTCATTAGTCATTAGTCATTAGTCATTAGTCATTAGTCATTAGTCATTAGTCATTAGTCATTAGTCATTAGTCATTAGTCATTAGTCATTAGTCATTAGTCATTAGTCATTAGTCATTAGTCATTAGTCATTAGTCATTAGTCATTAGTCATTAGTCATTAGTCATTAGTCATTAGTCATTAGTCATTAGTCATTAGTCATTAGTCATTAGTCATTAGTCATTAGTCATTAGTCATTAGTCATTAGTCATTAGTCATTAGTCATTAGTCATTAGTCATTAGTCATTAGTCATTAGTCATTAGTCATTAGTCATTAGTCATTAGTCATTAGTCATTAGTCATTAGTCATTAGTCATTAGTCATTAGTCATTAGTCATTAGTCATTAGTCATTAGTCATTAGTCATTAGTCATTAGTCATTAGTCATTAGTCATTAGTCATTAGTCATTAGTCATTAGTCATTAGTCATTAGTCATTAGTCATTAGTCATTAGTCATTAGTCATTAGTCATTAGTCATTAGTCATTAGTCATTAGTCATTAGTCATTAGTCATTAGTCATTAGTCATTAGTCATTAGTCATTAGTCATTAGTCATTAGTCATTAGTCATTAGTCATTAGTCATTAGTCATTAGTCATTAGTCATTAGTCATTAGTCATTAGTCATTAGTCATTAGTCATTAGTCATTAGTCATTAGTCATTAGTCATTAGTCATTAGTCATTAGTCATTAGTCATTAGTCATTAGTCATTAGTCATTAGTCATTAGTCATTAGTCATTAGTCATTAGTCATTAGTCATTAGTCATTAGTCATTAGTCATTAGTCATTAGTCATTAGTCATTAGTCATTAGTCATTAGTCATTAGTCATTAGTCATTAGTCATTAGTCATTAGTCATTAGTCATTAGTCATTAGTCATTAGTCATTAGTCATTAGTCATTAGTCATTAGTCATTAGTCATTAGTCATTAGTCATTAGTCATTAGTCATTAGTCATTAGTCATTAGTCATTAGTCATTAGTCATTAGTCATTAGTCATTAGTCATTAGTCATTAGTCATTAGTCATTAGTCATTAGTCATTAGTCATTAGTCATTAGTCATTAGTCATTAGTCATTAGTCATTAGTCATTAGTCATTAGTCATTAGTCATTAGTCATTAGTCATTAGTCATTAGTCATTAGTCATTAGTCATTAGTCATTAGTCATTAGTCATTAGTCATTAGTCATTAGTCATTAGTCATTAGTCATTAGTCATTAGTCATTAGTCATTAGTCATTAGTCATTAGTCATTAGTCATTAGTCATTAGTCATTAGTCATTAGTCATTAGTCATTAGTCATTAGTCATTAGTCATTAGTCATTAGTCATTAGTCATTAGTCATTAGTCATCATTTAGTGATGTAATAATTGTACGACTTTATTTCTGAAATTCCATCTAAAAATGTTCACTGGGTTTTGCCGTCGAGTAATGATGCACACACATAAAACGAGTTCATTCTCCGCCAAAAGAATACTTGTGAATGCTTATTTTTATGTGCATGTGTGCTTCCGTAGGCGATATTGTGCGTGTGTGTTTTTGCCTTTTTTCGTATGTGCACATTCATGAATGCAAGAATAATAATAACAATTATGAGTGTGTATGAGTGCTACAGCGTTTTTGTGTTGTAAAGGAAGGAAACGCTTTCATTGCTCTTCAAACATAAAAATGCAAATACAAAATATAAATTTCAAGCGAATAAAATAATCAAATAAAACAAATTTCATATTTATTTGATTTGTATTCAATATTGCTTCTAATAATACTCGTTATATAAATACAAGAGAATTATTATGGAAGACATAGAATATTAAAGGAATGAATGAAAAGTGAAGGGCTTTCGTCATGAGGAGGAGTGATACTAAGCAAATACATATGATTTCCGTTTCCTGTTAAAACTGAACGTAGGGAAAGGCCAAGGGATTATTACTAAAGAAAGTATTTTTTTTAATTGGAAAGTTTCTTGTTATATTTTAAAAATTTTATATATTTTTAATTTATTTCTTTGTTTTGTCACTATATCCAATTATATTCTCGAATAGGTATTAATTTATATTTTTTCCTATTCATTTTCCCCCTAGATCCTCCACCATCGCCTTCGTTCCCCAGCAGCCTTGGCTTTTGAATGCCAGCATTCGTGAGAATATACTTTTCGGTGAATCTTTCCGCCCGAAACGCTATGATTTCGTTTTGGATTCTTGTGCCCTTAAACCCGATATTGATCTAATGCCAGCTGGAGATTTGACTGTAATCGGAGAACGTGGAATCAACTTGTCCGGTGGTCAAAGACAACGTGTGGCAATTGCCAGGGCTCTATACTCCTCTGCGAATGTGGTGATAATGGTGAGTTCAAATATCCAGAATGGATGATATGTAAAGACAGAAATTTAATGATTTTTTGTTTCTTCTTCTAGAAGTAAAAACAAACTATTTTGGAAATATTATTTTTTTATTTTATAATTTTTAAAAAATTGTTAAAGGATTTTTTTACGTTTCTAAATTTTTGTGTTTTTTTTTTTAATTTGATGATATTTTTATAGCTATTTTTTCACAATTTTCTATAGAAAATTTCAATTTTCTATAGGAAATTTGTATCATTTTCTATAGGAAATTTTTATAATTTTCTATAGGAAATTTTTATATATTTTCTATAGAAATTTGTTAAATTTTCTATAGGAAATTTGTTACATTTTCTGTAGGAAATTTGTTAACTTTTCTGTAGGAAATTTGTTAACTTTTCTGTATGAAATTTGTTAAATTTTCTATGGGAAATTTTTAAAATCTTCTAGGAAATTTGCACAATTTTCTATAGGAAATTTTCACAATTTTCTATAGGAAATTTTCACAATTTTCTATAGGAAATTTTCACAATTTTCTATAGGAAATTTTCACAATTTTCTATAGGAAATTTTCACAATTTTCTATAGGAAATTTTCACAATTTTCTATAGGAAATTTTCAAAATTTTCTATAGGAAATTTTCACAATTTTCTATAGGAAATTTTCACAATTTTCTATAGGAAATTTTCACAATTTTCTATAGGAAATTTTCACAATTTTATATAGGAAATTTTCACAATTTTCGATAGGACAATTTTCACAATTTTCGATAGGACAATTTTCACAATTTTCGATAGGACAATTTTCACAATTTTCTATAGGAAATTTTCACAATTTTCGATAGGACAATTTTCTATAGGAAATTTACACAATTTTATAAAGTAGCAAATTTTGATAGACATTTTTATATAGGACATTTTTTAGAATCTTCTATAGGAAAATTTTTAGAATTTTCTATAGGGAATTTTTTAAAATTTTTTTTAGGTATTCTTTAAGAGTTTCTATAGGAAATTATCCACATGAAACAATTTCTACGTTTATTTTATAATTTGAATTTTTTTCGAATTTATTTCTATTTGATTTTTTTTTAATTTTCTAGATTTGTTTCAAATTCAGTAAATTGCTTTAACCATTTTTTTATTGATTGTTATTTTTTCAATTTTCTATGAGAACGGAAATTTTTTACAATTCTATATATAAAATAAATTTTTAAATTTTCGATAGGAATTTTTACAATTTTTTCTATGAAAATGTTCACAATTATAAATAGGATATTTTGTACAATTTTATATAGGAGCAATTTTCAAATTAGATAGAAATTTTTATATATGACATATTTAAGAATTGTCTATAGATAATTTTTACAATTTTGTTTATGTATTTTTTAATAGTTGCTATAGGAAATTGTCTACAGGAAGATATTTTTTTAAATTTTTTTTCTTTTTTTCAGAATTTCAACATTTTTTAGGATTTTTTAAATTTTCTAGATTAGTTTCAATTTTTTATTTAAAATTTTTTTTATTAATTTAATAAATTGTTTTAACAATTTTTTTTCGACTTTTATTTTTGAAATTTTCTATGAGAAAATAAAATTCTCTGTAATATTTGTTTTGGAAATTTTCTTTAAGAAAATATTTTTACGTTTTTTACACTTTTATGTAGGACAATTTTGTAATAATTAAGAAAAGAATTTTTTAGAATTTTCTATAAATTTTTTTTTTAGAATTTTTATAAGAAATATTTTTAAAAGTTTCTATAAAACAATTTTTTATAAATTTCTATAAAATTTTCTATAAGAAAATCATTTAAATTTTCTATTAGAAATTTTTTTATATTTTTTTATACATTTTTAAAATTTTATAAGTTTTTTTTTAAATTTTCTATAAGAATTTTTTTTTTAAATTTTCTATAGGATTTTTTTTTTAAATTTGCACAAGAAATTTTTTTACGTTTTTTTACAATTTTATGTAGGATAATTATGTAAAAATTAAGAAAAGTAAATATAAGAAAATGTTTTTCTATAAAAAAATTTTTTAAATTTTCTATAAGAAGAGTTATTGAAATTTTATAGATTTTTTTATTAGAAAATTCTTTAAAATTTAAAAAAACTGTAGTTTGTTTTAATTATTATATTGGAATGTTTCAAATTTTCTGCAACATTTTTTAAATTTTTCTATAAGATTTTTTTTTTAAATTTTCTATAAATTTTAAAATTTTCTATAAATTTTTAAAATATTCTATAAATTTTTAAATAAGATTTTAAAAAATTTTCTAAAACTTTTTTTTAATTTTCTAAAAGAAATTATCAATAAGATTATTTTTAAAATTTTCTATAAATTTATACATTTTTTTTTAAATTTTTTCAAATTTTATGTAGTATAATTTTGTAAAAATTATCCTAAAATTTTAAAGTTTTTTACCATATTTTTATGATTTTTTTTTCATTTTCTAAAATTTTTTTTTGGAATTTAGAAAAAAGAATGCAAAATTTCTATAAAGAAAATGTTTCCAAGGACAATTATATAATCTCATACCATTTTCTGTAAGAAATTTTCTATATTTTTTTTTACAAAATTTCTATAAGTTTTCTATAAAAACATTTTTTAACACAATTTTGTAAAAATTTTCTGTAGAAAAATTTTTAAAATGTTCTTTTTATATTTTTTTCATTTTCTAAAAAAAATTTTTAGAATTTAGAAAACAATTTTTCATATTCTAAAAAAAATGTGTATGTTAAGCTTATACACTTTTCTATAGAAAATCCTTTCAAGTTTCCATATGACAATTTTATAATCTCATACCATTTTCTGTTAGAGATTTTCTATACATTTTTTTTACAAAATTTCTAAGTTTTTCAAACAATTTTTCTAAATTTTTTCTGCAATTTTTAAATGTTCTTCTTTTTAAGAATTTTCTATATGAAATGTTGAATTTTTCTACAGGAACTCTTAAACAAAATTGAAAAATTTTTTTGGATTTTTTGCCATTTTCTATAAGATTTTATTTTATAATTCTAGAAATGTCAACGATTTTCAACGCATTTGTTAATTTTCTGCGGATTCTTTATTTAGAATTTTCCATTAGAAATTTTTTAGTACTATCTATATTCTTTTTAAAAATTTCTATAGGACATTTTTTACAATTAAAATTTTTGTAGAAAGTGTTGTACATAATTCTTCTTAAATTTTCTGTTGAGATTTTTGGAAACAAATTTAATGTGTTATATTAAAAATTTGCGAAATAATTCCAATACTGTTAGCACAATTTGACGTCATCCATTTCCTTTTGCATATAATACGTCAACCATTTAATATTACTCCATTCACGTCATCTTCAATATCATTTTATTGTATGTTTCACATTTCTTCTTTCATTTTCTTTGAAGGATGATCCCTTATCATCGCTGGACAATGAAGTGGCACGTCACATTTTCGAGCAGAGTATTAAAAAGATGCTCCTGAAAGCCAATCGGACTGTCATTTTAGTGACACAACAATTAAATCTGGTACAACAGTCACACAATGTAAGTAATCGTATGTATATCTCTTTCGAAGGCCTTTGGCTGCAGCTTCCGTTTCCGTGTTATATGACACTTTCAACTGTCATCATTGACATGCTGAAGAATCCGAAGAAGATGAGGAGACCGAGAGAGAGAGGAATCACAAAAGACATCTTTGTCATGGCCCGAAGGTGTAAATGATAGATATTGGCAAATTAATCATAAAAACATTTTTTAATCTTCGAACAATTCATTTTGAATATTTGTTAAATGTCAAGGAATGTTACACTTTCGTGCTGTCTTCTACCTCTCTTCGTCATTTGTTCCTCTCATCCCATGTCTTTCCTTTTTTCTCCGTTTATATGGAGAATTACAATTATTTTTCTATTATGCTCGATTTGTTTGCTTCTTTTGTATTCTCGTTCGTTGATACGATTCCTTTCTTTTTTGTTCCTTTTCTTTTGAAATATGAATTTAATTTATTGCATTTCTTTTCTTCGTTGGCCATTTCATAAACACTTGTTATTCCATGTTTCCGGGGCTGTTCATCTCAAATGTCGCGGCATCCTGGATTCCAATGATGGTGTTCCTCCCCTGCTCCTCGTACCTCGCTCGTCGTCTCCTCTCATTTCGCCAGTTAATTGTATTGAAAGATGGCTGCCTTCAAGCATCGGGCAGCTATAAGGATATCGCAGCCACTCATCCACACATAATCGCCAAATGGAATTCAATAATTGCCAAAGCCAATGAAAAGGAACAACAAAACAAGTAAGTGAAGGAGAGGAATTTCAAAAGAATTGACAAAGTGTTTTTCGGTTTTGTTTTATACTCTCCGGAAAAGTTAATGAGAAAAATGGGAATGGTAATTTGTTGAAAAATAAATGATGATTTATGACATCACCTTAGAAAGCTAAATTTGTTAAATTTTCTTTGTCACTTTTTAAATTTTCCTTAGAAACTCTATAGAAAAATTAAATATTAAATTAAATAAAATTTTAATTAAATATTAAATTTTCTATAGGAATTTTTTTAAATTTTCTATAGGAAATTTTTTAAATTTGATCAACTTCCTAAATTTTTTAAAAATTCTATTGGAATTTTTTTAAATTTTCTATATGAATTTTATTAAATTTCTTTAAGAAATTTTTAAAATTTTCTATAGGAATTTTTTTAAATTTCTATAGGAATTTTTTTGATTTTCTATAGGATTTCCTTAATTTTTTTAAAATTTTCTATAGGAAATTTTTTAAATTTTCTATAGGAAATTTTTCAAATTTTCTATAGGAAATGTTTTAAATATTCTATAGGAAATGTTTAAAATTTTTCAAGTTTTTCTATAGGATATTTTTTAAATTTTCTATAGGAAATTTTTTAAATTTTCTATAGGAAATTTTTCAAATTTTCTATAGGAAATTTTTCAAATTTTCTATAGGAAATTTTTTAAATTTTCTTTAGAAAATTTTTTAAATTTTTTATAAGACATTTTTTAAATTTTCTGTAGGAAATTTTTTAAATTTTCTATAGGAAATTTTTATATGAAATTTTTTATATGAAATTTTTTAAATTTTCTATGGGAAATTTTTTAAATTTTCTATAGGAAATTTTATATATGAAATTTTTTAAATTTTCTATAGGAAATTTTTTAAATTTTCTATAGGAAAATTTTTTGTATATTAAACAAATTTCCTATAGAAATTTAAACGAATTTCCTATAGAAATTCGAAAAAATTTCCTATAGAAATTTGAACAAATTTCCTATAGAAATTTGAACAAATTTCCCATAGAAATTTAAACAAATTTCCTATAGAAATTTAAACAAATTTCCTATAGAAATTCGAACAAATTTCCTATAGAAATTCGGACAAATTTCCTATAGAAATTCGAACAAATTTCCTATAGAAATTCGAACAAATTTCCTATAGAAATTCGAACAAATTTCCTATAGAAATTTAAACAAATTTCCTATAGAAATTCGAAAAAATTTCCTATAGAATTTGGAACAAATTTCCTATAGAAATTGGAACAAATTTCCTATAGAAATTCGAACAAATTTCCTATAGAAATTAGAACAAATTTCCTATAGAAATTGGAACAAATTTCCTATAGAAATTTGAACAAATTTCCTATAGAAATTTTAACAAATTTCCTATAGAATTTTGAAAAAATTTCCTATAGAATTTTGAACAAATTTCCTATAGAAATTTGAACAAATTTCCTATAAAAATTTGAATAAATTTCCTATAAAAATTTGAACAAATTTCCTAATTTGAACAAATTTCCTATAGAAATTTGAACAAATTTCCTATAGAAATTTGAACAAATTTCCTATAGAACAAATTTCTATAGGAAATTTGGACAATTTTAATACGAAATTTGTTCAAATTTCTATAGAAAATTTCATATAAAAATTGTCCAAATTTCTATAGGAAATTTGTTTAAATTTCTATAGGAAATTTGTTTAAATTTCTATAGGAAATTTGTTTAAATTTCTATAGCAAATTTCCTTTAGAAATTTGAGCAAATTTCATATAAAAATTTGAGCAAATTTCCTATAGAAATTTGAGCAAATTTCCTATAGAAATTTGAGCAAATTTCCTATAGAAATTTGAGCAAATTTCCTATAGAAATTTGAGCAAATTTTTATATAGAAATTTGAACAAATTTCGTATTAAAATTGTCCAAATTTCCTATAGAAATTTGTTCTATAGGAAATTTGAACAAATTTCCCATAGAAATTTGAACAAATTTCCTATAGAAATTTGAACAAATTTCCTATAGAACAAATTTCTATAGGAAATTTGGACAATTTTAATACGAAATTTGTTCAAATTTCTATAGAAAATTTCATATAAAAATTGTCCAAATTTCTATAGGAAATTTGTTTAAATTTCTATAGGAAATTTGTTTAAATTTCTATAGGAAATTTGTTTAAATTTCTATAGCAAATTTCCTTTAGAAATTTGAGCAAATTTCCTATAGAAATTTGAGCAAATTTCCTATAGAAATTTGAGCAAATTTCCTATAGAAATTTGAGCAATTTTTCTACAGAAATTTGAAAAAATATCCTATAGAAATTTGAGCGAATTTCCTATAATTTTCCTATAAAGCAAATAAGCAAATTTCCTATAGAATTTTAAGCAAATTTCCTATAGAAATTTTAGCAAATTTTCGATAGAAATTTAAGCAAGTTTCCTATAGAAATTAAAGCACATTTCCTATTGAAAATTTAACAAATTCTATAAAAAATTTCCTATAGATAATTTAAATAAAATTTCTATCGGAAATTTGCCCAAATTGAATGAAAAAATGTTTATGGAAATTTGAAAAAAAATTGAATTAATTTGAATATAGAATTTTGAAGAAATCACATAGAGAAATTTGAAGAAATTACCTATAGAAATTTGAATAAATTTCCTATAGAAAATTTAAAAAAATCCGATAGAAAATTTAAAAAATTCCTATAGAAAATTTATAAAATTTCCTATAGGAAATTAGAAATGTGAACAAATTTAAAAAAATCCGATAGAAAATTTCAAAAATTCCTATAGAAAATTTATAAAATTTCCTATAGGAAATTATAAAAATTCCCATAGAAAGTTAAAAAAAAAATCGCATAAAAAATTTAAAAAATCCTATAGAAAAGTAAAAAAATTATAGAAAATTTTAGAATTTCTTAAGGAAAATTAAAAAAATGTCCTAAAGAAAATAAATTTCTTTTGGGAATTTTTTTAAAATTTCTTTAGGAAATTTTTTAACATTTTTATAGCTGTAAAATTAAGTACAGCAATTGTTCATGTAAATACAAGTTGTTGCCTTTAATTATTATCCTTCAAACAATTTCAAACATTTCATTATCCTTTGCCTATCATAATCCTTAAGCCTTTAATCATTAGCTTCTTCGAAAGCCCTCTTGACCCCCTTTTTGGTAAGAGTGAACTCATTATTATCATCTCAATTAATCTGATGTTGTTCCAAATCAGGGGTTGAACTACAGTCATCTCATGAATTCTCTACATTTATGGCACCTGCCAAGTAAGTTTAAGTTTATTCTCGGAGAGGTAGTGAGAGAGGAAGTCACTAAATACCAGTCACTCACTCATTCAGTCAGTCATCATCTAATGATTATAAGCCTAAATAAGTTAATTACAGGTAATTGCTCAAGTGGAACCCTGTTTTCTGGGAGTGGCGGAGGGGAAAGGGGAACAAAGTCATTGTGTCAAGTCAAGTGTTGATTGTGAGAAATTGGAATTATTGGAATTTCCCTCAGCTTTAGGGCTGTGGAGGCTGTATACCCAGTCATTGATAAGAAAGCAGTCAGTTCGTCGTCAATTGTTAAAACTTTGTCTTTTTTAAGTGTATTGGTTAAGTAGCAACAAATGTTTTCGAAAACTTTCAGAGGAGTGTTTGAAGAGTTTAACAAACTAAATCTAGTGGATGTAGTGGCAGAGGTTGGGGCTGACATCGCACTTCCTTTGGGCTTTAGAGGAAATTCCATTTTACAGTATTTGATTGAGTAACGACGACTTGTGTTCGATTTCCACCTCAAAGAGCGACGAGAACAACAATTCATTCCCTTTTGCTCAAAACCTATTAACTTTTTACAAATTGAACTGAACTGAACTCCCTGCCCCCTGTCACCGGATGACGTTGTACGTTGTCGATTTTTGTTATATATAGGAGTGTACTTACATACATACTCGTGCCACCTCCCCTTTCACGAATTCATATCCTTTTTATTCGTTTGTTTCGAATTCAGCTCAAACGACAACACCGCTTTAGGCCGTACAGCTCGTGAACGTTGGAAATTATTTAAAAATGTTTCCAAATTGGGTTTGCAACGTGCCGCCTCCTTGTCCTCGACCTCATCGCCGACCAGCGATGGTGGGGGTGTGGCGGGAGGAGGTGGCTGCACCACCGATGCTGCTGATACGGAAACGGAAATTAACGCAACTTCAACGGAAAATATATTGGCCGCTGATGAGGAGGAGGAACAGTACAACTTAATGCCGGCGGTAAGTATGAGATGAGTTTTTATTTTTTTTTAATGAAAATAATTTAACAATAATTAAACCACATAACAACACAAACTTTCAAGGAATTTCCTATAACAAATACAAATTTTAACAATATGAAACAACATAAAGAAATTTAAAGTAATTTGAAAAAAATCCTATAAATCATTAAAGAAGCAATTTGCTACTGGAAAAGTAATTAAAACAATTTACCGATAGAACACTAAATGAAGCAAGTTTCCTATAGAAGGTTGATCGAAGCAATTTTCCTATAGAATATTAAAATAATTTGCCTATAGAAAATAACAGTATCTTATACTAAATTAAAGCAATCTCCCAATAGATAGAAATCAAAGCAATTTTCCTATAAATAATTAAAGAACAGTTTATATAAAAAATGTAATTTTGTTAATAGAAAATCAAAACAATTTATATAATTTTTTTAACAAATTATCTATACGAATTTTTTACAAATTTTCTATACAAATTTGTTAAATATTTTCTATTTTTTTTTTACAAATTTTCTGTATGATTTTTTGTATTTTTTCAAATTTTTCATAAGAAGATTTTTTACAAATTTGACGCGGGATTTTTTTTTCAAGTTTTCTCCAAAAAATTTCCATTTTTTTCTATAGGACATTTTCTTTACAAATTTTACCTACGATTTTCCTCTAATTTTCTATAGGATTTTTTATAATTTTATATAGTATGTTATTTACAATTTTTGTTTGCTTTGTTCAATTTTATAAAATTTTTTAAATTAATTTTATTGAAATTTTATCCAAATTATAGAATTTTATTAGAATTTTTTTTTGCATATTTCATAGATTTTTTATAATTTTATATAGAACTCTTTATACAATTTGCAGTGGAAAATTTATTAAAGTTTCATTAGAAAATTTTCGAACGGAATTTTTTACATTTTTATATTATTTTAAAATTTTTTGAAGGACATTTTTTACAAATTTTCTATGGGATTTTTTTTCTTAGAAAATTTGTTACAAAGATTTTTTTTTATAAATGTTCTTAAGTTTTGTTTTTTCTAAAGGATATTACTACAATTTTTACAGGAAATTTTTAAAAACAAAATTACACATTTTCTATAAGAATTTTTACAAATATTGTATATAATTTTTTACAAATTTTCTATAGGATTTTTTTCAGATTTTTTATAGTACATTTTTAAAAACTCTTTATTAAAATTATTATTATTAACATTATCAAAAGTTTTTAAAAATTCTTTATAGGAATTTGTTTACAAAATTTCTTTAGTAGACTTTTCTTTTATATATTTGTTTAAAGATTTCTATAATAATTTTTTTTACAAATTTACTATTGATTTTTTTATTTTTTATAAATTTTTCAGGATTTTTTTTACAAATTTTTTATACCATTTTTTTTTTAAATTTTATGTAAGGATTTTTTTTTACATTTTCTTTTGAAAAAAATTGCTTAGGCAATTTTGTACGATATTCCCCTAATTTTCTACAGTATTTTTTATAATTTTATATAGTATGTTATTTACAATTTTTGTTTGCTTTGTTCATTGTTTTCTATAGGAATTTTATAAAATTTTTTAAATTAATTTTATTGAAGTTTTATCAAAATTATAGAATTTTATTAGAATTTTTTTTTTGCAAGTTTCATAGATTTTTTATAATTTTATATAGAACTCTTTATACAATTTGCAGTGGAAAATTTATTAAAATTTCATTAGAAAATTTTCGAACGGAATTTTTTACATTTTTATATTATTTTAAAATTTTTTGAAGGACATTTTTTACAAATTTTCTATGGGATTTTTTTTCTTAGAAAATTTGTTACAAAGATTTTTTTTTATAAATTTTCTTAAGTTTTGTTTTTTCTAAAGGATATTACTACAATTTTTACAGGAAATTTTTAAAAACAAAATTACACATTTTCTATAAGAATTTTTACAAATATTGTATATAATTTTTTACAAATTTTCTATAGGATTTTTTTCAGATTTTTTATAGTACATTTTTAAAAACTCTTTATTAAAATTATTATTATTAACATTATCAAAAGTTTTTAAAAATTCTTTATAGGAATTTGTTTACAAAATTTCTTTAGTATACTTTTCTTTTGTATATTTGTTTAAAGATTTCTATAATAATTTTTTTTACAAATTTACTATTGATTTTTTTATTTTTTATAAATTTTTCAGGATTTTTTTTACAAATTTTTTATACCATTTTTTTTTTAAATTTTATGTAAGGATTTTTTTTTACATTTTCTTTTGAAAAAATTTGCTTAGGCAATTTTGTACGATATTCCCCTAATTTTCTACAGTATTTTTTATAATTTTATATAGTATGTTATTTACAATTTTTGTTTGCTTTGTTCATTGTTTTCTATAGGAATTTTATAAAATTTTTTAAATTAATTTTATTGAAGTTTTATCAAAATTATAGAATTTTATTAGAATTTTTTTTTGCAAGTTTCATAGATTTTTTATAGAACTCTTTATACAATTTGCAGTGGAAAATTTATTAAAATTTCATTAGAAAATTTTCGAACGGAATTTTTTACATTTTTATATTATTTTAAAATTTTTTGAAGGACATTTTTTACAAATTTTCTATGGGATTTTTTTTCTTAGAAAATTTGTTACAAAGATTTTTTTTTATAAATTTTCTTAAGTTTTGTTTTTTCTAAAGGATATTACTACAATTTTTACAGGAAATTTTTAAAAACAAAATTACACATTTTCTATAAGAATTTTTACAAATATTGTATATAATTTTTTACAAATTTTCTATAGGATTTTTTTCAGATTTTTTATAGTACATTTTTAAAAACTCTTTATTAAAATTATTATTATTAACATTATCAAAAGTTTTTAAAAATTCTTTATAGGAATTTGTTTACAAAATTTCTTTAGTATACTTTTCTTTTGTATATTTGTTTAAAGATTTCTATAATAATTTTTTTTACAAATTTACTATTGATTTTTTTTATTTTTTATAAATTTTTCAGGATTTTTTTTACAAATTTTCTATACCATTTTTTTTTTAAATTTTATGTAAGGATTTTTTTTTTACATTTTCTTTTGAAAAAATTTGCTTAGGCAATTTTGTACAAATTCCCTGTAAGCATTTTTTAACATTTTCTAAAGATTTTTTTTCAAAATTTCCGTTAAAAGATTGTTGAATTTTTTATTACAAATTTAAAAGAAAATCCTATAAAAATGTCCTATAATAAATTTAAAAAAATACCCACAGAAATTGTTAATTTTTTTATTTTTTTTTTAATTTTTTTATTTTTTTTTTTTAATTTTTATACTACATTGTTTACATTTGTATCCCATCCAATATATCATTTGCTACGAGCCAAAAGTGTAACACATCGAAGGAGTGGCCTAAGACCCTTAGTATGTTCGGCGGATATCCGTTTTGGGTCATTTTAAGTCGAATGAGCAATGTCCGTCCGTCCGTCTGTCTGTCAGCTGGCTGGTGCGCACGATATCTCCCGAAAAGAGTAATCGATTGACTTCAAATATAGTACGTGGTAATATTTTCTTCTATCTCCGGCTAAGTTCGAAGATGGGCCATATTGGTCCACTCCTTCTAGTACCTCCCCCACAAAGGTTTAATATTTAGTGAAATATTGATTAGCTAATAACTTCTATACTAATTAATTGAATCATCTGAAATTCTACACATAGTATTAGTCTATTAGTCACTATGACTTCGAGAAAAATGGGCGAAGTTGCCGCGCCCCTTTTAGTACCTCCAACACAAATGGACAATTTTGAACCAAAAGTTAATAGCTTTTAACTTTATTACCAGTGTATACAAAGACATGAAATTTTGTACAGTGTAATGGTTTAATAGCACCAACAATACAGTGGAAAATGGGCATTACTGCCACGCCCCTTTTGGTACCTCCCACACAAAAGGACCATCTTGTACCAAAAGTTACCAGCTTATAACTTTAATACCAGTGCATGCAAATACTTGAAATTTTGTACAGTGTAGTGTTTTTATATTACCTAGAGTCCAGAGAAAAATTGGCATTATTGGTACCTCCCCTTTTGGTACCTCCCACACAAATGGACGTTGTTGTACCAAAAGTGAACAGCTTTTAACTTTAATATCAGAGCATACAAATACTTGAAATTTTGTACAGTGTAGTGCTTTTATATTACCTAGAGTCTAGAGAAAAGTGGCATTATTGGCACGCCCCTTTTGGTACCCCCACACAAATGGACCATTTTACACCCAAATTTAACAGCTTATAACTTAAATATCAGTACATACTTTAAAGTTATTGAATGTAATTTAAATTGATAATAATTTAATTAAAACAAAAATATTAATAAATTTACTAATATTTTTTGGGACTCAAGGTGAGGGGACTCGTAAGACGGTTTACCCGACTGAACTTTCTTACTTGTCCTATAGAAAATACGCATTTTTTTAAATTCTCTTTAGGATATTTTTTCCAAATATTAATATTTATGAACCTTTACCTTATAGACCTCCTCGCTGTGCAGCAACTCGGGCTTCAAATTATCCCGAACCCCTTCCAGCTATTACAGTTCCCGCCATCTCATCTATGACGTGCCCTTACCTTTGGATGAATGTCAAACGGAAAATGTACCTTTGCGTCGAAGACGACGAACTGGCAGCGATACATTCCGCGGACAAAGACCAAGTTCACGTACTTCCAGTCGCCTGAGTAATATCAGTAATACTCCCACGGAATTGCGACGAAGTTTACTAACGGACAGTGTGGGTAGTGCTGTTAGTTATATGACAAATTTGAGTAGTAGTTGCGATGAAGCGCCTTCGAGAACACAATCTTGGCAACCCACTGGAATGAGTTATAAACATCTGCCTTTGACGAAAAATATCTCAGCTCCTCCAACATTTGAAGAAAGGGTCGAAGAGGGCAGAGAGGCTGAAGATGAGGTGGATGCTGATAGGGCTCTGATGGGTGATATAGAAAGAAGCTCTAGTGGCAATGGTTTCCAACAGTTCTTGAGACGTATGACCATGCGTAAATCGAATAAATCGAAGACGGTGGCGCAGACGCAACATCATCGACCTCGTCCGGGCAGTGGCGATACGGCAATTGTGTAAGTATTTTTTTAATGTTATTATATTTCTAATGGATTATATACATCCTTTACTTCCGCTGCTACAATGTAATGAATATTTGTTTTAGTTGCATCACTTGAAATTCATCATTGTCCTTCTCATATTCCATTGAATGCTTTTGCTCGATGATACTTCTATGTATATACGTACAATTCCAATTTATAATTCTTCCACTTTTAATACAAAATATCAATTCATCTCGGTTTCTGTCTTACCTTGTCTACTCCTTTCGGCCTCCCGCAGAAGCATCTCAGAGGAATCGTCTGGCATTGCTGGCTCATCAATACCATCCATTGAATTGAGCTCTGTGGCAACGGATGCGACCGAAACTGAGACGGAAAGTTGGATTGCCGGTATTGAAAATGAGGAATCCATACAAGGTATGTAAACACAGACACACACACATTCGCTTATGCTTCTATTGCAATCCGGATGAATAGACTGTATGCGAGATAGATGAATAGATAGAGAGTGCAGTGGGAATAGTATACAAGAAGTCTTACTTACCGTAGTCATAATCCACATCCACAACACCACCTGCTCTTGTCATACTCCGCATCCTGCAGTTTCCTCGAGTTCTTGGAGCATTCAAGTGTTGGCAGTTGCCTGTGGCTTTTGTGGGAATTGCTGCGAAGTTATTGGATCACCAACTGCCAACTGTTGGTGCAGGAGATAGGAGTTGTAGCAAAAACCTGAAACTTTCTGTTGATTACTATCAATTGTGCAACAAAAGGTGTTTATTAAACACTAATGATAACTGATGTTCGATAATACCCTTTGGTTGCCAGACTTTGCGCCGAATGGAGCGAGAGAAAGACATTTCTAAATTGAATTGATTCCAATACGAATTTTTAATTGAATTATGTGCAAAATGTTGCATTGAAATTGAAAAGGAAACGTTTGGATAAATAAAAAAGACGGTTATGAAAAATTCACAGATTCATGGATAGGAAGAAGGACAACAGAAAGGTCAATGGAATATATTGAATAGTTCTAAATACTTCAAAGATGTACTGATATGGTTTTTGTTTTAGGGATTTGTTGTTCTCAACAAAAAAGTAAAAAGTAAAAAGTAAAAAGTAAAAAGTAAAAAGTAAAAAGTAAAAAGTAAAAAGTAAAAAGTAAAAAGTAAAAAGTAAAAAGTAAAAAGTAAAAAGTAAAAAGAAAAAAGAAAAAAGTAAAAAGTAAAAAGTAAAAAGTAAAAAGTAAAAAGTAAAAAGTAAAAAGTAAAAAGTAAAAAGTAAAAAGTAAAAAGTAAAAAGTAAAAAGTAAAAAGTAAAAAGTAAAAAGTAAAAAGTAAAAAGTAAAAAGTAAAAAGTAAAAAGTAAAAAGTAAAAAGTAAAAAGTAAAAAGTAAAAAGTAAAAAGTAAAAAGTAAAAAGTAAAAAGTAAAAAGTAAAAAGTAAAAAGTAAAAAGTAAAAAGTAAAAAGTAAAAAGTAAAAAGTAAAAAGTAAAAAGTAAAAAGTAAAAAGTAAAAAGTAAAAAGTAAAAAGTAAAAAGTAAAAAGTAAAAAGTAAAAAGTAAAAAGTAAAAAGTAAAAAGTAAAAAGTAAAAAGTAAAAAGTAAAAAGTAAAAAGTAAAAAGTAAAAAGTAAAAAGTAAAAAGTAAAAAGTAAAAAGTAAAAAGTAAAAAGTAAAAAGTAAAAAGTAAAAAGTAAAAAGTAAAAAGTAAAAAGTAAAAAGTAAAAAGTAAAAAGTAAAAAGTAAAAAGTAAAAAGTAAAAAGTAAAAAGTAAAAAGTAAAAAGTAAAAAGTAAAAAGTAAAAAGTAAAAAGTAAAAAGTAAAAAGTAAAAAGTAAAAAGTAAAAAGTAAAAAGTAAAAAGTAAAAAGTAAAAAGTAAAAAGTAAAAAGTAAAAAGTAAAAAGTAAAAAGTAAAAAGTAAAAAGTAAAAAGTAAAAAGTAAAAAGTAAAAAGTAAAAAGTAAAGAGTAAAGAGTAAAAAGTAAAAAGTAAAATGTAAAATGTAAAAACTAAAAAGTAAAAAAAGAAGGTTAGAGGTTAGAGGTTAGAGGTTAGAGGTTAGAGGTTAGAGGTTAGAGGTTAGAGGTTAGAGGTTAGAGGTTAGAGGTTAGAGGTTAGAGGTTAGAGGTTAGAGGTTAGAGGTTAGAGGTTAGAGGTTAGAGGTTAGAGGTTAGAGGTTAGAGGTTAGAGGTTAGAGGTTAGAGGTTAGAGGTTAGAGGTTAGAGGTTAGAGGTTAGAGGTTAGAGGTTAGAGGTTAGAGGTTAGAGGTTAGAGGTTAGAGGTTAGAGGTTAGAGGTTAGAGGTTAGAGGTTAGAGGTTAGAGGTTAGAGGTTAGAGGTTAGAGGTTAGAGGTTAGAGGTTAGAGGTTAGAGGTTAGAGGTTAGAGGTTAGAGGTTAGAGGTTAGAGGTTAGAGGTTAGAGGTTAGAGGTTAGAGGTTAGAGGTTAGAGGTTAGAGGTTAGAGGTTAGAGGTTAGAGGTTAGAGGTTAGAGGTTAGAGGTTAGAGGTTAGAGGTTAGAGGTTAGAGGTTAGAGGTTAGAGGTTAGAGGTTAGAGGTTAGAGGTTAGAGGTTAGAGGTTAGAGGTTAGAGGTTAGAGGTTAGAGGTTAGAGGTTAGAGGTTAGAGGTTAGAGGTTAGAGGTTAGAGGTTAGAGGTTAGAGGTTAGAGGTTAGAGGTTAGAGGTTAGAGGTTAGAGGTTAGAGGTTAGAGGTTAGAGGTTAGAGGTTAGAGGTTAGAGGTTAGAGGTTAGAGGTTAGAGGTTAGAGGTTAGAGGTTAGAGGTTAGAGGTTAGAGGTTAGAGGTTAGAGGTTAGAGGTTAGAGGTTAGAGGTTAGAGGTTAGAGGTTAGAGGTTAGAGGTTAGAGGTTAGAGGTTAGAGGTTAGAGGTTAGAGGTTAGAGGTTAGAGGTTAGAGGTTAGAGGTTAGAGGTTAGAGGTTAGAGGTTAGAGGTTAGAGGTTAGAGGTTAGAGGTTAGAGGTTAGAGGTTAGAGGTTAGAGGTTAGAGGTTAGAGGTTAGAGGTTAGAGGTTAGAGGTTAGAGGTTAGAGGTTAGAGGTTAGAGGTTAGAGGTTAGAGGTTAGAGGTTAGAGGTTAGAGGTTAGAGGTTAGAGGTTAGAGGTTAGAGGTTAGAGGTTAGAGGTTAGAGGTTAGAGGTTAGAGGTTAGAGGTTAGAGGTTAGAGGTTAGAGGTTAGAGGTTAGAGGTTAGAGGTTAGAGGTTAGAGGTTAGAGGTTAGAGGTTAGAGGTTAGAGGTTAGAGGTTAGAGGTTAGAGGTTAGAGGTTAGAGGTTAGAGGTTAGAGGTTAGAGGTTAGAGGTTAGAGGTTAGAGGTTAGAGGTTAGAGGTTAGAGGTTAGAGGTTAGAGGTTAGAGGTTAGAGGTTAGAGGTTAGAGGTTAGAGGTTAGAGGTTAGAGGTTAGAGGTTAGAGGTTAGAGGTTAGAGGTTAGAGGTTAGAGGTTAGAGGTTAGAGGTTAGAGGTTAGAGGTTAGAGGTTAGAGGTTAGAGGTTAGAGGTTAGAGGTTAGAGGTTAGAGGTTAGAGGTTAGAGGTTAGAGGTTAGAGGTTAGAGGTTAGAGGTTAGAGGTTAGAGGTTAGAGGTTAGAGGTTAGAGGTTAGAGGTTAGAGGTTAGAGGTTAGAGGTTAGAGGTTAGAGGTTAGAGGTTAGAGGTTAGAGGTTAGAGGTTAGAGGTTAGAGGTTAGAGGTTAGAGGTTAGAGGTTAGAGGTTAGAGGTTAGAGGTTAGAGGTTAGAGGTTAGAGGTTAGAGGTTAGAGGTTAGAGGTTAGAGGTTAGAGGTTAGAGGTTAGAGGTTAGAGGTTAGAGGTTAGAGGTTAGAGGTTAGAGGTTAGAGGTTAGAGGTTAGAGGTTAGAGGTTAGAGGTTAGAGGTTAGAGGTTAGAGGTTAGAGGTTAGAGGTTAGAGGTTAGAGGTTAGAGGTTAGAGGTTAGAGGTTAGAGGTTAGAGGTTAGAGGTTAGAGGTTAGAGGTTAGAGGTTAGAGGTTAGAGGTTAGAGGTTAGAGGTTAGAGGTTAGAGGTTAGAGGTTAGAGGTTAGAGGTTAGAGGTTAGAGGTTAGAGGTTAGAGGTTAGAGGTTAGAGGTTAGAGGTTAGAGGTTAGAGGTTAGAGGTTAGAGGTTAGAGGTTAGAGGTTAGAGGTTAGAGGTTAGAGGTTAGAGGTTAGAGGTTGGAGTTTGAAATAAAATTGCTACATACTTTTGGAAGCAAATTTCCTATATAGAAATTTGAAACAAATTTCCTGTATAGACATTTGGAATCAAATTTCCTGTATAGAAATTTGTTGGAAAATACGGAAATTTGGAAGCAAATTTACTTCCTAGAAAATACAGATTTGCCAGCCAATAAGAAGTAGAGGTTGTTGTTTATGGCTATTTTCAGGAGTCATTTCCCATATTTGTGTTGTGTTTTCTTTGATATGCCGGCTAATATTTGGTCCGCCCGTATCTCTTAAACTAGAGATGAGAAGAGATTTTACGGAATTCATATTTTTTGGGTCACAGAGGGACAAAAAGGGATCATCAATATGGTGATACGGATGCGAGGGTATTTCTTGGACTTGTTCCTAAAAGGAATTTTCCCCTCTAAGGAGGGACCCTATGAGATAACATTTTACCTCCAACGGGTATTTGCTGTTTAAATGTATATATTTTTATCGTTCAGTGAAATCACCGGATCTCTCAATACAATTTCCATTTAAATTACACCAAATAACTCTTCCCATTAAAACCAAAAGCCCTAACAACCAACACCATTCCTTTGTCCAATTGACAGATGCAAATATTGACTATAAAGCATTGTTGGCAAACAATGGAAGTCATGTGGAAAACCCGGGCGACACTAACACACCAACTTCACTCATGTCTACCGCGGATGCGAATATTGATGCCACAACGACACCAAACTCACCGTCAGAGGAAAAATCTGCTGCCTCGTCCTGGCCTCAACGTCCTGCGACTATGAGGACGACCAGTTACGATGTCGAACGTAAATATGGCAAAATACCGGCGGAAATCTATTTGCTGTATGTGCGTGCCTCCGGTTTCACAATTGTTTTAATATTTTTCATCACGGCCCTAATTTGGCAAGCATTGCGCGTGTACACGGATGTTTGGCTCCAACAATGGACCGATGACAATACCAATTCCAATACCAACAACTACATCAGCAACAACAACATGAATCCGCAACAACATAATGTCGGTCACTCAGTCGCTGGCGCTGGACTGGTGCAACATGCTCCGATAACATCCGCAAATATATCCGCAATGCAACAAATGGGAGTCCACCACAATTATGCAGGCACAGACACCACCGCCACCAGCGAACAGGAGGAGTTTATGTCCACTCTCCCTGGTCCGATGCATCGCGAAGTCACGTATTATTTTCACATTTATGCCGTAATTTCCTGCGTATGCATCGTCATGGCCATGCTATCGACACCGGCCGGCCAATGGGCCGGCTGCAAGGCCCGTCGCAATTTACATGATAAACTTCTGCAGTCGATTATGCACAAGTCATTGCATTTCTTCCAGGTCACCCCGCTGGGACGCATCATGAATCGCTTCAGCAATGATATGGCCATTATTGATAAGGTAAGTTTGAAGTGGATGCAGTGGCATGGATGGGATGAATGGAATGGGATGCCACAGATGAATGCTGTAGTAACCATTTCATCTGAATTCCCACATATATCTACGAGTATATGTTTAACATGTCATTGCGTGACTTGTGCCATTTTAAAAATGTTCATTTGGTCGCTCATCTGTTTCTTTCTGCCTCCCTACTCTTCCTTCTGCTCTTGTGTATCTTTAGAAAATCGCCGCCACCAGTCAACGATTGCTGCAATTCACATTGCTGTGTCTGTGTGCCATTCTGATCAATGTCATCATTACTCCCTGGTTCATGGTGGTCACTGTGCCAGTCTGTCTGGCCTATTATGTCATTCAGAAGTTTTATCGCTGCTCGTCCAGGTAAGTGAAATTGATAGAAATAATGGGACTGAAGATTGATTCTTCATGTCAGTGGGTTTAAAGTAACAAGAAATGGAGGAAATGTAATTTGTTATTCCAGAAATTAATACTGGCTTTCTCCCTTTCATGTGAAAGGATGTTTTTTGTATCCTCACTTTTGTGGAGGAGGGGTCAAAGGTGTAACACATCGAAGGATTGACCTAAGAACCTATACAAATATGTTTGGTGGAAATCCATTTCAGGACATTTTAAGTCATTTCAGCTATGTCCGTCCGTCTGGTTGAAGTTCACGATAAATCTCAAAAGGAGTGACCGATTGTTTTCAAATTTAATATGTGGTAACATTATCTACTATCTCAGGCTAAATTCGAAGATGGTCCGCATTGGCCCAATGTTGTAGGTACCACTCCCACAAAGTATTAATAAATTGGGAAATACATATTTAATACCCTATAACTTTTATACTAGCGGAATCGGCTGTAATTTCATGCATAGTAATAATGTCTTCATCGCTATTACGTTGAGGAAAATTGAGTTGATTAGAAATCAATGACAATTCACTAGAAGTCATTGGGCATCGACCATTGACTAGAGGACAACGACCTTTGACTAGAGGTCAACGACTAGTGACTACAAGTCATTGGTCATTGACTAGTGGTCAACGTCCATTGACTAGAGATCAATGACCATTCACTAGAGGTCAGTGACAATTGACTAGAGGTCAATGACCATTGACTGGAGATCAATGACCATTGACTTGAGGTCCATGTCCATTGACTGGAGGTCAATGACCATTAACTAGAGGTCAATGCACATTGACTGGAGGTCAATGACCATTAACAAGAGGTCAATGCACATTGACTAGAAGTCAATGACCATTGGCTAGGGGCCAATGACCATTGACTAGGGGTCAATGACCATTGACTAGGGGTCAATGACCATTGACTAGAGGTCAATGACCATTGACTAGGGGTCAATGACCATTGGCTAAAAGTCTATGACTATTGTATAGAAGTCAATGACTATGGACTAGGAGTCAATGACTATTGATTAGCAGTTATTCCCTATTGGCGAGAAGTCAATGACCACTATTAATTAGAACTCAATGACTATTTGACTAGAAACCAATGCTTATCGAGTATAAGTGAAACATCTTAAACACAAGTCAATGGCTAATGACAAGATGTTAATGACTTTTGACTATAAGTCAATGATAATTCGAAATTGACCAGATCTGAACAATGACAATTGACCAGAGGTCAATAAAAACTGACCAGAGTCAATAACAACTGACCAGAGTCAATAACAATTGAACTGAGGGTCAATGAAAAGTGATTAGAGGGTTAATAACTATTGACCAGAAGTCTATGACAATTGACCGGAGGTAAATGATAATTGACTATAGGTCAATGACAATTGACTATAGGTCAATGAAAATTGACAAAGGTCAATGAAAATGGACCAGATGTCAATGAAAATTGACCAGAGTTCAATAACAATTGACCAGAGGGTCAATGAAAATTGACAAGAGGTCATTGAAAATTGATCAGAGGTCAATGAAAATTTACAAGAGGTCAATGACTATTTACCAGAGGTCAATGACTATTTACCAGAGGTCAATGACTATTTACCAGAGGTCAATGACTATTGACCAGAGGTCAATGACTATTTACCAGAGGTCAATGACTATTGACCAGAGGTCAATGACTATTGACCAGAGGTCAATGACTATTGACCAGAGGTCAATGACTATTGACCAGAGGTCAATGACTATTGACCAGATTTCAATGACTATTGACCAGAGGTCAATGACTATTGACCAGAGGTTTAACGATGAAAATTGACAATAACAATTGACCAGAGGGTCAATGAAAATTGATAAGAGGTCATTGAAAATTGATCAGAGGTCAATGAAAATTTACAAGAGGTCAATGACTATTGACCAGAAGTCAACGACTATTGACCAGAGGTAAATGACTATTTACCAGATGACAATGATAAATGACCATAGAATGATAATTGACAAAGGTCAATGAAAATGGACCAGATATCAATGAAAGTTGAACAGATGTCAATAAAAATTGGCCAGAGGTCAATGAAAATTGATCAGAGGTCAATGAAAATTGATCAGAGGTCAATGAAAATTGACCCGAGGTCAATGATTATTGGCCAGGTGTCAATGACTATTGACTAGAGGTCAATGACTATTGCCCAGAGGTCAATGACTATAGCCTAAAGGTCAATGACTATAGCCCAGAGGTCAATGACTATTGACCAGAGGTCAATGACTATTGACCAGAGGTCCACGACTATTGACCAGAGGTCTATGGAAATTTACCAGGAAATTGTCCATAGGTCAAGGGAAATTGACCAGAGGTCAATGAAAAATTGACCACATGTCAACGGCAATTGACAAGAGGTCAATGACAATTGACTAGAAGATAACCATAGGTCAATGACAATTAATCAGATGTCACTGACCATTGACTAGATATGAATGATAATTGTTCAGAAGTCAATGACACTTACAATAGACAGAGGTCAATTACAATTGACCAGAGGACAATGACAATTGACTAGATGTCAGTGACCAATGCTTTCGAGTATAAGTGAAACATATTAAGCACAAGTCAATGGCTAATGACAAGATGTTAATGACTTTTGACTATAAGTCAATGTTAATTCGAAATTGACCAGATCTGAACAATGACAATTGACCAGAGGTCAATAACAACTGACCAGAGTCAATAACAACTGATCAGAGTCAATAACAATTGAACTGAGGGTCAAGGACAAGTGATTAGAGGATTAATAACAATTGACCAGAAGTCAATGACAATTGACCGTAGGTGAATGACAATTGACTATAGGTCAATGAAAATTGACAAAGGTCAATGGAAATGGACCAGATGTCAATGAAAATTGACCAGAGTTCAATAACAATTGACCAGAGGGTCAATGAAAATTGACAAGAGGTCATTGAAAATTGATCAGAGGTCAATGAAAATTTACAAGAGGTCAATGACTATTTACCAGAGGTCAATGACTATTTACCAGAGGTCAATGACTATTGACCAGAGGTCAATGACTATTGCCCAGATTTCAATGACTATTGACCAGAGGTCTATGACTATTGACCAGAGGTCAATGACTATTGACCAGAGGTTTAACGATGAAAATTGACAATAACAATTGACCAGAGGGTCAATGAAAATTGATAAGAGGTCATTGAAAATTGATCAGAGGTCGATGAAAATTTACAAGAGGTCAATGACTATTGACCAGAAGTCAACGACTATTGACCAGAGGTAAATGACTATTTACCAGATGACAATGATAAATGACCATAGAATGATAATTGACAAAGGTCAATGAAAATGGACCAGATATCAATGAAAGTTGAACAGATGTCAATAAAAATTGGCCAGAGGTCAATGAAAATTGATCAGAGGTCAATGAAAATTGATCAGAGGTCAATGAAAATTGACCAGAGGTCAATGAAAATTGACCCGAGGTCAATGATTATTGGCCAGGTGTCAATGACTATTGACTAGAGGTCAATGACTATTGCCCAGAGGTCAATGACTATAGCCTCGAGGTCAATGACTACAGCCGAGAGGTCAATGACTATTGACCAGAGGTCCACGACTTTTGATCAGAGGTCTATGGAAATTTACCAGGAAATTGTCCATAGGTCAAGGGATATTGACCACATGTCAACGGCAATTGACAAGAGGTCAATGACAATTGACTAGAAGATAACCATAGGTCAATGACAATTGATCAGATGTCACTGACCATTGACTAGATATGAATGATAATTGTTCAGAAGTCAATGACACTTACAATAGACAGAGGTCAATTACAATTGACCAGAGGACAATGACAATTGACTAGATGTCAGTGACCATTGACTAGATATTAATTCCAATTGACTAGAAGACAATGGCTATCGACTAGAAGTCAATGACTATTGACTAGAAGTCAATGAATATTGACTAGAAGTCAATGACTATTGACTAGAAGTCAATGACTACTGACTAGAAGTCGATGACTATTGACCATTGACTAGAAGTCAATGATATTGACTATAAGTCAATGAGTAGTGACTAGAAGTCAATGACTATTGACCCGAGGTCTATGAAAATTGACCAGAGGTCTATGAAAATTGACCAGAGGTCTATGAAAATTGACCAGAGGTCTATGAAAATTGACCAGAGGTCAATTAAAATGTACCAGAGGCCAATGACAGTTGACCAGAGGTCAATGACAATTGACCATATGTAAATGAAAATTGACCAGAGGTCAATGAAAATTGACCAGAGGTCAATGAAAATTGACAAGAAGTCAATGGCAATTGACCAGAGGGTCAATGGAAATTGCCCAGAGGTCAATGACAACTGACTAGAAGGCAACCAGAGGTCAATGACAATTGCTATATTTTTAGTATATATAACAATTGACCAAAGGACAATTGACAATTGACCAGAGTCTATGACAATTGATCAGAGGTCAATGACAATTGACCTAAGGTCAATGACAAATGACCAGAGGTCAATGACAAATGACCAGAGGTCAATGACAATTGACCAGAGGTCAATGACTATTGGCCAGAGGTCTATGAAAATTGACCAATTTTCGTAATTGTTTTTTTGCTAATTTATATATTTATTTGTTTCCAATCATCAGTCAAAATGAAAGTATCTGGCATCTACTCCTCCCTCTCCATCTCTGGGGGTATAAAATTCACTTATTAAAAACTCGTGTTCAAAGTAAAAATTCTTTTTAGTATTTTATTTATTTTTCACTTGCATCGAAAAAACTATAGATATTAATTAAAAAGTTGCAGCAGCAGCTACAGCGATACTTACTGTTCAAAGTCTAGACAAACTTTTTTTTTCACGAAATTGGTGCATAACGCACGTAAAATCTTTCCCAAATAATTAAACCGAAGTTGCCATAAAACAAAATATAAAAAACTAACTGCATTACTATGACTGCAAGTGAATAATTGAAAACACAACTATTCTGCTGACAACCTTGTCTACTAAAAATATTGGAACTTTCAACAAATTTCAACGAATCATCATTCAACACCGAACGAGAAAAAAGAAATGCTCAACTAATTTACCACAATTGTTTTTAGTTAAGAAAGTTTTTGGCAACGAAGCCACCCACAAAAACACACACTCTCACGCACAGCGAGTATTCACGTTTCTTCCTGCGTCATATCCCTTTCCCAAATTTGCACCCCCCATCGCGTCTTTGTCATAAACAGGAAACGGAAGCGGACATGGACACGTTAAACGCTCAAACGCTGTGCGCAAATAATCTAAAACACGCACAACATTTTGTTGGGTGTCCTTTTTATTTTTTGGGGTTTTTTTTGACAGATTTTTTATTTTTCCTCCGTTTTTATTATGATTTTCAAATTAACACAACTTGGGGTATTCGAGAATAGTTTGGGAGTCTGGGTTTCTCTGAGTTGTTGTGGGATGTGTAGTGGGCGGAAATAGCCGCCAGAGATTGAGTATTATTAGTTGTAACTCGACAAGTATGAATTTTAAATTGTTGCTGTGGGAAAAACTCGTATTTCTCATGTTTTTGACAGACAAAACATTCATTCGCCAAACGACGTCGATGACGGCAACGATGACGACGACGACTTCATCATTTGTTTGTTTCTGGGAAAAAGCATAACTTTTTCCACTTTTTTCTTTGGTTTCTTTATTTTTGGGAGAGATCTAAAATTCGGTTGAGAGCAGCGGGAAAAGTTATGAGGAAAAAGTGTCACGTACAAATGTAACATTCGAGTGGCCAAAAAAAGTTTCGGGACACAAGTTTTTTTGTGATATGTGTGGGATGTGGGAGTCGGCAATGGCGGCGGCTGCACGACATCTTGAGGTTGAGTTGTCAAACTTTAGCGACTTTTGTTTAGTTTTAATAAGGACTTATTACAATCATACTTAGTATATGTTTTACGTACTCAAGAAAGGAAATGCGTGGAAATGAACAAAAATAAACGAAATTTTAATTAATGTCATTCCGGGGGGGATGACAAACACATGCCGGTGATGACTTAGGTCTACTACCACTGATCGTGGCGATAGATAATAACCTAATTTCTTAGAATTTTTCTTTGTTAATGTTTTTGGGAAATTAAGTGGAGATCCTGTTATTTTTTATCAGATAATTTATGAAGATGATGGTTCAAACAACCATAAATAATAACCACATAAACTTTATATACATTATATACAAAATCGGGTCTCGAATGAGAAATATCATTTAAAACAAAATAATTATGAACTAATAATTTTCAATATTACGTCGTAAAAATAATTCATTTTAGAGATTTTGTTCCAAAGTCAATATTTAAAAAAAAAAAATACCTTAAATACTAGAAATTAAGACGATTTCCTTAATATTAAGAGCGTACTTATGTGAGGCATACATAGCGTATGACTGATATTAAATATGGTCCATTCAAGCGTATGAGTAACTCATATTAATATAAATTATACCATCTAGAGAACATTTCCGGTTGGCGATAAATAGACTACAAATGGGTAAAGATAAAGTTTGTATAAAGGATACAAAGACTTTATAATATCTTATCTATAATACGAGTACACCGGAAGAAACAGCTAGGAAAGGCAGAACGAAGTTTGTTATCGACACTCAACCACCGTTCTGTCCATTGCTGCAAACCAAAAACGTTTCGTAGGGGAAAAACGAAGGAAAGGACAATTTTATGCAAATAGAAACCTTGTCATATTTTAGGCTTAATTCCCTAGAATTACCCTCAAACCATAATAAGTTTTCCTAATAAATCGCTTTTTATTCCATGTTTAAGGCCAGTGAACATAGCGGCTGTACATTACACAGTACAACATTTTTCAGCTCATTGATTTGGGACTCAATTCTCAGAATTGAGAAAATCATGTGTTGTCCTGTGTTATGTATCCCTTTACAGTTAAAAAACAAAATTCGAAAAGACTTCTCTTATATCTTGTCTATGTACCATGAACTCCCCACGAACCCGGTATCATATTTATAAATTTTTGTCCCACTGTGACCCTAAATGTTCGGGCTTCGAAAATCCACTCTTCCTCTCTAGTATGTATATGTCATATATATGTATGTCATCTCTAGTACGAGTATATTCATAAGCTATCCTCGTACCATGGTACCATATCGCACGTTTAGAAGAAGAACATCAAAACTCAAACTTTTTTGATTTGGTCACACTAATTGTCCTATATTTCAATATCTATAAGCAGATCCACGATTTGGCTGATTTCTGAAGAAGACAACAATATTTGACGAACTTCAGAAGTTATGCCATCCGATTCTGCCAAATAGTTATATTTGTAGAGATCATATAAATCAAACTTAAGTGAAATATCATATTTTGAGTTGTGACGTTCTTTTTCTAAATGAGCGACATGTATTCCTTTTGTGCCAATGTGCGCCTAAACTCGCGGTTTTGCAAAAATCACTTGTTATCTGACGTTTATTCAATTTTCCCCACAGTGGGTCCTAAAAATACGATTTTGGAAATTTCATTCCTCATCTCTAGTTTATATTCCAAGAACACTGTGGTACAATATTTATCCCAGTTGTGCCACTTTATGTACGTATTGCGAAAATAGCTTCTTATATCTGGTTTATGCTCCAAGAACTACCCTCGAACCGTGCTACCGCATGTATTTATTTAGCACTCCCTGATACCATATCGCTCACTTACTTCAAGAGTGTCATAACTCAAAATTGAAAATTGTCATTTAAGTCCGTATAAAAAAGTAAATAACATGAAATAAGACGTTTAAAAAAGGTGGGATAATCCGAAATATCATTGTTAACTTATAAACTAAATTTCGTTGAGATTTATTTATGGATATTTGCAAAATAAGCATTTCTGTATGGCAACCTCAAAAAATTTTAATTTTGAGTTTTGACAGTCTTGCAGTGAGTAATATGTATTCATTTTGGTCGCACTGTGACCCCAAAAGTATGAGTTCCGGAAATCCATTCCTTTAATTTCTGTATCAAGGGCTACACTTGCAACCTGGTACCATATTTATCCACTTTTTGCCCATTTCATCAAAATTGCATTTTTCTAGAAAATTTCGTCGAAATTTAATTATTCTAGAAAATTTCGTCTAAATTGAATTTTTCAACAAAACTTCGTCCAAATTTAATTATTCTAGAAAATTTCGTCAAAATTGAATTTTTCTAAAAAATTTCGTCAAAATTGGATTTTTATAGAAAATGTTAACGAAATTGATTTTTTATAGCAAATTTCACCGAAATTGAATTTCTATAGAAAATTTCATCGAAATTGAATTTTTATAGAAAATTTCATCGAATTTGAATTTTTATTACAAATTTCATCGAAATTGAAATATAGAAAATTTCAACGAAATTGAATTTTTTTTGGAAAATTTCATCGAAACTGAATTTTTATAGAAAATTTCACTGAAATTGAATTTTTATATGAAATTTAAACGAATTTCAATTTTCATATGAAATTCCATCGAAATTAAATTTTTATAGAAAATTCCATCGAAATTGAATTTTTATACCCTACACCACACTGTGGTACAGGGTATTATAACTTTGTGCATTTGTTTGTAACACCCAAAAGGAGAAGAAATAGACCCATTGTTTATTATACCGATCGACTTAGAATCACTTTCTGAGTTGATTTAGCTATGTCCGTCTGTCTGTCCGTCTGTCTGTGCATGTATTCTTGTAATCAAAGTACAGGTCGCAATTATGGTCCGATCTCGACGAAACTTTACACATATATTTTATTTGGCCCAAGGACCAAAGATTTAGATATAGCCCCTATATATATGTTACCCCAGATTTGACATGTAAGCGCTGTAAAAACTTTATTTTATATCCGATAAGTCTGAAATTCGGCTGAAAGAGGTTTCTTATTATATGAATGAACACTGTTAAATTTGGAAGAAATCGGTTCAGATTTAGATATAGCCCCCATATATACGTTACCCCCGATTTGAAGTGTAAGCGCTGTAAAAATGTTATTTTATATCCGATCAGTATGAAATTCGGCAGAAAGAGGTTTCTTATTATAAGAATGAACACTGTTAAATTTGGAAGAAATCAGTTCAGATTTAAATACAGCTCCCATATATACGTTACCCCCGATTTGACATGTAAGCGCTGTAAAATCTGTATTTTATATCCGATCAGTATGAAATTCAGCAGAAAGAGGTATCTTATTATATGAATGAACACTGTTAAATTTGGAAGAAATCGGTTCAGATTTAGATATAGCCCCATATATACGTTACCCCCGATTTGACATGTAAGCGCTGTAAAAATGTTATTTTACAAATATTATCAAAATTTAATTTTTAAAAAAAATATTCATCGAAACTGAATTTTTATCGAAAATGTCTTCAAAATTGCATTTTTATAGAAAATTTCATTGAAATTAAATTTTTATAGACAATTTCAACGAAATTATATTTTTTACAAAATATTAACAAAATTCAATTTTTATAGAAAATGTCATCGAAACTGAATTTTTATAGAAAATTTCACTGAAATTGAATTTGTATAGAAAATTTCATTGAAATTTAATTTTTATAGAAAATTTTATCAAAATTCTATTTTTATAGAAAATTTCATAAAAATTATATTTTTATAGAAAATTTCAACGAAATTGATTTTATATAGAAATTTTCATGATTTTTTATAGACAATTTCATCGAAATTAAGTTTTCTAAAAAATTTTGTCGAAATTGAATTTTTCTAAAAAATTTCGTCGAAATTGAATTTTTCTAAAATTTTC
Source organism: Eudasyphora cyanicolor (assembly GCA_963930755.1). Lineage (NCBI taxonomy): Eukaryota > Metazoa > Arthropoda > Insecta > Diptera > Muscidae > Eudasyphora > Eudasyphora cyanicolor. Next base: position 12,807,914 of record OZ005737.1, read on the forward strand.
AACGAAATTGCATTTTTATAGAAAATTTCGCCGAAATTGATTTTTCCAGAAAATTTCTTCGAAATTAAATTTTTCTCTTTTCTAGAAAATTTCAACAAATTGATTTTTTATAGAAATTTTCATCATTTTTTATAGAAAATTTCATGGAAATAAATTTTTCTAAAAAATTTCGTCGAATTGAATTTTTCTAAAAAAATTTTGTCGAAACTGAATTTTTCTAAAATTTTCATCGAAATTGAATATTTATAGCAAATGTCAACGAAATTGAATTTTCATAGAAAATGTCAACGAAATTGATTTTTTATAGAGTTTCAATGAAATTGAATTTTTATAGAAAATTTCAACGAAAGTTAATTTTTATAGAAAATTTCATCGAAATTGATTTTTTTAGAAAATTTCTTCGAAATTGAATTTTTATAGAAAATTTCATCGAAAATAAATTTTTATAAAATTTTCATCGAAATTGAATTTTTATAGAAGTTTTCATGGAAATTGAATTTTTATAGAAAATTTCATCGAAATTAAATTTTTATAGAAAATTTCATCGGACATTGATTTTCTAGAAAATTTCATCCAAATAGAATTATTATACAAAATTTCATCGAAATTTAATTTTTTAGAAAATTTTGTCGAAATTTAAATTTTCTAGAAAATTTTTTCGAAATTGAATTTTTATAGAAAAGTTCATCGAAATTGAATTTTTATGGACAATTTCAACAAAACTTAATTTTTATAGGAAATTTCAACGAAATTACATTTTTATAAAAAATTTCAACATAATTAAGTTTTTATAGAAAATTTCATGGAAATTGCGTTCTTGTAGAAAATTTCATAGAAATTGACTTTTTATAGAAAAATTCAACTAAATTGAATTTTTATGGGAAATTTCAATGAAATTGAATTTTTATCTGAAATTTAAACAAAATTCAATTTTTTTTTAGAAAATTCCATCGAAATTAAATTTTTATAGAAAATTTCATCGAAATAGAATTTGTATACAAAATTTCATCGAAATTGAATTTTTTAGAAAATTTTGTCGAATTTGTATTTTTCTAGAAAATTTTGTCGAAATTGAATTTTTCTAGAAAATTTCGTGGAAATTGATTTTTTCTAGAAAATTTCGTAGAAATTGAATTTTTCTAGAAAATTTCGTAGAAATTGAATTTTTCTAGAAAATTTCGCAGAAATTTAATTTTTCTAGAAAATTTCGCAGAAATTTAATTTTTCTAGAAAATTTCGTAAAAATTGAATTTTTCATTGAATTTTTATAGAAAATTTCAAATTTCGTTGAAGTTGAATATTTCCAAAACATTTCGTCGAAATTGAATCTCTATAGAAAATTTCGTCGAAATTGAATTTTTCCAAAAAATTTCGTCGAAATTGATTTTTTCTAGAAAATTTCGTAGAAATTTAATTTTTCTTTTTCAACGAAATTTAATTCTTATAGAAAATGTCAACGAAATTAAATTTTTATAGAAAATGTCAAAGAAATTGAATTTTTATAGAAAATGTCAATGAATTTGAATTTTTATAAAAAATTTCAACGAAATTTAATTTTTAGAAAATTTTGAGGAAATTAATTTTTTTTAAAAAAAATTTCGTAGAAATTGATTTTTCCTACAAAATTTCGTAGAAATTAAGTTTTTCTTTTTTTAGAAAATTTTATAGAAATTGATTTTTTCTAGAAAATATCATCGAAAAATTTATTGTAGTTTTTGTGGAACAGAGCTCCAAATATATGTAGAGATCTATCTAATGTATTTAAGGATTTTTCTCAAAAATACTATTTGTTAAAATAGCCATATCTTCTTAACCGCTTTACGTATTTTGAAGATTTTAATACCAATACCATTTAATGACCGATTGATGTTATTTTTACATATTATATATATATATTTACTGTGTGTATGCGTAACTGTATTTGGATTCGACAGGTGGCGCTGTATTCAAATTATTTAAAAACTCTTCATTATGGACCAATTTATTTTTATTGCATTTTTTTTGCATTTTCTAAACAAAAAATGTTGAAAATTAAATTTTTCTATAAATTTTTTCAAAATTTAAAATACATTTTTATTGAAAAATTTTTTGAGAAAGAAAGTGTAATTGTGGTTAAATTTTGTAGAAAAATGCTTTTTTGATGATTTATTTCATCAGTGGGAAGCGGAGTGGGAAGCGAAGAAGATTTTTTTACGTTGTTGTTGGGATTCGTGTGGTTGTAAGGGTTGGGAAGTCCTGACAAAGAATGAGCATTTTTTTCAACATTCTGGCATCTCCCACCCGATGTATCATATTACATTACTCACAAAGTAATGGTATAACTTAGTCAGTTTAGCCGACTGAAATTTCCGTACTTGTTTTTAATTTTAATAACTTATTGTTGCTCAGTGTAATCTAAAATGTAAATTTTGATTCTTCTTAAGTAACAATCTGTCTCATGTACTCCTGGAAAATTTAGGTATCTAGTGCGTATGAATAATATTAATTTTAAGCCATGTGTGCGTATGATTGATGAAAAAAAACACTCATACACAGTAGTGAAAGTATATTCCCGTCATAATATTTAAAATAATTTATTATTAATGTATTTAAATTTAGTTTGTGAGAAACAACTTTGACTTAAATTATTTTCACTCAGAAGTTTCCAGTGGCCAGTTGTGAATAATGCATGATTTTTCAATGACTTCAGTACTTTGTTCAAATTGTAATTGCAGTAATAGTTAATATACAAATCTCAAGATACTTATTCTGCGATATGATGCATCTTATTTTTATAATTAGGGTAAAGGGACCGCTTCTGCCATTTACATTTCCCGCCCGCCACATGGAATAATCATGCGTAATCGTTGTCATTCTATGTCTTTCATGTTACTACGCACTTCGCCCCCAAAATAAAACAAAACATTTAAAGTAATTGCATTATCTGCATCCGGAATCTCCAGCTTTGTCTCGAGCATCCAAAGCCCCCGAACAATCAGAAAATTATAAAACTATTTCTGCACGACTATGCTCACTTATATTGTCCCATTTGCACAGAAGCCAAGAACATTACTTACGAGTCCTTACTCACTCACATGCATTGCCACTCCAGTGATTTGCCGGAGTATTTACATATCGTTAAGGAGTAAAAGATCCTGCCACTTTTTTTACTTCAGGAATTTGTTTGTTTTCTTACTGCACTCGAGCAGGTTCTACAGATACATGTACGGACGGACGGACAGGGCAGCTGTTTATAATAAAGGATACAATAAAAACCTTAAACAAACAACAATGCTTCCCAGATGTAGTTGTAGTAGTTGCAGTGAATAAACTTCAAGACATTCCAGGAGCAAAGCGCCCACTGGGAGCAGCATTCATTGCATCAAGCCGGAACGTTCAACGCAACAAAGGGAAATTGGGAAAACACTGAACATATCTTTAACTTTAGCAAGTTTCCATTTTTTTATCAAGAAAAGCAACAAGAACAAAATAAAACACAACCCAGAACTGAGGAGAAAAATCCCTTTGTGGTCGATTTGGTTGGTGCCTGCCTCATGTTAAATCGGTAGTTGCTGCTGCTACTACTCCAGCTACAGCTCCCGCTGTTGCTGCTGGCGGTGTTGCTCCTATGCGCCACCTACTCAAGTTGTTGTGTTGCATGCTGTTGTGCTGCATATTTTATTTGTTTTCAAAAAAAAAATACAAGAAAGGATTTTCTACTTTATTTTTTCTTAAGGATTTTTTTCGTTTTATTGTGAGACATCAAAAGGAATTTTACAGTACAGTAGGACAAGGCCGAACTTTTTGATAGTGTATAAAATACGAAAAAATTAGGGGAACATTTCTTTAACGGAAAGACGTTCCAATGAAGGGTCTTTCAGTTATCACACAAGGGGTTTTAAAATCGTTAATGCAGGGGATATGGAAATATGCTTTGTTGTAGCCGCCACAATTGGGTTGCAGTGTTTGCAGTAGGTACCTGATTTAACGAATAGCGAATTTAAAAAATGGGCCGCAAGAATTTTTTTGTGGAACATACAATTTCTGAATTTTAGCTGAAGTAAGTTTTAATACATTTTAAGTCATTTGAACAATGTCCGTCCTTCCACTTGTCTGTCTGTTTGGCGCTCAGTAGAACCAAAGATATAAATACCAAGATACAACAGTATCCATTCACAACGAATTCCTCACAACTAGTTCATAGATGGTGTTCAGCAGGCGTAAATAAACAACAGGGTAGCCATTACACATGAATTCAAATATTTGGTGTTGCCGACTATCAAATTTGAACATTTTACTGGAGAAAATGAAATGTATGTGCATATGTAAAATGAAAAAAGTTTGCAGACAGAAAAATAATGTTTTGTAGAAAAGTCGATGTTTTTGATATGCATGGAATGTGTTAAACATTATATATGTTTGACTAAATACGTTTTATTTTAAAATTAATAAATTTTTTCAAATGATGGTCCACTGCCCATTGGGGCAGTAGCAATAATATTAAAACAATCCTATAATCCGTCAGTGTTTTTAATTTTATTTTTTGGACCTTTAGATAATTCCAAACAATCGGAAAACGCTAATCTAAAAAAAGAAGCTATTCTTCAAAAAAAAAAGAGTAAATATTCTACCGGTTTTTTGTTTTGCTTCATCAGGCTTCTCTTCCAAAAGTTTGCCGTCCATTTCTTCTGCTTCCTTGGACATATCGTCGCTTGGATGACCAACCGACGTAACTGACCATTTTTCAGAAATTGAGTTAAGGCCGCCATTCGATTTGTCTAGTCAAAGTACTACGTGTGTATAAATTTTGTGCATATATATATTACCGTTATCTCAAAAAACGGTAAATGCTTTTAGACGTTACTGACACAATGCCAAAAAAAATGTTCACCAAGAGACGTAAGTTCAATATGTCACTTAATATTTCGTTTTTCCGAAATGTTTGTTCATTATTGCAAAATGTTATGGAGTACTTGCTGGACCCAGCCCACTCGTTGCCCATTTTTGGACCGATTGCGTTCGAAACGGGATCACGGTCCAGTCCCAATCATCAGATAACGACAGTAGGAATCTCAATAATCCATTCGTAGGTAGGAACAGTATGAATCACTAAGAAAATAATAACATGCGCGGGGCCACGCCACCTCAATAAATAACTAATATAGCCTATGTCACCCGCTAGGATGATCTAAAGATTACAGTATTTATCCCTTTTCCGTTATGTGCCTCTAAATGCCATTAAACCACAACTGTACACCATTTAATCGTTTTTGCATCACAGTGCCACTATAAGTATGTATTAAGATAAAAACATACTGTATATTCCAAAAGCTAAATTCGCACCCTTAGCCCTACTCTACCATATTCAACCCTTTTTGCCATTTCGTACCATATTTTACCATTTTGCACTACGGTACCATATTTAACCCTTTTTGCCCCACTGTGTCATATTTAACACATTTTTGACCCACTGCACAAATTTAATTTTTTCTCCCACTGTACCATATTTAACACTTTTTGCCCCACTGTGCCATATTTAACACATTTTTGACCCACAGAAAACAGAAAAACTGCTCTCCTGAACAATTTTGAAAATGTCAGTTACTGCAGTTGGTCATCCAAGCGACGATATTACACGATCTGCTTGGCCAATCGACCGGCCCAAAACGTGAAATAATATGCTCACCGAAGTGTTCTCTCAATAAATCCATTGATTGATGCGATGAGTGGGAAGTGGAAACCAAATGTAGCCGAGATCACGAGCTTCAATTTCAGGCATCAAATAGTCGGTTATCATGGCACGATAACGGTCCCCACTGACGGTTACGTTCTGAATGGCGTCATTTTTGAAGAAATATGGACCGATGATTCCACCGGCCCACAAACCACACCAAACCGTTGTTTTTTCTAGATGAAGTGGCAGCTCATGAATCTCTTCAGGTTACTCTTCGTCCCAAATGCGGCAATTTTGTTTGTTTACATACCCATTGAGCCAGAAATGGGCCTCATCGCTGAACAAAATTTGGCTCAAAAATGTCGGATCTTCTTGGAACTTTTCAAGAGCCCACAGAGCGAAGCGATGTCGCTTGGGAAGGTCGGGCGGCTTCAGTTCTTGCACAAGCTGTATTTTGTATGCTTTAAATTGAAGATCTCGACGTAAAATGCGCCAAGTCGTTCCATACGTCAGTCCAAGTTGCTGCGAACGGCGCCGAATCGACTCTCCACGGTCTTCGTGTACACTCTCAGCTACGGCCGCTACATTTTCTTCACTGCGTGCTGGACGTGGTCTATTCGGTCGAATATTATCCAATAATGAATGCTGGGTCTCAAGATGGGTGATGGTGTTACGAATAGTACGCTCAATAGGCCGATTATGTTGACCATAAGTTGGGCAAAGTGCACGAAACACATTCCTCACAGAACGTGAATTTTCGTAATAAAGTTGAATGATTTGTAAACGTTGTTCAGGCGTAAGTATTTCCATGATGAAATGCCAAACAATACTTAACAAAATTAACATGACAGCATGACACGACACGTGATCTGCAAAAAAAGGCTATTGAAAAAAGTATCTCTACTTGGATCATCCGTTATATCCACCCAATATTAAAAACAAGTTAAAAAGCATTAAGCAAATAAAACTTGAACAAAGAAAAATAAATAAAAATTAAAAAAAGGGAAAGGGTGGCCCAAAACGTACGCGATTATAATTGTAAAAAAAAACAAAAAGTTTTCAGAGAATTATCTTGATATTTTTTATTATGATAGAAGGATCTATGACAATTACGTGTGAAACAAAATATCGGCCAAATGCTCGCCACGGCTTCGGTGGCATACCTCTATCCGATGGTCCATATTTTCAATGACTCTGAGACATAATTGAGGTTCACCGTCGTTAATGTGCCGAATTATCTCATCCTTTATCCCTTGAATTGGTCTTGGCATATTGACGTACACTATTTCTTTATATTCTTTGGGCAAATAACATCGCCACGACGTGGGATAACACGATTACTGAATTTCTCGTGCAAAAGAGACATTGTTTGGCTGTGTGGCAAGTGGCACCATCCTGTTGGAACCACATATCCTCAATTTCTTGCCACAATAAGTCTGTTGTCATCTCGAGGTTATTGGGCACGATGACGTGTCGAGGTTGACGGCTCTTTTGCCACACTATGGCGATCAATGTTTTGATTTTTGCGCACAATTCTCCCGATTGTGGACACATTTGGTCGATTCTGCTGACCAAAATAATCACGATGTGCACAAGTGCATTTTGATTTTTCGTAAAAGGCTTAAACACTCTTAACGCGCTCCTCAATTGTGTACATCTCCATGGTTGAATATTTCAAACACTGAAACAAAGAAATATCAAAATAAGTTGGACAAAAAACTTGACGTTAAGGTGTGACTCACAATTGACATCGTACATTGGACCACCCTTTATATATTGGCATATTTATCATATCATGTCTAAACAAAACACATATACGAATTGCTACACAGTATTACCTCTGTTTTTTTTCACTTAAATAATTTTCTCGGGATTCAGCACGTAATCCTAATGCTGGCAATGTCTCCTTCAAATCATTCTCCTTTATATACTGCAACATTTTTACCTGGCTTTTACGGCTGATAAAAAATACACATACACTCATTATTAACATTTATATATTCTTAGCTTTTTACATAGTCGCAGGCCGATTGATTGCAGAAATTTCTGCAATAGGAAGACGTCACTGGATTTTGCAATCACATTATCCTCCTCGCTCCACAGCCCAAAGAAACATCCACCATTTAGAACTGGTCATTAAATGATATTTTAGTCGCTCATTTATATTTTTCACGTCAATTTGAACAAAATTAATTAAAATTATGAAATTTTGGAAATTTTTTCTATATAAATACAAAAATGACCGAATATTTGTCAAATAAATGAAATAAATTTTACAACATTTTCTATAATAACACAGATTCGGCAAAATTTGCGATAAAAATGCATTTTTGACAAAGTTTTGGATAATCATGAAATTTTGACGAATTTTTTTTAAAAATGAAATTGTGATTTCATTTTCTATAAAAATACAGTTTCGGTTATTTCAATGAAATTTTCTATAAAAATTTATTTCAATGAAATTTTCTATAAAAATTTATTTCAATGAAATTTTCTATAAAAATTTATTTCAATGAAATTTTCTATAAATTTTCTATAAAAAAAAATGAAATTTTCTATAAAAATTTATTTCAATGAAATTTTCTATAAAAATGTAATTTAAAAGAAATTTTATATAAATAATTAGTTTTGACAAAACACATTTTGGACAAAATTTTATTATAAATGCAATTTCAACGAAATTTTCTATCAAATTTCATTTTCGATGAATTTAAATTTGGAGAAAAATCCATTTTCGACATTATCGAATTTAAAAAAAAATGGGTTATCAACGAAATTTTCTTTGAAAATACAATTTTAATAAAATTTTCTATAAATATAATAATTCGAAGTTTTTAATAAAAATATATTTTCGATAAAATTTTCTATTAAAAATAAAATTTCTACGATATTTTGCGTAAATTATTAATAAAAAATTCAAAATATTCGATAAATCTACTTCCATCATTTTTTTTGGAAATGCAATATTGACAACATTTTCGAAATTTATAAAGTTATTGTCATATAACATATAAATATTCTAAGTATATACAGTAGAAATTGAAAATTTATTATTTAATAAAAGGGAAAATATTCGATAAACGTCACTTTAAACAAAATAGTGTATGAAATTTCTATTATCCTATTTTTCACGAAATGTTTTTATATTTTTATTTTTTTATTTATTTATTTATATGAATTACAATACAAAGTAAATTTATATTCTAATTTTAAGGTCCAGGGAAAGGCCGGGTTACTAAGACCATATGGCTAAATGTTTGCAGCGACAGACCAGAGCCTCTGGTGGGAATCGAACCCACGACCCCCAAACTCATAGGCGAGTACGCTACCAACTCGCCTACTGGGGCGCTCTTTGTTTTTATATAAAAATGAAATATTGACCAAATTTTTTATAAAATGCAATCTCGACAAAATTTGCGATTATTTCTATTTAATTTCATTAAAAACTTTTACAAAAATTTATTTTTGACAATTTTTTTTTTAAAAATGCAATTTCCTCGAAATTTTCTTTAAAAGATCATTTTCAATGAAATTTTAGAGAAATAGAAATTTTTGATGCAAAATACAATTTAACGAAATTTTCACAAATATACAATTTCAACTAAATTTTTAATAATTTTTGATAAAGCTTGACAAAATTTTCTATGAAAATGCTATTTTCACAATTTATTTTATAAAAATACAATATTGGCAAAATTTCCTAAAAAAATACGATTGCAATAAAAAATTTAATAAAACTTAAATTTTTTGATAAAACTCAATTTAGACAAAATTTCCTATAAAAATTGATATCAATAGCATTTTCTCAAAGGAAACTGTAATATTGACTATTTTTCTATGCAATTTCAAAAAAATTATTTAAAAAAAAAAAAAATTAGGACAAAATTTACTATAAAAATGCAATTTCAACGAAATTTTTTTAAAAGTTAAAATTTTCGATAATTCAATTTCAATAAAAATTAAATTTGGTGATAAAAGTGCAATTTAGAGAAAATTTCTTATAAAAATACAATTTCAAGGAAATTTTCTTCAAAAGTTAATTTTCAACGAAATTGCAGTTTTGACTAAATTTTCTATAAAGAAGCAATTTCAACAAAAATTTGTATAAAAATTAATTTTCGATCAAATGTTGTAGAAAAATGCACTTTGTGAGACATTTATACCCCACATCCTTTGGAGCGTATACAAATTAAAAAAAATACTCAGTCAGAATTCATTTTGGTTCTAGACCATATCGCTCACTCACTTCAAGAGTGAGGTTGCCTTTCAGGAATCCGAATTTTGCACATGTCCATAAATTAATCTCAGCGAAATTTGGTCTATAAGTAAACAACCATATTTCGGATTATTCAAGCGTATTTAAACATCTTATCATTGTAACTTATCTTTTTATACGGACTTAAAGTAACACATCTTAGCAATTTTCAATTTTGAGTTATGTCACTCTTGAAGTGAGTGAGCGATATGTTTCAGTTACTTTCTGTCTATTGCAAAAAAGTAATAGAAACAAATACAAAAATTGGTAGAGAGTTTTAATTGCTTGGTAGAATTGACTGCAGTTTCGATAGACACCACTCTATCATCTTCAGAATTCAGTAGCAATAGTGTATGTCTTGAACTTAAATCAGCTGAAATACTTATGGAAGCAGTAAATTTAATTTAACAAGAACTGCTAACCAACCCCGTATTTTGCCGAACTAAGTCAACATACTAAAACTCTCATACCAATACATTTTTGTTTTTTGCTTGGGTTCGCATCGCGAACCACGAAAACAAATGTAGGTTTTTCAACGGCTAATGTCGACGTCATCGTACCTCATGTGTTTGTATGTGTTGTTGTTATTTATTGTTGGTCTGTGCTTTTGTCATTCAGTCAGAATTCATTTTGGTTCAAGACCATATGTTTCAGTTACTTTCTGTCTATTGCGAAAAAGTAATGGAAACAAATACAAACCAGTAAGGAAAGGCTAAAGTCGAGCGGTGCCGACTATATAATACCCTACACCACTCTCGCAATATTGAATAACTCTGATATATAAATTGTTTACATAAATTTGCTTTTGGGACATTTTATACTTAAATAATACCCTGTACCACAGTGTGGTGTAGGGTATAAAAACGATTGGATCTAAAGAGCCAAATCGGATGAAACATATATATGGGAGCTATAGCTAAATCTTTACCGATTTTCTTCAAATTCGGCAATGTTGGTTCATGAATCAAGAAACTCTACCATTCTAAATTTCAAAACGATTGGATGTAAAATATAGCTTCTATAGAACTAAAGGGCCAAATCGGACGAAACATATATATGGGAGCTATAGCTAAATCTTAACCGATTTTCTTAAAATTCGGTAGTGTTGGTTCATGGATCAAGAAACTCTACCATTCAAAATTTCAAAACGATTGGATGTAAAATACAGCTTTTATAGGACTAAAGGGCTAAATCGGACGAAACATATATATGGGAGCTATAGCTAAATCTTAACCGATTTTCTTCAAATTGGGTAGTGTTGGTTCATGGAACAATAAACTCTACCATTCTAAATTTCAAAACGCTTGGATGTAAAATACAGCTTCTATAGAACTAAAGAGCAAAATCGGACGAAACATATATATGGGAGCTATAGCTAAATCTTAACCGATTTTCTTCAAATTCGGCAATGTTGGTTCATGGATCAAGAAACTCTACCATTCTAAATTTCAAAACGATCGGATGTAAATACAGCTTCTATAGGACTAAAGGGCCAAATCGGACGAAAGATATATATGGGAGCTATATCTAAATCTGAACCGATTTCAACCAAATTCAATAGCGATCTTAACAGCCTCGAAATACTCTAAACTGCAAAATGTCAGAACGATCGAAGTGAAATTGCGACCTGTAGTCGACGAACAACTTTACATGGACAGACGGACGGACATCGTTAAATCGACTCAGCTAGTGATTCTGAGTCGATCGGTATACTTTAAGGTGGGTCTAGCTGTGTTATTTTCAGGTGTTACAAACATCTGCCGTGAAACAAACTTATAATACCCTGTACCACAGAGTGGTGTAGGGTATAAAAATGGTAGAGTTTTAATTGCTTGGTACAATTGACTGCAGTTTCGATAGACACCACTCTATCATCTTCAGAATTCATTACCATAAAACATTTTTTGGTTTAATAAAATAGTATGCTTCAATCTCAACATTTATAATATCCTACAACACAGTATGGTGTAAGGATTAAAGGAACTTGTTATGTTGTTTTTAAAATTGCATCAATTTAAAATCGGTTTCTTTGTCCTGGAAATGATTTTTCAGATTTTAAACTTTTTTTGGAAAAAAAAATTCTTATTATGACATTACAAAAAATTCATCAAGTTTATCCAAAACCCATCTAGTTTATCCATCAAATGTTCTATTATTTAAAATAAGTACTCGGTTCAATATGATCTCTTCCCGAAACACTATTTACCCACTATCCCTCGTCGTAGGGCATCATTGCCTACAATTGTTGCTAAATTTTTTGATTCCCCACAGCTCTACATTTCTTTTAGTTTTTAACATTTTCATGTTTATGTTTTTTTTCTTCTCTTTTTTCTCCCGATATTTTCTTTGATATGGTTTAGAGAATTGCAGCGCATTGAGAATGCCACCAATTCACCGGTGATTTCACATCTCTCGGAAACAATACAAGGTGTAACAACGATACGTGCCTACAATCAGGAATCACGTTTCACGGAAATACTATTTCGACGACTGGAGGAGAACACGATTGCATTTACCATCTTGAATACGAGCAATCGATGGTTGGGCATATCATTGGTAAGTAAAAGGGTAACGGGAAACGAGTAACTGGGAACACATAACTGATAAAGATGTGGTTTGGGTGGAATATTTAAAGTTGCCGTTTTTATGAAAACCAAAGATTAAAGATTTAAACAAAGCCGGGATGTTCAAAGATTCCTAAGAAGGGCTGTTATCTGTAGGAAACAGAGAAATTTACAAATCATTGTTCATTTTTCGAGTCGCTTAACAAATTGCGATATTCTTTTGCATTATGTGCTTATGGCATTTTGAAACTTTTCCTCCCCTTCTCCCCAACATGTTTCCCCACATGTTTTTCTTCTCCTTCTCACCAACATGTTTCCCCACTTGCTCTGCTTTTATATGGTAACTCCACAAATTCCTCGTGGTTCTTTTGCTTCTTCTTGTTTGTACTAAGTTAAGAAACAATTAAAATTGTGTTATTTCATGTTTATACTATATCTCTGTTGGAATTGCTTTCTCTTAGATTTGTTAGTATTTCACATTACTTTTGTCAAGATGCTTTTGTTTTGTGTGTTGTGTTGTTATCACCAAAAACTTAGTTAGTTTTATATTGTGTTCGTTCCATCTTCTTTTATTCTTTTTGACAGCAAATGACAGCATCTGTCATCCGCTACTACGACTATGACTATCACACCACGAACAAGAACAAGAACTCGGTACGTGTCTGTAATGCTCTCTTCAAAAGGCCAATAGATTGTTTCAAAGATATGTCTGTTTATGTTGTATACATTCTGCGGTGGAGTTGTTTCTTGTCTCGTTCGATGAGGTGCTGATATATTGGGAGGGGGAAGCGTTACCTCTCATTTTGAAAGTTTAATAAATTTGGCTTTATAACATCATTCTATTCCTTCCACTAACTCTTTACGAATTAACACTATAAACTTTAAAGAACAGCTGATTTTTTGCTTGTGATTAAAATTAAACCCAAAGAAAAATCTCAGTCAATTTCTCTGACTGTTAACGAATAAAGCAAAAATGCAGTACTTAATTTTGGAAGCAAAAACCAAATCGTTATAAAAAACCAGTAAGGAAAGACAGAATGTCGGGCGGGGCCGACTAGACAATACTAATAATTTGGTATAATTGGGTTCGTTTCAGTTAACAAAGTACTTAGCTGCACCTCCTCATCAAGGTTTACTCCACGGAGGAATTGAATATGTTGACGATAATAAACTGAAGCTGAAAATAAAGGGTTTTCCAACAAGAGGTGTTATTTTGGTATTCAAAGAAAAATGCCATTTTTTGAGATAAATGATCGGATGTTTATTTCATAATAAAGAGGACATTATTACCGTTAATAATGGAAAACAACATCAGCCAAATGGCCACCACGACCATGCTTACAGGACCATATCCTTTTCATGAAATTTTCCATAACCAAATCGCAAAGTGGCTGCCCTATGTCCTCGATAGCCTCACGAATTCTATCTTTGAGGTCTTGAATCGACGCTGGGCTGTTGCCGTATACCTCACCATTCACGTGGCCCCAAAGGAAGAAGTCGCAAGGTGTTAAATCACAAGATCTCGGTGGCCAATTGTGATAACCTCTTCGAGAGATAACACGATCCGGAAACTTTTCCCGTAACAGATCAATGGTTTCGTTGCTTGTGTGGCACGTAGCGCCGTCTGGTTGAAAGTAAACGTTGTCCAGATCAATACGATCCAACTCCGACCATAACAAATCTTTAATCATCTCTCGATAGCGCAATCCATTCACCGTAACTGTTGATCCAACCTCATTTTCGAAAAAGTAAGGTCCAATGACCCCGCCGGACCATAAACCGCACCAAACAGTCACACGTTGAGGCTTCTTAACAATAACTCTTTGGTTTTCCGAGCCCCAGATGCGACAATTGTGCTTGTTGACGTAGCCACCGAGGTGGAAATGGGCCTCATCAATCAAGATGATTTTTCGAATTTTAATAATTTCAATGCGTTGTTGAATCGTGTATCGTTTCATTTTTAGTAATGGCGTAGTCTCTACTTGTCAAATGTCAAAGAATAAAAGCTGCACAAGTGACAGCTACGGAAATATCGGGTGATTCAAAATAACACCTCTTGTTGGAAAACCCTGTATAACCTTAAAGCGCACAGTATTCTTTAATAGACCATGAATCGGAAAGACCAAATAGATGGGAATATATATAATCTAAACAGATTTGCACCAACTTGGATGAAAACCATAATTTCTGCCAAATTATATAAAGACCGGACGTTAAATACGAGTACAGCTTCAATAGAGCTTAAATACTAAATAGGCAGGAGTGATTTTTTAAGAGCTTTCGGATTTGATTTGAAAAAAACACATAAAAGTTAGATAAATGTATGAAATATTTATTTGAGTCGATTGAATCTATATATATAAAGAAGAATGTGTGTTTGTTTGTTTGTTTGTTGGTTTGTTTGTACCGTATAGACGTCTAAACGGCTGAACCGATCTTCTTGAAATTTTCACAGAATGTACATGTGTGGGGCGTGGTGAAAATAGGGTACTTGAATTTTCGATATATGAAGTGGGCGTGGCCCCGCCCACATAAGACAAATTTTAAAATTGAGATATCTTGCACAATTTGTTAGTGAGAGTGCTGCAATTTTGTACATATGTATCTGGTGGCAGTCTACGTGATTGGTCCAAAAATGGGCGGGATCGGACCAATGGGCGTGGCCCCGCCCATATAAGCCAAATTTTGAATTTGAGATATCTTGCCCAATTTGTTAGCGAGAGAACTGTAATTTTGTTTATATATATCTGGAGGCAGTCTACGTGATTGGTCCTAAAATGGGCGGGGTCAGACTAATGGGCGTGGCCCCGCCCCATTAAGCTAAATTTTGAAATCGAGATATCTTGCACAATTTGTTAGCAAGAGAGCTGTAATTTTGTGTATATATATCTGCTGGCGACTTACGTGATTGGTCAAAAAATGGGCGGGATCGGACCAATGGGCGTGGCCCCGCCCATATATGCCAAATTTTGAATTTGAGATATCTTGCACAATTTGTTAGCGAGAGAGCTGTAATTATGGGTAAATATATCTGTTGGCGACCTACGTGATTGGTCCAAAAATGGGCGGAATCAGACGAATGGGCGGGGCCCCGCCCATATAAGCCAAATTTTGAAATTGAGATATCTTGCACAATTTTTTAACTAGAGTGCTGTAATGTTGTACATATGTATCTGGTGGCAGTCTACGTGATTCGTCCAAAAATGGGCGGGATAGGACCAATGGGCGTGGCCCCGCCCTTATAAACCAAATTTTTAAATTGACATATATTGCACAATTTGTTAGCGAGGGTGCTGTAATATTGTGCATACGTATTAGGTGGTAGTCTACTTAATTGGTCCAAAAATGGGCGGGATAGGACCAATGGGCGTGGCCCCGCCCATATAAGCCAAATTTTGAATTTGAGATATCTTGCACAATTTGTTAGCGAGAGAGCTGTAATTATGGGTAAATATATCTGTTGGCGACCTACGTGATTGGTCCAAAAATGGGCGGAATCAGACGAATGGGCGTGGCCCCGCCCATATAAGCCAAATTTTGAAATTGAGATATCTTGCACAATTTTTTAACTAGAGTGCTGTAATGTTGTACATATGTATCTGGTGGCAGTCTACGTGATTCGTCCAAAAATGGGCGGGATAGGACCAATGGGCGTGGCCCCGCCCTTATAAACCAAATTTTTAAATTGACATATATTGCACAATTTGTTAGCGAGGGTGCTGTAATATTGTGCATACGTATTAGGTGGTAGTCTACTTAATTGGTCCAAAAATGGGCGGGATCGGACCAATGGGCGTGGCCCCGCCCATATAAGCCAAATTTTGAATTTGAGATATCTTGCACAATTTATTAGCGAGAGAGCTGTAATTTTGTTTATATATATCTGTTGGCGACTTACGTGATTGGTCCAAAAATAGGCGGGGTCGGACTACTGGGCGTTGCTCCGCCCCTTTAAGCCAAATTTTGAAATCGAGATATCTTGCACAATTTGTTAGCGCGAGAGCTGTAATTTTGTGCATATGTATCTGGTGTCAGTCTTCGTGATTGGTCCAAAAATGGGCGGGATTAGACCAATGGGCGTGGCCCCGCCCTTGTAAACCAAATTTTTAAATTGATATATATTGCACAATTTGTTAGCGAGAGCGCTGTAATGTTGTGCATATGTATTAGGTGGTGGTCTACTCAATTGGTCCAAAAGTGGGCGGGATCGGACCAATGGGCGTGGCCCCGCCCCTATAAGCCAAATTTTGAAATTAAGATATCTTACGCAATTTGTTAGCGAGAGTGCTGTCATTTTGTGCCATGTATCTGGTGGTAGTCTTCGTGATTTGTCCAAATATAAGCGGAATTAGACGAATGGGCGTGGCCCCGCCCATATAAACAAAGAGTTTAAATTGACATATCTTGCACAATTTGTTAGCCAGAGTGCTGTAATTTTTGCATATGTATTAGGTGATAGTCTAATTGGTTGGTGCAAAAATGGGCGGGATTGGACCAATCGGCGTGGCCCCGCCAGTATAAACCCAATTTTGAAATTGACATAACTCGCACAAATTATTAGCGAGATTACTCTAATTTTGTGCATATATATTAGGTGGCAGTCTACGTGCTTGGTCCAAAAATGGGCGGGGTCGGACAAATGGGAGTGGCCCCGCCCATATAAGCCAATTAAATTTTGTTTTTGATATATCTTGAGCAATTTGTTAGAGAGATCAATGTAATTATGTGCATATATATTTGGTGTCAGTCTACGTAATTATTCCAAAAATTAACGGGATCGGAAATCTGAAGTCTGGGGCAACGAAGTGGACCGGGTCCAGCTAGTGGTCTATATAATTTAATGTTTACATACCCTCTCCAACATTTCGGCCGGTATCAGTGCCCCAGTAGGTGAGTAGGTAGCGTGCACACGTATGAGTTTGGGGGTCGATTCACACCAGAGGCTCTCGTCTGTCACTGCAAAAATCTAGCCACTTGGTCTTTGTAACCCGGATTTTCCCTTGACCGTAAAATTAGAATATAAATGTACTTTCTATTGTAATTCGCATAAATAAATAATATCGGCCGGTATCACACAAATAAATTCTTCAATACTGGCTTCCAGTGCGTCAACCGTTGCGGGCTTGTCCCTGTAGACATGAGCCTTAACATAACACCACACAAAAAATCTAAAGGCATTCAATCGCACGATCTAGTTGGCCAATTCACCAGCCCCAAACGTGAAATAAACTGTTCACCCAACTCGCCTCTCAATTCGGCCATTGTTTCACACGCTGTGTGGCATGTGGCACCGTCTTGTTGAAACCCCATGTCAGCCAAGTCCAGCTCTTCCATTTTGGGCAAAAAAAAGTTATTAATCATCGCACGGTAGCGCTCGCCATTCACAATAACGTTCCGGTCTTCGTCGTCTTTGAAAAAGTACGGTCCAATGATGTCACCGGCCCATAATCCACACCAAACAGTGCATTTTTCGGGATGCATTGGCAGTTCTTGCAATGCTTCTGGCTACTCTTCACACCAAATACGGTAATTTTATTTGTTCATGTATCCATTCAAGCAGAAATGAGCTTCGTCGCTGAACACAATTTTCCGATAAAAAAAAGTGCACTATCCACTTTCTTAACCGAACATGAATTTTGATAATAAAATTCAATAATCTACAAGGGTTGTTCGTTTGTAAGTCAATTCATGGTTAAATTAAAGACCAAACTGAACAGGCTTGACAGTAACATGTTACACGAAAACACCTGACCTGCCAAAAACAGTGTTGTCGAAAAGAAAGTTGCAAAAATATTACCCTTTATATGTGGCTATATCTAAATCTGAACCGATTTACCCCAAAATAAGCTGTATTCGCTCATAAATAAGAAACGTCAAATTTTGTAATGATCAGAGTAAAGTACAACTTCTATAGCGCTTTGATACCAAATCGGGGGGAACATATAAAGGGTGGTCCAACCAAAACGCACGATGTTAATAAAACAAAACGTTTTCAGAGAATTATCTTCATATTTTGTATTATAATAGAAGGATCTATGACAATTATGTAAGGAACAAAATATCGGCCAAATGCTCGCCACGTCTTCGGTGGCATACCTCTATCCAATGGTCCATATTTTCAACGACTCTGAGACATAATTGAGGTTCAATGTCGTTAATGTGCCAAATATCTCATCCTTTAGCCAATAATATCCAAGTGGCGCTGGGGCACTTATGTATTTGCTAATTAATAATCAATTGAAATAAACGAATTATAAAAAAAAATTGTTCTTGGCTTATTGACGTACACTTTTTCTTTTAAATATCACCAAAGAAAAAAGTCCAACGGTGTCAAAGCACATAATCGTGGCGGCCAGTTAACATCGCCACGACGTGAGATAACACGGCCATTGAAATTCTCGCACAAAACAGCCTTTGTTTCGTTGGCTGTGTGGCAAGTGGTACCATCCTGTTGGAACCACATATCGTACAGGTCCATATCCTAAATTTCTAGCCACAAAAAGTCCGTTATCATCTCGCGTAGTGAACACCATTCACGCACCTGCTTGGCCGACCTCATTTTCCAAGAAATACGGCCCGATGACTCTGCCACCCCATATGGATGCATCGGCTTTTCAACAATCACTCGTGGATTCTCATGTGCCCAAATTCGGTAATTCTGCTTGTTAACGATTCCACTGAAGTGAAAGTTTGCCTCGTCGCTGAAGATGATTTTCATTGTATAGTCACCATTCACTTCTGTCTGTTCAACTAACTATTGGCGACGCTTGAAATAGTCAGTAAGCTTCAGCTCTTGAGTCAATTGAACCTTGTAAGCGTGTGAATTCAAATCTTTATTCAAAATTCGCTACAGTGATGTTTAATATATTATTATTGAAATAAGGTTTATCCGAACCAACCACTGAGGGTTTCGTATACCTATAGTCCAGCCAATTTAAAAATGTAATGATCGCCTCTCCTGAAAAATTACCTGTCTTGACTTACTATTCTTTGGAATGGAGGTATCGATATGATATATGCTGGATGGGCGAGTAGAAAAGAGATAACTGCATGGATCGGTAAGTGATCCACACTCCGAAGAACTGCGACAGTGGTCCCGGGGTGATAGTTCCTGTGAAGGACCACTAGTTGATAATGAGCTGTCACTAGGTCCCATAAAAATTGTATAAACCACTGAAGTCCTCATCTATCCTAGAGTCTTCCTCTATACTAGAATCTTCCTCTACACTAGAGTCTTCCTCTACACTAGAGTCTTCCTCTACACTAGAGTCTTCCTCTACAGTAGGGTCTTCCTCTACACTAGAGTCTCACTCTACATTAGAGTCTCACTCTACATTAGAGTCTTCCTCTACTCTAGAGTCTTTCTCTACTCTAGAGTATTCCTCTACGCCAGAGTCTTCCTGTACACTAGGGTCTTCGTCTACACTAGAGCCTTTCTCTTCCCAATCGTATTCCTCTATATTGCAGTTTTCCTTTATATTACAGTTTTCCTCTATACAATAGTTTTACTCTGTACTACAGTTTTCATCTATACTATGTATAATCATTCTCTATACTATAGTTGAAATCTATACTAGAGTTTTTATCTATACTAGAGACTTCCTCTATACTAGAGTCATCCTCGATTTTAGAGTCTTCATCTCTATTTTCTTAATGGACTAGCGTGGTAGCGTACTCCATTTCGGAATGAAGTTCATTTGCGGCCACTTGCAGATGTCACATTATATGGAATTTTCAATCACAACCATCTGCATATTTTTCCCAGGCAATATTTTGGAACTATTTACCATGAGATGGATGGATGTTTAGTCTACAACAAGAGCTTTATCGTCAGCATATCCCACTAGCTGTGACTCCTTCGGATAGTAACAAGTATACCAATCCGTCATATGCCAGATGTATAGAATCCTGTGGCACTTCTGTTGACACATTGTATCATTTTAGGGCTTCGTCCGTTAAGTACTTCAGTACCCAGTCTTGCCATGACTCTGTTGGCAAATTTTTCCTTCACAACTTCGAGCTTTGGCATGTAGTGCCGACTTGTTGGGACCACAGCTCGGTTGTATCGGTAGGTCGTTTAACATTGCTCTATACCGAGGTCCATTTAGCAGGTCAGCGCTGATTGGAAATATTTGTGGACTTCTTCGATACTGGCCGTTACAGCGGATATGTTTTCTTTACCTCGTACCAATCCCTGTCACATTTTTGGATGGATGGGAGACCCATGACTTGGCTGCTCTGATGACTGACTGAGTAAACTGTGGAGACAAGTGCTTGATTAAGGCCATTGGTATTGCTAATGGTTGCTTGGAGGTAGCTAGCTGACAACTGTCAAATTTAGCCATGGCGTAAGGTCCAAAAGGTCAAGGGACTGAGCCGGAATTTCGATAATATATTTTAATAGCATCCACACGTTCCGCTGTCGTGAAACGATGCCCGATGAAATCACAATCTTTAATGAATATTTTGACAGCTGGATGGCATTGGTAACTGTGACAGCTTAGAAAATATACAGGTACACAAATTGGAAAAACTTCTATACTATCGTGTCACACATTATTTCTGTTAAATGCTATACCTATCACATGTATTAAGCTGTCATTCACAATAGGCTTTCAAAAGCAGAGTTGTTTTAAAAACGACCAAGATCAATGAAACGTGAACTCGCTACAAAATTATGTATATTCTTTAAGGTTAAATCACCTATAACTTATTTTAATATTTGACTTAAATATAACCCAATTGTGTTTTCTGTTATGGACATCCTGCTTTTGGAATATTCATCGGCCACGCAAAACGTGCTTAAAGATGGCAGACAAATAGCTGTAATTCACAATAGACTTTCAAAGACAGTGTTGTATTCGACTAAGATCGGTGTTGCTGTTGCAGATAACTCAAAAATTACTCTTTATATTCCGTTATTTTCATTTCTTAGAGATTAAAGCGCCTACATCTGATTTGATTCTTTAGCATTTGCATGACCCAATTGAATCTTGCTTTGGGTGTATTCCATGTCCACCCAAATTCTTTAAACTTTTTTCAACTATAGGCAAATTGTGAAAACAATGCCGGAAATTATGTTATACTTCCAATTAAAATAACGACAACGCTTGTTTTTGAATGTTCCACATTTTCGCAGGACTTTTTTTTTGTTAACGATTTTTGCAGAACTTTTGTTGCTGCGGTTTACAAACAAATTTGCCACAAATAATAAATAACAAACAAAACTTGTTTTCCATCTTTTCTTTTTTGGTTTTTTATTTTTTTCATTATGACGCAACGAAAATGACAACAGGATTACCTGGGTGGTGTCATTGTATTTGTGGCCATAGTGACAGCTTTATTGGCGGCAACAATAGCATGCAACAGCGATGACAATCAACATATGACGTCCACGTCCACGACGACAACAGGATCTTCATCGTCCTCCTCGTCCCCGGTCCCGGTGGCAACAGTGGTAACTACCGCTTTGACTGCATTGTCACCATCGCCCTCTTTGGTGGGTCTGGCCATAAACTATACGCTATTGATGCCAATTTACTTGAATTGGGTTGTAAAACTTTTGGCCGATATGGAAATGTATGTCGGTTCCGTGGAGCGTATAGCATATTATGCTGAAACCAACAGCGATGACAGGTCCAAAAGGGAACGGAATGGCACACATGACATAAGCAACAACAACAACGAGAAGGAGCTATCCACGACAAAAGTTTCGGGAGTGCCAATGGTGGTCTCATCATCAGCACAACCACAAAATGCTGAAGTTGTTGGAAGGACCACTAGCACGTCTGCTGAGAAGAAAGTTTGCAGCAATGATAAATTGTTGGATGCCAGTGAAAAGAGCGATACAACAGCAGCAACTCCTGGTGAAATGACAACATCCTTGTTTACAACTGACAACAATGTCGATGAAACTGTTGTTACTCCAACGACAAGGATGTCAAACAGTAACACTGCTGCTGCTGGTGATGCGGCCGCAGATGATGATACTAACATAAAGAACAAGCAGCAAGACAAGACGAATGTTGCTCCGGCTGAAGATACTACTCCTCCTGCTGATGATGATGCCCATCATCGTCATCGTCATATTACTAATGATGGACATATTGCAGTAACCGCAAAAACTTTATCACATCAACAAACATCAACAACTGGAGATGATGACGACCATGATGACAACAACGCTGCTACTGCATTGCTCCCAAGCCCAGAAACCCAGCCGTCCTCCTTGACGTTATCCTTATCTAACGACTTGAATGTCCAGCATCAAAGTAACAGCAGCCCGACTGCTCCAGCTTCACCATCCGCTTGGTCTTCGGTGTCTGCATCTTTAAAACTCTTGGAACGTAATGATGCCGAACGTCGAGCCAGTGTACGTCGTTTGGGCAGAAACAAAAAACAATGTAAGTAACCGACCGTCAGGAAAACGTTTAGATCCAAGCCAAGATGAAAGTGGCTCGAGGAAGTGTTTGCGGTGTTAACTTTAAGTATTTGTACTTTGTTTATTTCGCTTTCTTTTTTTCCGCCTCGCATTTGTTTGCTTTGCTTTTTTACGATTGCTCCATTGCTCCATTTCCTTCCCATCCGTTTGAGTTGAATTGCTGTTGTGGGTCTACTTACTCTGCAGCATCGCTTTTTTTCGTGTGGCTAAATTCAATTTCAAGGTAAGTTTTTATGGTCAAAGTTTATTGGCCAACAATGACATTTGTTGATGATGCATGCCATGTCATCATGGCATACAAGATTGGTCATGGCTGGAGCCATATATCATCACCTACAATGGGTACATCATTTCCAATTGCACAAGGAACCATTGAGAAGCAAAGATTTCAAATGATAAGGAGGAAAGTTATATCGAAATTTTAAATTAGGAAAATTTAAAGTGAGGATATGTTGAGGTGGACGATATGGGATAGCCAAAGAAGGTCACATCGATAGAGTGAAGGATCAGAGATGATAAGGTAACGATTACTAGGGATACAAGCCAATATGCCGTAGGGAGCTTAACTCAAATGGTCCGTGTAGACTAATAACTTATTGTTCGTTTCCTGCCGAAAAACATCTACTACTCGCATTGATGCCGCCTAAATAGGAATGGTACCACACCCCTACTTCCTCCCATCGCGCAGTTCTGCAGGTCTATCTTTGCTAATTGACCTACATAACCCATTTTATGGCTCTTTCGAATTTGTCTCGTCATCATCGATAGACTTACTATCGTTGCTTCTCCTACATAACCCCTTCCAGGGCTCTAACAGATTTGTCCCTTCATCATCGATATATTAGTCAGATCCAACCCAAGGGTCTTCTTCTACACACATAGCCCTTTTTCTAGGTCTTATGGAGTTAGCTCTTCATCATCGGTAGACTGAATGTTCAGAGTTGATTAAATAACCCAGACATGTTCATACATATTTATTTTTACATGTTTATCCTGCGGTTCTTCAAATCACTTTTTGCTGCTTCTCTAATATTCAGTCTTCTGAAGAGCCATTTCTCACGGATTTTTCTCTTCACCAATAGACTGAAAGGTCAAAGCTGATTAAATAATCTAGACACACTCAAATGAACGAAGGAATACTAGGTTCCGAAGCCTCTCTTCCCTAACTTCCTCCAATTCCGCGGTTCTGCAGGTCAACTTTTACTGCTAAGTCTTCTACAGAGCCCTTTTCCTAGGTCTTGTGAACATAGCCCTTTTTCTTGGGTCTTATGGAGTTAGTTCTTCATCATCGATAGACTGAAATAAGAGATCTGATTAAATAACATAAATATTAATTGTTACATGTTTATCCCGCGGTGCTTCAAAACACCTTTTGCTGCTTCTTTAATATTCAGTATTCTACAGAGTCATTTTCTCACGAATTTTTCTCTTCACCAATAGACGTAAAGGTCGGAGCTGATTAAATAATCTTGGCATACTCAAAAGAATTAAGGAATACTCGGTTCCCAAGCCTCTCTTCCCCAAACTTCCTCCCATTCCGCGGTTCTGCAGGTCAACTTTTGCTGCTTCTCTCATACTTAGTCTTCTACAGAGCCTTATTTCTAGGTCTTATGGAGTTGGCTCATTCTAATCGACATACTGAAAGGTCAGAGGTGATTAAATAACCCAGACATGTTCATAAGTATTTTTGAGTAATAGGTACAAAATTCTTCCTTGTCCAACTTCATTCCATCTAGCAGTTCTGCAAGTCAGCTTTTGCTGCTTCTCTAATATAGTTTTCTACAGAGCCATGCCTTGGGTCTTGTGGATTTGAGTCTTCACCATCGAGAGACTAGTCGGAGCTGATTAAATAACCTAAACTGTTCCTTTACCAACTTCCTACCATCCCGTGATTCTGCAGTTCATCTTTGATAAGATAATTAGAAAAAAATTTACAAGCCGATATACATCGGCTAGACTACCTCTAAGAGTCCGTGTATATAAATCTTCTTTTGTTATCTTCAGCCTGTAATGCATCTACTACTCAAATTGATGCCTAGGTACGGTACCACACCCAACTTCCTCCCATCCCGCGGAACTGTAGGTCAGTTTTTGCTGTTTCTCTAGTAATCAGTCTTCTACTAATGTCCTTTCCTGGGTCTAATAGACATGCCTCCTCATGATCGATAGACTTAAAGTTCAGAGCTAATTAAATAATCCATATATGTATGTTCAAACGTAGTTAGGAGTACTAGGTATCCAAATCTTTCTTCCCCAACTTCCTCTGATCCTGCGGTTCTGCAGTTTATCTTTTATTGATATTCTGTTATCGACAGAGCCCTTTTGCTGGGTCTCACTTCATCATGACATATTAAAAGGTCAGTAACCCAGAAATGTTCAAACATATTTAGGAATACTAAGTATCGAAGACTTCATTCCGCTGTTCTGCGGTTCAACTTATTCAGCCTTCTATTGATGCCCTTTCCTGGGTTTCATTGATTTGCCTCTTTATCATTGATAGACCTAATGGTCAGGGTTGATTAAGTAACCCAGACATATTTATAAGTACTTATGAGCACTAGGTATCCAACCTTTTCTTCCTCAACGGTTCTGCAGTTCCCCCGGTTCTGCACTTTGACTTTTGATAAGGTAACGAGTACTAGGCATACCAGCCGATATGCGATTTGTAGTTTAAATCTAAGAGTTCGTGTATATTAGTGTCCTTTTCTCTGCTTCCTGTTAAAAATAATATACTACTCGTACTCCCATTGATGCCAAGTGCGGTACGGAACAACACCCCAATTAAAGGAATTCCATTCCTGATGCCTGTTTCTCTATTGATGCCTTTCCTAGGTCCTACATATTTGTCTCTTCATGATCGACGAACTGAAAGGTTAGAGCTGATTAAATAAGCCCAACTTCTTCCAATCTCACGATTTTGCAGCTCCTATAATATTAAATCTTTCACTGATGCGCTGTTTTGGATCTCACGAATTTGTCTCTGTTTAAGCGACTTTTTCGTAAACAGTCAAACTTGTAGACCGAAAAATCAGAACAGATAAAATAACCTAGAAATGTTCATAAGTATTTAGGAGCAGTAGGTATCCCTACCTTTCCTGTCCAACTTTATTCTCATCCCGCGGTTCTGCAGTTTAACTCTATTATTCAGAATTTTACTGATGTAGTTTCCCGAGTCTCACGGATTTGCCACTTAATCATCGATATTTGCAGACTGAAATGTAAGAGCTAAATAAATACTTAAACATGTTTATAAGTATTCAGAAGTACTACAGATCCAAACCGATACTATGTCGATAGATTAACTATTTATTTATTTAAAGATTATACTTATAATTAAACTTCCTATATAATTAAACTTCCTTTAATTGATTCTCCAATACTCAGTCTTCGACAGAGCCCTTTTGCTCACGAATTTTACTCTCCATCATAGACAGTTAGTTGAGAGCTGATTAAATAATCCATACGTGTACCGAATCCTTCCTTTCACAACTTCCAACTATCCCGCGGTTCTGTAGTTTAACTTTACTGCATCTCAAATATTCAGTCTTGATTGATGATCATCAATAAACTGAAAGATCGGGGATGATTATATAACTGAAACATGTTCATAAAAATTTAGGAGTGCTTGTATCCAATTCTTCCTTACCCAAACACCCCACATACTGCGGTTCGGCAGCGTGCGTTTCTTAGCTTCATGTTGAAAGACATATTTATGCCTAGGTACGGTAGCACACCACAATTTCCTCCCATTCGGCGGTAAGTAGATCAGCTTTTGCTGCTCCTCTAATATTCAGTTTTCTACGATGCCCTTCCAAGGGTTCCACGGACTTGCTCCTACTGATCATCGAGAGACTGAAATATCAGAGCTGATGTAATTACCTAGTCATGTTCAAACTTTTTTGAGGTACTTGGTCCTCAAGCATTTCTTGCCAAACTCCCTCACATCCCTCGTTTCTGTAGTTTAAATTTTGATAAGGTAACGAGTAGTAGGAATCAAGTCGATGTGCGGTCGGTGGCAAACTCTATAGCGTTTGCTACAGGAATTAGTAGATTAATCAACTTTTGTTTTATTCATGCTGAAAAAACATATTCTACTCGCATCGATGCCTTGGTGCGGAACCACATTCCACCTTCCTCCCATTCTGCGAATCTTCAGTTTACCTTTTGATTCTTCTCTAATATTCACTATTATACTTAGCCCCTTTTTCTGCATCTTGCGGATTTGCCTTTTTATCATCGATAGGGTAAAAGACCAGAGATGGTTGAGAAACCTAGAGAAATCTTCATAGGTATTTGGTAGGTGTCCAAGCCATCCTTCCCAACTTCCTCCCATACCGTGGATCTGCAAGTCAACTTTAGCTGCTTCTCTAATATTCTGATGCCCTTTCTTAGGTCTTAATGATTTGCCTCCTTATCATCGATAGACTGAAGGGTTATAATTGATTAATAGCCTATACGGTTCTGCAGTTCCCCCGGTTCTGCAATTTCAACTTTTATTAGGTAATGAGAACTAGGAATATTCTAAGAATACTCTAAGAAAACTCTAAAAGTTCGTGTATATTTTTAGCTTTTGGCTTCCTGCTAAAACGGATATACTTTTTTCCATTGATGCTTAGGTACGATACAACAACAAAATTTCCTTCCATTTCGCGGTTCTGCAATTTAACTTTTGCGGTTTCACTACTGATGCCCTTTCCTGGGTCTTACATATTTGCCTCTTCATCATGGACAAAGTGAAAGGTTAGAAAGGTACTGTCTCTAGGATTTATTTGCATGGGAGTTATTGCTGCTCTTCTAATATTCCTTCTGAGTTCCTTTCCTGCCACTTACGGATTGTCTTTCCTTCCCTTGATGTGGGATTTATATACGAATTTAGGGCTAACCAGGTTTCTTCTGATATCAACATGACTTCGGTTATACCTTTTCTTGCAGATTGTGTGATTCTCTCGGTCTATTTATGAAAACCAAACTCACGAAAGCTAATGCGTTGGGAATAATTCCTGCAGCGAAGCCTAATGCTTCAGCAGACAATCCAAAAATCGACTATAACCTCTTAAGCGTCACCTACTATATCTACATTATATTGTTCCTCTTTTTATTCTCCTTGAAAATAGTCTTTAAAAACTTTAATTAGGATCTTAGGTACATTTATATTTCTTAAATATTATATTCATTGTTGGCAGGTAGCTAAACATCTTGATTAGAAATTGTATTGCTTAGCAAATCATATCGATTAGAAAATTATAAATTATTACAATAGGCAATGGTGTAGTACTTAGTATTTTATGGCAAATGCGTTGACTGTTTATTGAGTATGTTGACACGAATAAATGTGTCCTTGAACGGTTGAATGGTAGCTTCAAAGCTGATAAATGGTATACGACGCGTCGTAAAGTTTTTTGTTACACATCATTAGATGTTTTAAACAAATTATTTGCATTTGCAGTTCAATACCTTTTATAGCACTATTCATTCAAAGCAGAGTTTGAGTTGACTATTGTATAAAATACAACTGAATGTTCACGATGTGATGGGATACGAGCTATGCAGTAGGTTAGGTTAATGTTAGAGTGACAGCCTGATGCCAGACTCACTTAGACTTGTAGTTTATTTTTGATACCACATGGACGTAAAAATGCTCAAGAGTTGGCGGGTGTTAGCATCACACAAGTTTGTTAACTACCCAAAGGTAAGGTAGCCAGCCACCTTTTAGTTAGAGCGGGACACAGACACATAAGTTGTTCTCTTGTCTTCGCAGCATCTGCAAACGTCATTCGGAAGGTCTTCAGTTTGTCTGCATGTCGTCCAATTAGGAAATGACCCGTCATGATCCATAAAATACTAATCTATCCCCGGAAGCGGCAGCCAACTCTTGATTCTAAAAGTAGTACCGAGAGGTAATATCATAAGGTCGATGGCGGGTGCTCCCAGTACCTCTCAATACCTACAATGCGTCTGACCATAGGACCTTACGGCGCCCGTGGACAGTCCTGATCGTTTCGTCTCAGTCCCTATTGAACATAAATTTGTCCTTCTCCACATCCACAGACAACTTGAAATTGACTCTGCTTAAATGAGGAAGGAAGTTCCTCATCTCTGCTATGGCAATACTCAGATATTTGATTTGCTCGCATGTCTAAGAGTAACGTCGCCAGAACGAATGAGTGGAAGACGACCGGTAGACAATCTGCGCTTTAGCTGCATTGACGAGGTCTTCTACACCGACACCTCGACGATTACTCGTGCACTCCATCACCGGCCATAAGCATGGCCTCCGCACCACTCCTCTACAGCTCAGCAAGAGACTAGACTTCGATCAGAATGAGAAGATCATCAGCATATGCAAACAGTTTGTAGGAAGCAGCAAATGGCTAAAGCAAGGGATTCATCATAAGGTTCCAAATGAATGAACCTCAAGAACCTTGAGGACAGACACGAGCCACATCTTTCCAAACCAAGCCGCTGGCACCCGTCACACAAACTCGTCCATCCTCAAAATAACGTTGCCAAAGCCTAAGCTCACGGCAAACAACCTGGTTCTGCCAGTCGGAGAATCTGCCTAAAGGAGAATGTTAAATGGTCATTGTAAATCAAAGAAAATACCCAGTGGAGTGACTGGCTCACACTAGAACTTACATGCTGTAAAACATCCTCTGTAGACTTATCAGACTCTGCAGAAGCGCTATCATCAATGTACAACCTCAGCCATTCCACTATTATTCCATCGAGTACATTTCCAAACAACGAGAGAATATTGACGACCCGATAAGATCGAGGATCACTTCTTCAGCAGTGAAACAACGAGCTAAAATCAAGGGTCCGACAAGCAGCCATTTTCAAAGCACCGCAATCAGACTTACAGCCAAACTGGAGACGCTCAGAAGCGCCATCAACAGTGCACAGCTTAGCCGTGCCACTATTATTCCCTCGAATACTTCTCTAAGCACCGAAAGACGACTGATGTCCCGATAAGATCGAGGATCAATCCTAACCTTATCGGGAGGCTTCAGCAGGAAAACAACTCGAGCTAAATTCCAAGGCCCCGGAAAGCTGCCATCTACAAAGCACCACTTGTAAATATGAAGCAGATATTCTGGAATTACTATCCAAGTACTAAGGCTTGCATGTTGTAAAGCATCCTCCAAACTGCAGACACTCAGAAACGCTCTCATCAATGCCCAACTTCAGCACAATTGTTCCTCCGAGTACTTTTTAAAGCAACGAGAAAAGACTGATTGCCCAATAAGATTGACGATCTTTTCTAATCTTATCGGGAGACTTCAGCAGCACAACAACTCGAGTTAAGGGGAAATAGACCGAGTCCGCCCTTGGAAAGAGGACTCCCAAAAGTCCATCCACGATTTCCCTCCAAAACTGTAGCACAACAAATCGAGCTAACTTCCACAGTAGAGAAAAGGGTCCATCTACAAAGCACCTCCTATAAATTTGAAATAAATTTATTTCATCAAATCTCCAGTAAAACCATCCATACCTGGCAATTTTCTACTTTTCACTCCGAAAAGTCATGTATTTTCAAGTTCAAAGGATAAACCTCTCACAAGGAGGGACGAATTTGACCGGGTCCGCCCTTGGAAAGAGGATTGCCAAAAGTCCAACCATGATTACCCTCCAAGATTAGCGTCTTCTCATCCAAACTAAAACTCGACAAGCCACACTGCTTGTCGCGTCCTCTAGTAATAGTATCACCACCCGCATGGATCAGCCATATTGTTCTTTACAAGACTACTGAGGTGTTCTTCTTCACTCCTAATCTACATGCCCTTGTACGTTCTTCTTCACTCCTAATCCACATGTCCTTATACGTTCTGAGGTCAGCACGATATTTAGTTTTCCGGGAAGCCATCAATTCAATTTGGAATCGCTTCCGAAGTCGTCGCATCACTTCTAGCTCCTGGATCCACCTTTTCACTTTTCTTGTCTTTTCTTATGACATCGATCCAATCGACTGAACTGACCATCTAACATCAGTGCCCTAAAGTCTGCTATAGGCGCATCCAAGGCCGCATCCCTAACACAGTCCGCATAGTAGCGCAAGTGCACGTCACGATCCAGGCACTTGCAAGAATGCTCAGTCATCCTAGACTCTCCCCCGCGAGAGATCACAATTTCGATGGGTCTGTGATCCCTCACATTCCATTTGTCACACGCTCTCCAACTGAACATATACGTTGTCAATGTTTTCCACTCTGCAACCGTCACCTCTATCTCGCTGATCCCATTAAGCCCATCAAAGGTATAGAGAACACAGGGATCATTAATCGCCACCTCCCGTCACTATAGAGATCACAGGACTCATTAATCGCCAACACGCCTCTCATCACCATCCACTCAGTGAGCATCTCTCCTCGTATGCGATTCTGATGGCCACACGAATTCCTAGTTATTTCGGAGAGCTACCTGTGAGAAGACGCATTTGCATGCAAACCAACGATAATCGGAATGCTACTCGCGAGTCGTTGCACCGAATGCATACATCCCATATAAGGCTCCAATGGAGTACCAAACCTACAATAGATGCCGAAGATAACTCTCGATTAATTTCTACATGGTTTTAAGCAGAAATGACGATAGACTAATCGTCCGGAAGTTCTTAGGTTCTGTATGGACTAAGAAAAACTTGGTATTTGTTTGGCACAACAAGTATAACGATCTCTGAGCTATAGAACCAACTTTTCGGCATCTACCTGTAGCTCCGCGCCGGAGAGTCATTGTGATCACTGCGATCACTCACATCACATTTGTCTCACACACTGCCTAAGAGAGCCGTCAATGAACTACTCCAAGCTTTTAAGGTCGTTAAACCTTCTGCGATCACTCACCTCACATTTCACACACACTGCCTAAGACAGCCGTCGAAGAGCTTCTCCAAAGTTTTAAGGTCCATAAACCTTGGTCCTATATGTATCGGCTTCCCCTCTTTAGGAGCTGACACATACATAGTATCTTTCGACTAGTGATACAACTAGTAAAGAGGTGTCTCTCAGACATGGAACCAGCCTGTAGCTCTGCGTCGATGTGATATTTCCTGGTCCTGGCGGCAAAGGTTAGAGGTTAGGTCGGGTAAGAGTGGTAGCCGGAGTAAGCTTTTGTAGACTAATTCAGGTCTCTAGTGCTAGGATGCAGTTGCCTCTCATCGGAATCAACCTGTTTGATATACAAAGATGTCAATAATATGAGTATCGATGCCGGACTCAGTCAAACTTTCTAGAAAAGCCGACCGCAGTATATACAGATGTCGTTTACTCAATACGGAACAGAAACACAGCAGGAGCTCAATGCTTTCTACATCTTCCTCATCTCCACAGCTTTTGCAGAAGTCATTGGGCTTCAATTCCGAACCTTATGGCCGAGGTTTACCGATCAGGCAGTCCTCCGTCAGAAGTGGCACACTAACGTAGACAGTTTTTTCCTCTCAAGTGCGAGGAGATATTTTGATCTCAGGTCGTACCGTGGATAGATATGTCTAGCTACCTTACAGATGTTAAGTTCTGTCCATCTCTCATTGGAAAACTTGACTGCCTTTTGGCTAAGTCAGAGCTTGCTTGTGTGCAGTAGGGCACCAATATATGCAAATTCTGCGAGAATATTAATGTAGGGACGAAATTACAAAGTTAATCGGTTTTGCGGGATATCCCTAAGCCCATTTACCCATATGTTAAAATATATGCGGCTGTTAATGTTTCTTTGTAAATTTGGGTATGCCGCCTCCATAGCTTTGATGACAGCCTGACTATCCGAGTAAATGTAAACTCCAGTATTGGTCACTATGTTGCGATCCAGTTATTTGGCGACTCCACTGTATTTGGTAGTCTCTGACGACCATTATCCACATGCAAGCTTTGTCTTAGGCAAGGAGCAATCAGGCAGTCCACCGAAAAATGAACAGAAATCGGCACGTGTAGGGTAGCTAGATAAATCTGGCCAAGACTTAACCTGAGAAGGTCAAAATATCTCCTCACACTAGAGAGGTAAAGATTATCTACGTTAGTATCAGTTCTCAAGGGACACTGCCTGATCGGCGACACGACAAGATTGGGTATTGACTCCAATGACTTCTGCAGAAGCTGTGGAGATGAGCACTTGCTATGCGACTGTCCCGTTTTGAGTAAACAACGCCAGGACATACTGGGGTCAACCTTTCTAGGAACTTAAACAGATCTTTCCGGTACCGATATACCTACTATTGATAAATTTGTATATCAAACAGGTTGGCTCCATTAATTCTCCGGTGATTAATCGCTGGCGAGTTAAACGGTTTAAAGCTTTTTATAGTCCAACGAATTCCAGATTCAGATACAAACTGTCTGGCGAGCCCTGATGGCTGCACTCCAAGGAGTTGAGGCTACAATTGCCCGTTATCTTGTAGATTCGGATGAGTTTTCTACGCCGTGGTAGGACTCTGCCCAGGATTTATTTTGAGCCTTTCTCAACTCGCTTCT
Organism: Eudasyphora cyanicolor; assembly: GCA_963930755.1. Classification (NCBI taxonomy): domain Eukaryota; kingdom Metazoa; phylum Arthropoda; class Insecta; order Diptera; family Muscidae; genus Eudasyphora; species Eudasyphora cyanicolor. The sequence continues at coordinate 12,841,287 of OZ005737.1, forward strand.
GTACTGTTTGAGTTCTTTCTCCTGGCTGTCACAGTTCTCGAAAGCTCTTGTGAACTTTGCCTTATTAAAGAGCTTCCTGCAGAACTTTCTTCCTTTTTCTTGTCGTTTTTTGCCCTTTGAACATGAGCGCTAGAAATACACCTGCTGCTTCTAACACCAAGATTTGTTTTGCTGAAATACAACAGCTGATGTATCAAACACCAGATTCATCAAACATCTGTTTCCATCAATCCTGTTTTATCACCGACTTTTGATGAAAGATGACGTGAGCAATTTTTGCATTTGCTATGAACAACTTTACCAACCTTAATGATGCACTTTCAATACTCCATACATATTTAATTTGCCATAAAATCCTTTTATGCAGAAGTTATCAGTATATATAACTCCTCATCCCCCTTCGCCAGCAAATCCTCAAGATTTCCTCAACAATCTATCATTTCTTCTTCTTCATTTTTTCCCAACATCTCCATGTCTAACCTACCTCTAAACTTCATTTTCTAAGCTTTAATAATCTCTAGCGCAAATCCTTGCAGAAAATTTGCTAAAAGGATATAGCAACAATTTCCGGTTTGGAAAGTTTATTGACGTTCTCCATGAATGAGCGAACGAACATCTGCACTTTGCAAATACGTCATAAGAAGTTAAGACGAAAGAATGCCAGAATAAAACTCTTAGGAAAAAATTAAAAAGGAAAAAACTGCAAGAGTTGCTAAAAAATTTAAGATTCTGCAAAAAAAATACCACAATTTTTCCCATTTGCTCTTTTACTCTTTTACTCCCCACCCTCACCTAAAGGGGAATGAGAGGGAAAAAAATAGTTCTATGAATTTTCTATTTCCCATTGCACTTTTGTGGTTCCTGTTCCTCCGGTTGTTGTTGTATTTAGCTTCCTGAAAACATTTTAAATATTCCATTAGGATTTTATGGATACCCATACTTAACCGGCGCCGTTGCCAAACGAAGGGGTTCTCGGGATGACTGACATTTGTTGTAGATATTGCTGTTTTTGTTTGTGTTGTTGTGGTTTGTGGCAGCCATAAATCTTGTGGCAGGGTTTGTTTTTGTCTCTTGTAATTTGCTTGGCAGATCTCTCTCTCTCTCTCTGCTAACCATTTTTATTTATCCTGATTGTTGGCGGTCGCTTTTTTTGTATTTCGAAAATTTTAAAATTTGAATTTGTGAAATATTTGATATTCACACAGAGAAATGTGGATGTCTGTTTCTCTGTTTTTTGCTAAAGCTTTTCTGGTTTTTACTGTTATTATTTATTTATTTATGATTCTGTTCATTCATTGTTTCTGTCTTTTTCGTTTATTTTTTGTTATTTTTTGTTATTTTGTTACAGACAAGCCCGTAGCAATTTCGTGGCCACAACGCGGCGATATATCTTTCGAAAATGTCAGTTTGCGCTATGAAGGACAGCAAGAGGATGTTATTAGAAATTTAAATTTAACAATACCATCTGGCCAAAGGGTAAGTACCTACCAACAACCACAACCATCACCCACAGAAGTGGAATCATTTCAAATGGGAATATGAGAATAAAAATAATTAAAACAAATTTTTTGAAATGTTTATTTTATTTAGGATATGAGATTATAAATTCATGAATTCACAATTGCATAAATAAAAAATACTATGAATAAATTCATAAAATTATAATACAAGTGTCCTAATATTAAAGACAATGAACGACATTAATTGTCATTGTCAAATACACCCTATACCCTACACCACCTTGATAGCTCAGTATCTAAATCTGAAACGATTACCTTAAAACTCGCAGTATTGTTTTATGGATCAATAATCGTGGGGAGTAAAAAGATTATATAATCCATAGACACCGAATCGTAAGAAACATATATAGCACTTGTTCTCCAAAAGAATAACAACTCTAAATTAAAAAAACCAAGACAATTTCGCAATTTTAAATTCTATGAAATTTCCACTAGATCTACAATTTCTATGAAATTTTCAATAAAATCATATTTCGGAGAACTTTTCTAGAGCGGGATTAAATACTCGTAGCACATCTGAATCCATAAAATTTCAAAGAAATTGCTAAGTAATCAAAATAAATAGCTTATCTGAAGGAGAAATCCATAGGAAAATAAATTAGATAAAACTATTATGTAATGGATTAAGAAAATTTTTGCTTTGAAATGTAAAAAAAATAATTTCGAGAATATTTTTAATAGAAATACAATTTCAACGAAACTTTTTAGGAATATTAAATTTCAAAGAAATTTTCTAGAAATATACAATTTCAACGAAATTTTCTAGAAATATACAATTTCAACGAAATTTTCTACAAAAATTGAATTCTGACATAATTTTCTCGAAAAAAAAAAATTTTTCAATATAAATTTATTTTCGACAAAAATTAAAAAAAAACAATTTTGAAGAAATTTTCAACAAAAAAATGCGTTATGAAGAAATTTTTAGAAAAATGCAATTTTCAAAGAATTTTTGCAGAAATATGCAATTTTGAGAGAATTGTTTAAAAATATCTATTTTGACAAAAACACGAAAATAAAATGTTGAAAGAAATTTTCTAAAAAATTTCGTTGAAATTGAATTTTTTAATATTTCAAAGTAATGTTTACTAAATCCATTGCAGAATAGCTTTAATTTCTTTATTATCCCATGGATTTGCCCTTCAGATATGCTATATTATTTGACTACTTTGTTTCACATTTTCTACAAAATATGGTTTTATTGGAAATTTCGTAAAAATTTCAATTTTAATGACAAATTGATGAAATTGTAATTTTTTTTTTGGGAAATTTCGTATAAAATGCAATTTTATAGAAAAATTTACGAAATTGTATGTTTCTAGAAAAAATTCCCTAATTTATCTTTTTTTTGGCAAATTTTATCAAAATTGCATAAGTATTATTTTTGTAAATTTATGAGAGTTACATTAATGTCAGCAAAATCTAAAAGAAACCGATATTTTACAGAAAAATTTGTCAAAATTTTTATTCTTAAAAATTTTACTCAAAATTAAATTTTTCAAAAAATTTTCTCAAAATAACATTTTTTAAAAAAAATGTTCTCAAAATTACGTTTTTCTTGAAAATTTCTACGAAATATGATTTTATTGAAAATTCAGGGAAATTTCAATACTATGGAAAAATCTAAATCTTCCCCAAATCAACATTTATTTTGCAAATTTCATCAAAATTTAATGGAAGTTAAATTTTTGTTTAAAAAATCCTCAAAATAGCATTTTTCAAAAAAAAAATAATAACTTGAAAATTTAACTTTTTTACCAAATTTCTTCAAAATAGCATTTTTCTAGAAAATTTCTTCATAATGTTATATTTTGAAAATAAATTTTAATGGAAAATTTCATTTTTCTAGAAAATTATGTCAAAATTAAGTTTTTTTAGAAAATTTTGTTAAAATTTGTGTGAATTTCTAGAAAAATTATTCGAATTTCAATTTTTCTAAAAAGATTCGTTAAAATTGCATTTTTTTAATTTCTTTGAATTTTTATGGATTTGTCCTTCAGATATGCTACGTGTTTTTAATCCGGATTTTATTAAAAATTTCATAGAAATTGTAATTTTATTAAAAAATTCATAGAAATTACAATTTTATAGAAAAATTTACGAAATTGTATTTTTCTAGAAAATGTTCCTTAAATTAAAATTTTCGCAAATTTCATCAAAATTGCATATTTATTGGATTTTCTATGGAAATCAAATTTTTACAGAAAACATTATCAAAATTGGTATTGTTAAAAAAATTTCCTCGAATTTTCGAGGATTCCTTTTTCTAAAAAATTTGTTCAAAAACGAATTATTCTAGAAAATTTCTTCAAAAATGTTCTTTTCTGAAATTTTCATCAAAATTGTATTTTTTTAAAAAAAATCTTTCCAAATTGCATTTTTCTACTAAATTTTTTTCAAAATTTAATTTTCTACTAAATTTCTTCAAAACATAATTTTTCTAGAAAAGTTCTACAAAATCTTTTTTTTTTTCAAAATTGGAATTTTTAAAAAATTTATTATCACTCAAAATTTAATTTTTCTAAAAAATTTAACATTTCTACCAAGTTTTTTCAAAATTGCATTTTTCTAGAAAATTTCTTCAAAATGTTATTTTTTTTAAATAAATTTTACAGAAAATTTAATTTTTCTGGAAAGTTATGTCAAAATTATTTTTTTAGAGAATTTCTAGAAAAATTATTCGAATTTTATTTTTTTTAAAAAGATTTGTTGAAATTGCATTTTTCTTTAAAATTTCTTTTTGAGGATTTGACCTTCAGAATGCTATAGCATACATACACATATATGTGTATTTAATGAAAATTTCATAGAAATTACAATTTTATAGAAAAATTTACGAAATTGTTTTTTCTAGAAAATCTTCGTGAAATTAAGATTTTTGCAAATTTCATCAAAATTGTATATTTATTGTAAATTTAGTGGATGTTATATTTCTATAGAAAATGTTAGCAAAATCTAATGGAAATCAAATTTTAACAGAATTTATTGTCAAAATTGGTATTCTTAAAAAATGTCCTCGTCTGAACTTTTAGAAAATTCAATTATCAAAGAAATTTTTTTATGAAAAATTTAATTTTGAGGTCATACTTAAAATATCTATTTTGACAAAAATAAAAAAAAACTTTTTTGAAGAAATGTTCTAGATAAATTCTGTTTAAAAGAAATTTTGTCGAAAAAAGCAATCCCGAAAGAAATGTTTTTTTAAAAATGTAATTTTGAGGAAATTTTTTAGGATATTTAGACAAAATTGTCTGTAAAAATGTGGTTTCTATTAGATATTGCTGACATTTTCTGTAAAAATGTAACTCCCACTAAATTTACAATAAATATACAATTTTCATGAAATTTGCAGAGATAATCTTCATTTAGGGAAGATTTTCTAGAAAAATACAATTTCTTAAATTTTTCTACAAAATTGCAATTTCTACGAAATTTCCAAAAAAAATTTTCAATTTCTTAAAACAATTACAATTTCTAGAAATATGCAATTTCAACGAAATTTTCTGGAAAAATTGAATTTTGACATACATTTCTAGCAAAAAACGAAATTTTCAATAAAAATGTATGTTCTAAAAAATTTTCAAAAAAAAACTATTTGGAAGAAATTTTGTAGAAAAAAATCTATTATGAAGAAATTTTTTAGAAAAATGCAATTATCAAAGAATTTTTTTAGAAAAATTCAATTTTGAGGAAATTATTTAAAAATAAAAAATATATTGACAAAAATGTAAAAAAAAATGTTGAAGACATTTTCTAGAAAAATTTTGTTAAATTTTCAAAAAAAAATTGAGAAAAATGCGGTTTTGAAAATTTTTTTTAAAAATGCCAATTTTGACAAAATTTTCTGGAAATTTTCGATTTCTATTAGATTTTGCTGACATTTTCTATAAAAATGTAGCTTCCACTAAATTTGCAATAAATATACAATTTTGATAAAATTTGCAAAAAAAAAATTTTAATCTAGAGGTTTTCTGGAAAAAAAAATTTTTTGGAAATTTTTCTATAAAATTGGAATTTTTATGAAGCTTTCAATAACAATTTAAAATTTTTAAATTTGTCTATAAAATAGCAATTTCCACGAAATTTTCAATATTTCTTATAACTGCTCTAGAGGGGGACTTGTGAGATATGAGACAAAGTAATCAAATTCCACATCACATTTGAGGGAAAAATCCATGGGAAAATAAAGAAGTTAAAGCTATTCTGCAATGGATTTACGCAAGAAAATTTTTGCTTTGAAATTTGTGTTGTAGAAAAATGCAAATTTTCAAAGATTTTCCAAAAATGTAATTTTGAGGAATTGTTTAAAAATTCAATTTGACAAAATTTCCACAAAAAACCAATTTTGAACAAATTTTGTTGAAAGATTCCTTTTTGAAAAAATTTTGTTTAGTTTCTTTTAGATTTTGCTGACATTTTCTATAAAAATGTAACTTTCACTAAATTTACAATAAATATGCAATTTTGATAAAATTTGCAAAATAATCATAATTTTCTAGAAAAATACAATTTCGTAAATTTTTCTACAAAATTGCAATTTATACGAAATTTCCAATAAAAATTTACAATTTCCTAAATTTTTCCATAAAATTGCAATTTCTATGAAATTTTCAATACATATTTCGTATAACTGTTCTAGAGCGAGACTTAGAGCAGCAAAATCTGAAGGGAAAATCCTTGGGAAAATATAGAAGTTAGAGAAATTCTGCAATGGATTTACTCAAGAAATTTTCGCTTTGAAATTTAAAAAAAACTTTGGGGAAATTTAAAAGAAAAGTGCAATTTCAACGAAACTTTTAAGCAAAATTTAATTTCTAACAATTTTTCTAAAATTCAATTTTTCTAAAAAGACAATTTCAACAAAATTTTCAATAAAAATGTTATTTCGAAAAAAAAAAAGAAAAAGAAATTTTCTGAATTTTGTTTTGACGATTTTTTTTAGAAAAAGTGAAATTTTCAATGAAATTTTTTACAAAAATTAAATTTGAGGAATATTTTTAAAAAATTTACAATAAATATACAATTTTGAACAAATTTTCCCAAAAAAAAAATTTCGAGAAATTTTCCTGAAAAATTCCGTTTTAAAAAAATTTTGTAAAAAAATTACATTTTCAAAGAAATTTTTTAGAAAACTCCACTTTTAGGGAAATTTTTAAGGAACACAATTTTTTCAATTTTAGAAAAATGAAATTTGAGGATTTTTTTTAAAAATTCAATTTTGAAAAAATTTCCCAAAAAAAAAATTTCGTTTTGAAAAAATTTTGTAAAAAAAAATTTTGAAGAATTTTTTAGGAAACAGTAATTTTGAGGAAATTTTTAAAGAATACAAATTTTGACAAAATATCTATAAAATTCCATTTGTATTAGATTTTGCTGAAATTATCTGTAAAAATATAACTTCCACAAAATTTACAATAAATATGCAATTTTTATGAAATTTGCAAAAAAAAAGAAAAATCTTAATTGACGAAGATTTTCTAGAAAAATATAACTTCGTAAATTTTTCCATAAAATTGCAATCTATACGAAATTTCCAACAAATGTTTACAATTTCTTAAAATTTTCCACAAAATTGAAATTTCTATGTAATTTCCAATACAACCATATTTCGTATAACTGTTCTAGAGCGAGACTTAGCCCAGCAAAATATGAAGCAAAGTAATGAAATAAAAAGGCATATCTAAAGAGAAAATTGAATTGAAGAAATTTTGTAGAAAAATTTACTTTTTTTTAAATGTACTTTTAAAATGTAATCAAATTACACAGCACATCTGAAGGGAAAATCAATGGGAAAATAAAAAAGTTAAAACTATTCTGCAAGGGAATTACCCGACATTTAAAAAAAAACTGAAATTTTAAGAATATTTTAAAAAATGATTAAAAAGCATTTTCTAGAAACAAACCAGTAAGGAAAGGCAGAAAGTCGGGCGGGGCCGACTATATAATACCCTACACCTCCCTAACAATGCGATAAGGGTCATTGCCATAATAATTTGGAATAATTGGTAAATGGGTAGAAACATATTATCTAATTCTGAAACGATAATCGCTAAATTAAGCAATATTCGTTCCTAAATTGAGAAACATCTTTCTGGAAAATTTTAATGATCGGAAGTAAAATACAACTTCTATAGCGGTTTGATACCAAATCAGGAGGAACACTCAATATAAATCTGAACCGATCTTCCCTGAATACTCATTCATGTAAAAAGACCTCCTTCTGTCGAATTTCGTACTGATCGCATATAAAATACAGTCTCTACAGCGCCTACATGTCAAATCGGGGGTAACGTATATATGGGGGCTATATCTAAATCTGAACCGATTTTCTCCAAATTTAGCAGTATTCCTTTATGTAATAAGAAACCTCTTTCTGCCAAATTTTGCACTGATCGCATATAAAATACAGTCTCTACGGCGCCTACATGTCAAATCGGGGGTAACGTATATATGGGGGCTATATCTAAATCTGAACCGATTTCTTACAAAATTAACAGTGTTCATTCATATAATAAGAAACCTCTTTCTGCCGAATTTCATACTGATCGGATATAAAATAACATTTTTACAGCGCTTATATGTCAAATCGGTGGTAATGTATATATGGGGGCTATATCTAAATCTGAACCGATTTCTTCCAAATTTAACAGAGTTCATTCATGTAATAAGAAACCTTTTCCTGCCGAATTTCATACTGATCGGGTATAAAATAAAGTTTTTACAGCGCTTACATGTCAAATCGGGGCTAACATATATATGGGGGCTATATCTAAATCTGAACCGATTTTAACCAAATTCAATAGGGATCGTCCTTGGGCCAAAAATAAGATATGTGTAAAGTTTCGTCGAGATCGGACCATAATTGCGACCTGTACTTTGATTACAAGAATACATGCACAGACGGACAGACAGACAGACGGACAGACGGACAGACGGACAGACGGACAGACAGACAGACGGACAGACAGACAGACAGACGGACAGACGGACATAGCTAAATCGACTCAGAAAGTGATTCTAAGTCGATCGGTATAATAAACGATGGGTCTATTTCTTCTCCTTTTGGGTGTTACAAACAAATGCACAAAGTTATAATACCCTGTACCACAGTGTGGTGTAGGGTATAAAAACGATATTTTCAATAAAAATTTATTTTCGACAAAACTCAAAAAAAGACCAATTTTTAAGAAATTTCCTAGAAAAAAATTCGTTATTTATAAATTTTGTAGAAAAATGCAACTTTCATAAAAAAATTTTAGAAAAATGCAATTTTGAGAAAATTGTTTAAAAAATCTATTTTGCCAAAAATTAAAAAAACAAAATTTTTTCCAAGAAATTTTGTAAAAAAATTAAATTTTCCAAGATTTTTTTTTTGAAAAATTAAATTTTTAAGAATTTTTTTTTGAAAAATTTAATTTTTACATAATTTTCTGGAAAAAGAAACTAAATTTTCAATAAAAAATTTATTTTCGACAAACTAAATTTTTAATAAAAATTTATTTTTGACAAAATTTAAAAAAAAACTATTTTGAAGAAATTTTCTAAAAAAAACGTTTTGAAGAAATTTTGTAGAAAATTTAATTTTCAAAGGACTTTTTTAGAAAAATGCAATTCTCGAAATGATTTTAGAAAAATGTAATTTTGAGGAAATTTTTAAGAATGCAAATTTTTGACAAATTTTTCTGTAAAAATTCGGTTTCTATCAGATTTTGCAGATATTTTCTATAAAAATGTAACTTCCACTATATTTATAATAAATGCAAGACAATTGTAATTTAAGGAAAATTTACTAGAAAAATACAATTTCGTAAATTTGTCTATAAAATTGCAATTTATACGAAATTTCCACTAAAAATTTACAATTCCTTAAATTTTTCCATAAAATTGCAATTTCTACGAAATGTCCAATAAAACCATATTTCATAGAACTTTTATTTGAGACAAAGTAATCAAATTACACAGCACATCTGAAGGGAAAATCAATGGGAAATAAAAAAAGTTAAAACTATTCTGCAATGGAATTACCCGACATTTATTTATAAAAAATAACTGAAATTTTAAGAATATTTTAAAAAAGTATTAAATTGTTTTTTCTAGAAACAAAAAACAATATTTTCAATAAAAATTTATTTTCGACAAAACATTCAAAAAAATAACTATTTTGAAGAAATTTTCTAGAAAAAATTCGTTATTTATAATTTTTTTAGAAAAATGCAATTTCATAAACATTTTTAAAAAAAAGCAATTTTGAAGAAATTGTTTAAAAATCTATTTTGCCAAAAATTCAAAAAACAACATTTTTTCCAAAAAAAAATTTTGTAGAAAAATTAAATTTTCAGATTTTTTTTTGAAAAATTAATTTTTGAAGAAATTTTCTAGAAAAAAATAATTTTTCATAATTTTCTAGAAAAAAAAAAAATTCAATAAAAAATTATTTTCGACAAAATTTTCAAAATAATCTTTTGAAGACATTTTGTAGAAAAATTTAATTTTCAAAGAATTTTTTAGAAAAATGCAATTTTCAAAATAGCGTTTTAGAAAAATGTATTTTTGAGGAAATATTTTAAGAATACCAATTTTAACAAACAAACAAATTTGAGACAAATTAATCAAATTACACAGCACATCTGAAGGGAAAATCATGGGAAAATAAAAAAGTTAAAACTATTCTGCAATGGAATTACCCGAAATATTTAAAAAAAATAACTGAAATTTTATCAATGGAATTACCCATTTTTTTTAAAAAAAATAACTGAAATTTTAAGATTTTTTTAAAAAATTATTAGAAATCATTTTCTAGAAGCAAAAAATGATATTTTCAATAAAAACTTACTGTCAAAAAAAAACTATTTTGAAGAAATTTTCTAGAAAAAAATTCGTTATTTATAAATTTTGTAGGAAAATGCAATTTTCATAAATTTTTTTTAGAAAAATGCAATTTTGAAGAAATTGTTTAAAAAAATCTATTTTGCCAAAAATTCAAAAAAAATTTTTTTTCAGGAAATTTGCTAAAAAAAATCTGTTTTGAAGAAATTTTGTAGAAAAATTAAGTTTTCTAAGTTTTTTTTGAAAAAATGAGGAATTTTTTTGGTGATACCAACTTTCTTTCTTGTTTTATGTGTTTCATGTGGGTGTGAACGCCTCATAAATTTTCATAGGGTATCTTTTCACGATGTTACTGAAAGAAAAGCGTAAAACACAGGGCATACAAGTTCTAATTGAAAGTGCCCAAATTAAACAGGAATTTTCGGAAGTCAGCCTCAATATTTAGAGACATTTTTATTATGGATTTCGATTGTTAAAAGCCAAACTGATGACTTTTTTAAATTTATTTAGTTACTCGTCAACTTGTATAGTTGATTCATTTCCTGGAATCCGGGGAAGCAACTAAATAATACGGCTTTCCCATGAAAACGTCGATTTTATTTATGTTTTTTCTTGTTTTTATCCAATTAAATATTCGTCAAACAAAATATTTTTACAGTATGACTACGATTTTTAAATAAAATACACAATATTAGTAGTTGCAACTTCCATTTCCGGTACATTTCAGTTATTTAAAAAATACAATATGCAAACAAAATTAAAAAATAAAATAGTTATATACAAAAGAGTATCCTTTTGTATAAAATATATACATCAATCCCTAAATTATGATATTCATCCTGTGGTTTTTTCTTCTTTGTTTTTTGTTTTTTTTTTGGTAACAAATTTTCTATTTGTTTGATCAAACTAAGCCATCGTGCATATACATTATGTATGTATGTATTTGTATTTCAGCCAATTATTTGAAAGTGCCAAAGGCATTTTTAATTTTTTTGTAACTTTTTTTGGTATGTATTTGTTCACTATACACTTTGTTTTCTCATTTTGTTATAACTACTGAGATAACACTGTAATACAGACGTATTACAGTAGTAAAAGTTGTAGTTGTTGTTGTTTTTACTAGCAATCAGTAAAAATTGTTTCTATAAATTTTACTATGTTTTTTGTGTGGTTTAAGCCCGAAGTATATTAACTACAAAGTGATGATAGAAATGAATAGAGTGATGATGATGACGACGAGTAAAGTAAAACTTCACCACACAAGAAAAAAACTGAATATAAATAAAAATAATAGTTTAAAATCTATAACAATTTGTCAGTAAATGAGCTTTCTTTCATAGTAGTTACATACGAATATGGGTTGGAATATAAAAGTTAATCACACAGAGGAGATATATCCGCACACGGGGCAAAATCGGTTTATTTGATATGTTTTAATCAAAAGAAAATATATTTGGAGCACAAATTTTTAAAAATTATATATTTATGAAGAAATAAATGTTATTTGAAAAGCAAAAATAACATTTATTTGGATATATAAAGTAACATTTACTTGCAAACTAATTTTCTCAAATAAAATATGTGTTTATATACAAATAAAATTATTGTTTAGGAATTTCTTCGCATCTGATTATAAAACTTTAACACGTTTTTCCGTTTTTTTTAATTATATACTAACTAGAAAACCCTCAAAATCTCCAATTTTTAAAACCAAATATTCGTTTTATTTGTTTTTCTTCCCAATATCGCATTTAGTACTGATATTCCCTACACTTCTATCTACCTATACGTATATCCTTTTTTTCAAATAAGCAAACACAAATCCATTTTTAATTGTCCTTTTTCTCAATTTTCTCCTGTATTCCTTCCAACCACTTGTGGTGTGGTTACTTTCTCTCTCTCTCTCTTGCAGATTGGCATTTGTGGTCGCACTGGCAGCGGTAAATCATCATTGGCTCTGTCAATGTTCGGTGTGCTTCAGGTGAGCCAGGGATGCATACGCATCGATGGCAATGATATCTCACTCATTCATCCGGATGAGGTACGTACACGATTATCGATAATCCCACAGGATGTTCATTTGTTCAATATGACAATACGAGAGAATCTTGACCCGTCTGGTTACTATTCGGATTTGGAGCTATGGAATTGCCTTGAATTGGCACAGCTGAAGGACTTTGTCAATAGCAGAATGCCACAGGGTTTAGGTATGTATGTTTGTGTGTTTGTTTGTTTGTCTGTGTATCATTAAATGCCATCAGATGATATTCCTATATATCACCATCACCACTGCTGCTACTATTCACATTGAGTTGGCAGGTTTCACATACGAGTTTGAAGTTCTATTTGCATTCTCGGTGAACTCATGGCATAGGTTTAAGTTAGGCTATTTTTTTCTTTCTTCTTCCTTTTTCCCATGACAGTGGCTATCCATGAAGTGGTTGACTTGGTTTGGCTTGATTGTCGATTCAGCTAGCCCAAGCCAGGTCAGGCCATTTGTACGAGTTTGTTTTGGCTTCAGCTATCATCGACATGTCAAGTGGGTCTTTAGAGCTTTAGAGCGTATGAGGGGAGGTTTCGTATTTGTTTAATTTGTTTGGTACGAGTATTTTCTCATAACCTCTTGAATTTGCTGCATTCGACTTTAAACGGTCTTAGCAAGGCTTAAGCGTCCATACGTTTAAGGATTCCATGGCATTGTACGAAACACACGAACAAGTGATCAATAATAAACGAGAGAAAAATGGGAATAGTAGCTCAGAATTAAATCATGTGTGGATGAGTTGGCATGCAAACCATTTGTTTCGAGGAAAACCAATTAAAATTATGTAGGAAATATTAGCTTTAGTTCTGCACATGCAGTAATCCAAATCTGCATTTGGTTTGTTGATATCTTCATTCCAGATATTTATTGTAATAGGAAAGCGAAAATCTCGCGATTCAACGAGCCTCGGATATTAAACATAACTGGAATGAACACGCGATTCGACGAGACTTGGTGAAATGCTTAGGAATATTATTGAATCTTGAGCTGGAAGTACCACATAGATGAATAAGCGACCAAAACTCAAAGTATTTAGTCGTTATGCAGGACATCTATAGACTCTCCTGTGCATCGCTCTTCCCAGAAGGCAGGTGATCACCAGTCAGGAACTGCATACATTCCAGGCTGATGTGGCCCTGCCTAAACTCGCCTAAGCGCACCAATGCCCTGCTATCGTTCTCGATACCGGACGTCTCACTTACCGTGTGTGTCATGTCGGGTCATTGTCTTATTAAACGGCTCGTAGAGAGATTTAAGGAATTGCGAAATGATCTTTGCAGAATCTGCGGAGAAGATGAGGAGAAGGAATCATTTGAACATCGTCTGTGTATGTGGTAGCTTCCTCCACAAGACATGTGTTCACTTGTCAGGAACTGCAAACATTCCAGGTTGATGTGGTTCTGTCAAAACTACATAGTCGCCACCGCCCTGTTGTCGTTGTCCGGACCTCTCATTTATTAAACGACATTCGGAGTGATAGAAGGTCTAGCGAAATGACTTTTACTTCGAAATGACTTTTAGTCGAAGAGGAGGAGGAATCAATAGAATACCTTCTGTATCTACACCACATTCTCTCTAAAGTGTCTTACGACTCAGTCGTTATGCAGGAGGTCTATAGGCTCTCAATAGGGATTCAGACCAAGTATGACACACTGGCTGCACCCTCAATAGGGGGACATCAAAGACGTTATAAAGTACGTTCGCTACGTTCAACTAATAAAAATCCGAATAAGGTATGAGACAGCCCTAGAGTCCTAGAAGTAATGGGTGAAGTGTTAAATCGAGACCGCAAGTCGTACCAATAGAAGTTTCTAGAATCAGTGGTCGGTCACACCCAAATAGCGGAAATCTCTTACAGAACTGCGTTTGCTGGTAACCCTAGCGAAAGTGGCAAAGGCGGCCCACTGCTACATGGATGGCTTCAAACGTTGGTGGATTACCGGACTGGCATTGTTTTATTGAGGAACCTGAGGCAGAGTTTTGGTTCCGCCTCCCAGGTCACGATGCGGTCTTTTAAGCGGAAACTCGAGCAATCATGTGTAAACAAGCTCAGTTATATTGGGGTTTAACGGTAGACCGCTTCTATGTCTTACAATAGTAGTTATACATACATAAAACTCCCTAGTACTCATCGGTGGATGGTTTGCAGTTCGTGTTAATCAACTGTATTTGTAAGGAGCATTGCTAATACCTGGGCGCCTCTGCAGGTAACAGGTGGTATTCCACCCAGTCCTTGTCGCAGTACGGGAGACTATGCTGCGGTGGACATGTATCGTCCCTACACTAATGGGAACTATATGGATACCAAAAAACCAACTAAACAACCAAAAAAATAAGTTCTTTCGGATCTGAATCCAACCGCATCCAGGAGGAACCCCCATGCTCCAATGAAGCGGATTTCTCAGTTTTCTGACTGTCCGTCCATTTATCTTGGTCCAAGCCGACAAAAACCTATAAAAAAAACTTCCCAGTACTCACAATTAATAGTACAGTAAAAAGGGATCGTCATGCCCTACCGCCAAAACGCAGGCACAACGACAAGCGAATAGTGCTCAGAGTTTTGACGAAGTTTAAAGGTGCTGAGGTTTCGCCTCTTACCGATAAGCAAAAAGAGTCACTTGCCTGTGCTAAGAAGGACATGGATGCTTCTCTAGCCACTGAGTCGGCTGATAGGGCCACAACTTCGTCTGTGTTAAAGGCTGGTAAAAATGCCAACAAATCAGATCTGCGCAACCTTCAATAGGAAACTCACCAAACCCTTCAGTGAAGTGGCGAAGGAGAGATGGCTGTTATAGACAGAAGTGATGTGGATGCCACCATACCTAAACGCAAGTGGAGACATGTGGAATGGGCCACTATGGGCCAATGTCTCGCTGTCCTTAGGGGGATGCCAGGTACACCACCAATCGGCAATGATGCAGGGCGGCATCAGAGGAGAGTAAAGCTCTTGCCTTTCGGTGATGTCAGATCAGTAGACCTGTCAAAGTTGTGTGAGTGAGGTCTGACCTGCTACCCAGTTGGATGTTTTTGAAAAACCAACATCCCTAGTCGGCCCTGACCCCTCATCTGGGATACAGAAGAACCTTCCGAATCGGCTGACATTCTCGAGTTGCTGAGAGTTTCTAACCCATAATGGTAGAATTTGCAAGTTTGATAAGGCGTCAGATTAATTTGATCCTTAATACTGTATCCATCCCTCACATACGAGTACAACGGCTAAATGGAACCCAGCGATATGGTTCTGAATGTATTCAAGCAGGATATATCCCCTACCTCGGAAGGTGAGGTATAAATTTCGTTTACCACCCACCCGTCTGGAAGTGCGGAACCATGCTCGCCAATAATTCCTGAAGCCTCAAGCTGTAACACAAAGCCGTAACATCTACTTCATGCCATCAGACACTGAGAGGGTGAGAGTAGTTTCCTGACTCTTCGATACATCTGCTGTGGATATGCTTCTCGAAGATGCGGACGAGGAATTCGATAACACCCTTGTTTGGGTGGAAGTTAATCTGTCGGCTACCAATGATGGTAAGAATTCCGCAGATAAACCTCCATTACGCAACAGCAGCATCAGCGGCTCTATTGCTGCACCTGGCCACAAGTGTAGTAAACATCGTCCTAATACAGGGATCCTACGTAGTAGGAAGGAAGGTGTGTGGTATCCGAACACCCAACTTCGGATTACACTGCAAAGAACTAAGTTCAGAGACTAGCAGATACTTGCAGTGTCTATAAAGCAGAAATAATGATAATAAAGGAAGTCGCCAAGTGGCTAAGTCGTAACGTAGTGATCAGCACAGACGTCGTCACTAACTCACAAACAGCCCTCGATTGCCGCAGATCTTTAAACCAGATGGCTGAGCAGTTTATTCTTCATAGGGATATCCCGGAGATCTGCAAAACCGAATAACTTGCTAGGACATTAAAAATTCTCGAAGAATTTGCAAATATTCGTGCGCTACTCTATACAAGGAAGCTTGAGATGGGCAGAAATCGACAGCTGTAGGGTAGCTAGACAAATCTGGTCAAAAGTACGACGTAAGAAGGTCAAAATATATCCTAGCACTAGAGAGGAAAATACCGTATACGGTAGTAGAAGTTCGAACGGGAAATTGCCTGATTGGCGTACACGGCAGGGGGTTAGGAAATAAGTCCAATGACTTCTGCAGAATCGTTGGAGATGATAAGGAAGTGGAGAGCATTGAACACCTGCTTTGTCTCGCATTGAGTAAAAATGTCTGGATATACTTGGGTCGGACATTCTAGGAAGTCTGACAAGATCATGCCAGTATTCGTATTATTGATAACTATATGTATCACACAGGTTGGTTCCGATGAGGGACTACTGGGTCCGTGGTAACACTAGGAACCTCAATTGGTCTATGTGACCTGCTAACTGCGGCTGTCACTCTAACCTATTGTGTACCTATGGAGTACCAACATTTATTCATGAGAAGGAGTGATCTCTCGCACACTTTCGTTAATGCGTAGCGGTGGATGCTATCCTACTGTGCTTCAAGAAAGGAAGTAACGTTGGTTGTATACTTCTCAAGTTCCGACCAGTAAATCGTTAAGGTTAATTTGGCAAAGAAGGTGCATTTGCGAGTCTCAGAATTTTTTAGGATAGATTTTAGAATTCTGTACATAACGCGAATTCTAACCTCAATTAGATCTGTCAATCGCGAAGAATTTTTTTAACGCTTCAACAGCTGCTGAACGACGGATGAACCATCAATTCGACATCTTGAGTGCTCAAATAATCCATTGTTTGGGCTAATGCGTGAGAGCTCGCATTGTCGTGATGATTGGTTTTCCTTATTTCTTCGAACACTGTTGGCAAACAGATGTTTGTTCTACTTTCCACTAAAAGCACTGTGGCCACATGACCGGTTATACCGAAAAAAACGCGATTATTTTCTTTGCTGTGCTTCTTCCAGGAACAGCTTTTGTTGGATCGTCTTGAAAGACCCATACGACCGATTGCTGTTTTGTTTCGGGCTCATATGCATAGATCCATGATTCATCACCTGTGACGATGTTATAAACTGCATTTGAGCTACCGCGGTGGTATTTTTTAACATTTCTTTGCTCCAATCGACACGAGCCTCTTTTTGAGCATTCGTCAAATTCTGTGGGATTTAACGAGAACAAACCTTTTTCAAGGCCAGCTGGCCATGCAATATCTTATTGATGCTTGTCATATTAATTCCCAAGTATGCCTCAATCTCACGGTCTGCCACATGTCGGTCTTGTTTTATCAGTTCACGCACAGCATTGATGGTTCCGGCAAAACGACCTTCACGAAATGCATCCTGAAGCGAACGGCGTCCCAGACTGACCTTTTGGTAACAGCGCAACAAGTTGATTGAGACATTCGCGCGAAAATGTTAGACTCAACGTGATTCTTGAGTCTAAAGCCTTCGGAGCTTCCTTACTGTCGACGTAGATTTTAAATTTTGCTGGAGATATATCCTGCATAGCACCATAGAATCCTCATTTCCCTACAGATATTTACAAATTTTGTAGAAATATTATAAAATTTGGCAATAGTTTCCCTATTCGTAACAGCGTCCTTATTCCTTTAGCCTGTCCTGATTTCTCCTTTCCCAAAAGCTCCTCACAAAATTTGGCAGATATCAGCTCGTCTATATAGAAATATTCTGATTTCGTAGCTAATTATCGAATTATTATTACTGTAGAATATTATATAGTCGTCTTCGCCTGACTTTAGCTTTCACTTCCTAGTGTAATTATACAATTTTTCCCATCTTAGACACTGAAATCATGGATGGCGGCATAAACCTTAGCGTTGGACACCGACAGCTCTTCTGTTTGGCCAGAGCTATACTCCGCGGTTCAGTATGTTTGGTTTTGGACGAAGCCACAAGTGCATTGGATTCCAGCACGGAGAAAGCTTTGCTGGCGGCGGCCCATAAATCTTTTCAGGGAAGAACTATCATAACTATAGCGGTAAGTGGATTTGGGAAAATGTTTACGAAAAATCTTTTATTTTCCTTGATTTTCAGCATCGTCTTTCGACAATTTTGGATTATGATCGTGTCATTGTACTGGAAAAAGGTGAAATTATTGAAGATGGAGCTCCGAGTGAATTGAAACAGAAACCAAATGGCATTTTTGCCGGTTTACTGAAATCTGGAAGACCTTTGTCGGTGTTGAGTACAGATACGGGAATACAAAGTATTTGATGAAAATTGGAAGAAGAAAAACACGAAGCATTTTTTTAAATAGATGCTCGGGTTTGACTCGAGCCATCAAGCAGAAAACGAAGAATAGTTTTGATAGGCAATATTTTTTATCCTATATAATTTATTATTTATTTTGATGTTTTCTATTATGTTTACATTGGAGATGAACTGATGTCAAACTCCACACAAACTGACAGCAATCACTGTCGGTTAGCACTAACGGAGCTTCGTGAAAAAGGCGGATAGTGTAATTATAATTTGAGGGTATTTGCAATTGTCAAGTGTAAACCTCATTTGTTTATGTGATCATGTAGCATAACTGAGAAATGCAACTCTGAATATGTAACACCGTTACTACTTAAGCGGCCTTTACACAATATGAACGACTGATGTGTTCTGCATTTTCTTAACCTTAAAAATGCAGAAAATAAAAAAATTAAATTTTTTTAAATTAAATTACAATAATAATTAATTCATCTTGAATGTAAACATAGTATTAAACACGTAAACGTAGTTAATGTCTGTACTTTGTTGTGTAAAAAGTGTACTTAATTGTAAATGTTTGTATGTATTTATTTATCTGTGTGTATATATGTTAATATAGAGTATTTAAAAATATGTATATGTAAAATAATGTTAAAAAAAGGATTAAGGATTTTTTAAACCACTTATGTATTTGTGTTGTCATTTTCTTTTCTCCTTTTACTATGATAAGTTTTCAGAAATCTCCCAACAAGTCTGTTGTTGATCTTTTTTATGAAGTCTGTTTAAAGAAAAACAGAGAACTCTAGCCTTTTGTTAAAATCTGTTCCAGATTTTCATATTACATATGTGTGAAAATACGGACTACGACTACGACTTGGTAAGAAGAATAAGGATGCATATGTGCACAACCAACAACAACTGTCATAACCACACTTACGGTCGACAAACGGTCGGTCTGACAACTTCACACCACTTACCACTTGTGGCCATGATTTTTTCGGTTCATTTGTTTCCTTCTTCCACACATCATGCCCGGCCGTATGTTGCATGGTAATATTGGCAAGAGAAAAAACGTGCCGGCAACACGTGCAGCTGCACCACATCACACACGTCCACAAGCATTTTTGCAAGGAGAAATCGGTAGTTGTTGTTCTCTGAAAGAATCTCGTCGTCAAGCACTTAAGTTAACATGAACAGCTTTACATTTTATTTTTGCAAAAAAAAAATATATACATTCTTATGAAATGCAACTGCTAAATCCGTTTTCTTAGGCAACACATTTGTGTCCAGTTAAAGGAAGTTATAAAATTGCATATATTTATATACGTTATGTGTTTATATAATATGAGTGCTACTGAAAGATTAAACATTTCTGGAAATATTTATAAATTTCACTGTAAAATCCCACGTTGAAAAACATTAAGTTATAAAAATTACATGGATTTAATTTTAGTAGCTGTATACATTCCCCGAAGTGTTGAAATAAAAATATATAACGAAAAGGATAAAACCACAAAGGGTTAAGGTTAACGTTCACATGACTTATACGCGAAAAACAGCTGATATGCGACCTACAAAAAGAAATCAGAACGCGAATTAAAACCTACTGTATGTTCTGCATCAAACGACGCAATTTTTTCCAAGCAAGTGTCAAAGTTTTTAGGAGAGAGATGCAGAGAGCACTTTCCGCCTGCATCTCACTCCTACAAATTTTGACACTTGCTTGGAAAAAATTGCCTCGTGTGATTCAGAATTATGATGTTTTTCGTTGGTCGCAATCAGCTGTTTTTCGCATAGAAGTCATGCGAACGTTAACGTTCGACATCGTGGTTCAGGCGGTAAATATTTAAACATTTTGCGTTAAAAAGTTATAAGTATAAAATGACGTATTTAATTTCAATAGTAGTATAAATTTATCACAATGATAAAAAAACCCAACCTCTGTGACTTATATTAGCACTTTGCAACGAAAACAACTGACTTCCACTAACTGGCACATAAGCAATAAGTGGCGGATTTTCACTATCTGGTAGCAATGGTGTCATGAGTTGCGAAGAAAGAACAGTGCGAAACATACAAAAAATTCGTGAAAAGTATTTATAAAACATATATTTACTATTCTATGTTCACTTTTTTACACTCTTTTTGCAAATATTAAAATAATTTTTTAATTAAGACAGGAACACAAGCACCAAACTTCATCGGGAACTAATAGTGCTTAGCTACATCAACATTTCATGTTTTCATCATAATTCGAGTTTCTGCAGCTAAAAATAACTCACCGGTCGCACTACCACTACAACAAAATCTGATCACACAAGTCAACAGGGAAGCTAAAAATAGACATAACACCATGACGACTATTAACAGAACTGCAGCGCTTCTAGTGGAGAATAGAAACGGCAACGCTCAAATAACATCCATTCCCTGATATTAACAGACGAATGTTAATTTACAACCGGACAACATTGAGTGGATGAAAACAACATAAGGTTCCCGCGATAATCGGATATATGCCGGAACGAAGTCTGTAATAGAAATAGACTTAAGGATTATCAACTCAGCGTCTCCAAACTGCTAAAACAACAACAACAGTGCTTAGCTCCCCATACAAATTAAGTACTTATGGTGTAACGAAAACACGCCTATTATAAACCAATATTCTGTGAAAAGTATACAAGTGTTTCAAATTTAATTTATTTATACCTTGTATGACAATCAGCTGAACATCAGTTGTCATTTCTGAATTATTAAAAAGGCCCTGTCACATTTAGACCCAATTTACATGGATCAACTTGTCCCTGCGACATTTTTGAATTCTCTATTGAAATCCCTACGTAAAATCATGCTCATTTAGACGGAGAGTTTTTAGTTTCAGCAACCAGGGGACAAATTTATGTTTTTATTCGTTCACTCACATTTATTTTATCGAATTTGTTTTTCGTTTTCAGTCTCTCATAAAATTAAATGCCAAATTAATCCCTTGTATTTCCATTTCGAGAAACTTTTTCTACCACGGAAACTTCTCTACACTTTTCGTCTGAAAACTCGTGTCGCAAGCCTCATGTTGCAGGGACTAGTTGGTTAGGGTGGCAGCCGGAGTTGCCAGCTAACATACCCTATTTGAAGTCCCTAGTGCGACCTGTTTGATACACAAAGTTGTCAATAATCCGAAAATCGGTACCGGCAAAATACTGTCAGACTTCCTAGAAAGGCCGACCCCGGTATATCCAGACGTCGTTTAATCAATGCGGGACAGTAAAGTTGCAAGTATTCCATGCTCGCCCCTTCCTCGTCGTCTCCATAGCTTCTGCAGAATCCATTAGACACAATTCCCAACCGCATGGCGTGTTCAGGCAGTGTAGCGGCAGAACTGAGGAGGAGATTTTTTGACCTCCTCGCATTAGAGGAGGTCGTCTCCATAGCTTCTGCAGAATTCATTAGACTCAATTCCCAACCGCATGGCGTGTTCGCCAATCAGGCAGTGTAGCGGCAGAACTGAGGAGGAGATTTTTTGACCTCTTCGCATTAGAGGAGGTTATCTGTCCATCTCTCATTGGACAACTTGACTGCCTCATACTTAAGCCAAAGCTTGCTTGTGGACAGTGGTTCACCAATATATGACAATTTTTCGAGAATTTTTAATGTCGTCCATTTCCTAGCAAGTCCATCGGCTATGCTGTTCCCCGGTTTATACCAATATGAGGTATATTTTATACTGTTCAGCCAACTCGTTAAGAGTTTTGCGGCAGTCGACGGATGTACCCTACAGAGATTTAATGGCTGTCCAAGTAAATGTTGAAGCCTATGTTGCGACTTACTCACTTGACGACTTCCCTTAGTCGTGCTACACACGAGACAATTTTTTCCAAGCAAGTGTCAACGTTTGTAGGAGAGAGGGGCAGAGAGCTCTTTTCGCCTCTCCTACAAACTTTTACACTTGCTTGGAAAAAATTGTCTTGTGTGAATCTCGACTTATTGCCATTATTTCAGTAGCTTAGTGGTTAGTGCGTTAGACTTGGATCCCGAAGGTGCTGGGTTCAACTCCCAGCCATGGCACCGGAAAAATTTCAACATTTCATGTTTTCATCATAATTTGAGTTTCTGCAGCTAAAAATAACTCACCGGGCGCACTACCACTACAACAACATATGATCACACAAGTCAACAGGGAAGCTAAAAATAGACATAACACCATGACGACTATTAACAGATATGCAGCGCTTCTAGTGGAGAATAGAAACGGCAACACGCAAATAACATCCATTCCCTGATATTAACAGACGAATGTTAATTTACAACCGGACAACATTGAGTGGATGAAAACAACATAAGGTTCCCGCGATAATCGGATATATGCCGGAACGAAGTCTGTAATAGAAATAGACTTAAGGATTATCAACTCAGCGTCTCCATGCTGCTACAACAACAACAACATTATTTCGGCTTGACAGACATTGCAAGTATTTGGTAGTCCGTGAGAGAATCAAGACTAAATTCGTAACAGTGTAATCCGAAGCCAAACCTCCCATCAAGCTTCGAACCATCTGTGCAGAAGTGGAGATAGTTACTCTTTCCTGGTATTTTGTCAACCCATTCCTCTCTGGCAGGTAACAAAGTGGTCTACTCGATCGGTTACCAGGCGCTATAATGTGGTATACTCTTGTGGACGTAGTTCTCGTATCTCCACATTGATAGACAATTTGATCTTTAGTCACAATATCAATCGGGAGTAGTCTGTCGCTGTAGCCGTTAAAGCTTCGCTGATGTTCAGCAGACAATTCTCTGAACCTTCATTCTCATAAGATATCGATATCAAGCTTAGGTATCGAGTTATCGGACGTTACAGTTTGAAACAATCAAAATGTTTCCGTTCCAATGTGTTCAATATCGACAATTAGAAGAAAATGTAGATAACATGTTTCGTTAACGATAACTACCTATTATTATCGATTCCACGCAAAGTCACTTTGGTACGCGTATCACTCTTGGAACATACCCCAGATAAAAAAATCCTTGAACCGTTGGTCAGCGTATTCGGTTTTGGACAAACCCAAAAGGAGAAAATCTTTAATCCCAGTCGAAGACCTGCTAAACAAGTCACTTTAGTCCACGTACCCGTCATATCCTTGAGAAGAAAAACTTTACCCTTACCGAAAATCATATGGTCCACGTAGCCGGATATTGACATTTCGAGGTAATCTCTTTAATGGGATCAGTATCGGAAATTAGAAAAAAACAAAAAATGCATTTAATTTTTAGTTATCGATAACTTCCATAATTATCGATTCCAATCAGGCACTTAGTTACGCATAGCCCTTTTTGGACATAGCCCACAGAAAAAAATCCTTAAACCCGGTCGAGATCCGGCCACGCAGAAACGCTGGTCAGAATATTTGGTTTTTGACATACCACAGAAGGGGAAATCTTTAATCCTTGTCGATGGCCGGCTACACTAGGCACCTTAGCTCGTGTAGCCGTCTTTGGACATACTTCCCAGCAAACAAAATGTTCAGAATTCGTTCCGAAATAGGTTAGACAATCGTATAAATCATCCGATTTCGTATCGGATGTCAGACCGATATCGGTACCAAAAAAAACATGAAGTGGTTGTCCTGTTGTCGGAACGACACGTATGGGGAAAATTTGACCATTTGGGTACCGACTTCTGAACTACTAAATTTCTGGGAAATTCTAAAGAGAAATTTGATGGTCGTGCTGAAACCGGACCGAATTCCTGCCAGATATCATACAAAATTCGGATGTTTTGGCCGGCGAATCGTACCGATTGCTGACCAAATTCTTGCCGAATATCATATACAATTCAGATGTTTTTGCCGATGAATCGGACCGAATTAGCACATCGGACCGAATTATCATAAAAAAAGCAACAACACAAACACACAAGTAACGGTATCACATAAAATTCTTCAAAAAAAAATTACCTCACATATATAGAGTTCCGAAATCGTTTTGATTTTGTACAGACACGTCGGGCAAAAAATTTTAAATTCTCTCAGACGTGTAGAACGGAATTCAGTCCGAGATCGGTAAGAATTGTCGTAAGCGATCCGGCTTTGTGCAGACATGTCTGATGCCAGACAAATTCGGAGCATTTTGTTATCTGGGTTCAGACAAGAAAATCTTTAATTCCGCTGAGATTTCGATAACTCGAAAATGTTACCCAATTTTTTCGCCATTTTCATTCAAACAAATTCAATGAAGATATTTTTTTTTTAAATTTCGATAACTAAGGATATCGGCAAATTTTATTTTTTCGGAATTTTCAAAAGGAGTTCATTTAACAAAAAATCCAATATTTTTCAAAAGTTAACGTCCGATAAATCAATCGCCCTTCTTCCAGTTGGCGTCGTCGTCACATAATTTTTGTCATATCTATGAAGTTCTAGCTTTGTCATCTTTACGCCAAAACGAATGTTTTTGGTATTCATGAACTAACAAAAACACTTTTTATAACTTAAAAATATTTAAAAAAAAATTTCAAAATTTATGAAGTCGCCAATCTAAACAGTGTCGACTAAGAATCGACGTCGACGACGCCAACTGGAATAAGGGCGAATAACTAAGCGATATATCAATAAAATGTATTTTACTTCTTATTTTGAGGCGATCTCTCCAAATATGGGTAAAATAGCGGGGCCTCGGATAACACTATATTTTCAAATTTTCCAGTTACACCGCGAATTACATATTATTGCCCAATTTCTTATTACCTCCGCATCTTAAATGAAGTTGTGTCCAATTTTACTGATATTTTATCAAAAATGAACCGTTTTCCAAATTGTCTATCCAAAACAGTTAAGAACCAAAATCGTATACACAAACATTGTATGTAGGCATGCGAACCCTGCATAATGCCAACATTCCGCACACAGAACATACCTATCTCCAATCATTCCTTGTGATATCTGCAAGCGTCGTTCGTTTCATAAATTTCTCTAAATTCTTTAAATCAATTCCGAAGGCTCTTAAAAATCACTCGTCACTTTGCCTTATTAGGAGTTTTAGTAATTTCTTTTTGTAGTCAGTAATCTAATTTGACAGCCGCAGTGCCCAGACGCTCTCATTTAAGGCAAACCCTGAGAAGTTCACGTAACGTGGCGGGACTAATCGTCCCGTAGCTCTACAAAACAATTGCCTACTTTATGGGTGCGTTCAGTGATAAGTACAACACTGTGATCGACTTGTCCTCTGTCAATTTTTGTTAATATCGGCGCGATTTAAGAACAAGATTTTTCTCAGTGAGAAAAATTACTGACAAATGTAGAATTAACGCGAAGAAACGAAAATTTGTTGCAAAAATTCATGGAATTTCATAAAACGTCGCAATGTGTTTCAATTTTGGACTAAAATGAGCAAAATTAACTTTTTCAAGTGTTAAGCGTTCGATTGTCCGCTTTTGGATTCTTATTGGAAGACGGCGGAAGTGAAATAGGTACCACCTGGTGGTACGATTGGATTGCACCCATGGTGCAACGGTAAGATGTCTGTTTTTATATGATAAAATTGTTTTTACGTAAATTAAATTTTTGTCAGCTAGGATGTGTTTTTGGCGACTTTCTCAGGCCATGGCTCTCACTTCAACAAAGGTAAGTCGATTTGTTACTATTCATTATGTACATATGTAGCATAAAAGGTCACAACAGAATTGTTAGGGATTTCTCCACCTCCTTAAAAATAAGGCTACAGCCACAGAAACTTGAAGATGACTACAGAGTTGTTGACATTGTTATCATTCGCTTTAAATTAATTTAGACCCCGCGCTGAAATTTTTCGGCAAAAATTTTCGTAAAATATTTTAATTCTTAAATGTACTTTTTGAAAGGACTTTTTTGATTTTTCGAAAAAAGTGTCAAATTGAGCCATAAATAGAAGAGAGAGGTTTAAGATCTTCCACAAAAATTAGATGATCTTAACCCTCAAATTAAAAAGTCTTCATTTGTTTGGACAGTTTGATTATTATGAAATATTGATTTGTAATATAAAAGTTGTGGGTAAAATGTATGTAAAAAGCAATACCGAAATAGACTTGGGCCATTTAATTCCATATTTTTACTGGTGATTCGAATAAGAAGATATTTTCATTTTTACGTATTAAACCTCTTCTAATGAATTTAATAACATCTTAAGTACCTTGAATGTAATATTATTTAACAAAATGTGCATATGAATACATTTATGTACATACATTTAAAATATTTACCATTGAACCAATTAACAAAAAATATTGATAGATATTTGTCTATATATGCATGTACAGAAAAAGTATAAATATTTTATTTATGAAATATAACAAATATCAAAAGTTGATAGACAAATTATTTGCATTCGTTGAAATTTGATTTTTGTCTATGAAAGGGAAATTAATGCTCAGTTCATAATAAACACTTTTTTCTGAGCAACTCAATGAGGATGAGGGGTTGAAATGAAACTGAACCAATTATCTCAAGAGTTAAATTTTTCCGAGTTTATTTTCCTTCTTCGAAAAGCCTATTACGCAATTGAACTAGAAAAATTCTGTGTGGTTATTTAGTGTTTCGCCTTTTTTTTTCCCATGTAAAATTTAAGCCTTCTGGTGTTTGGAAATAGGGGAGTAGAAATAATTTTGGCATGATGGATGTTTGATTTCTTACAATTATAACAAACGTTATTAATATTCTCATTTATTGAATTTCTTTATTGCTAATATATAATTTCAAAATTCAATGATCTGATATTTTAAAATATTAATTATTTTACATAGATTATACCTTTTTAAAGTTTGCTATCAAAAATGCTTTAGAAAAGACATTCAGTGTTATGCGAAAGTTTTAGAAAAATTCCAAAAATCTACCGTAACAATAGTGCGTTATTTACTCGTACTATCAAACATATCTGGCAGTTGCGTTAATATATTTTTTAATCTCGCTAGATTAGCCTAGATTGAAAGAGATGCAATGTTTTAATGTGTCATCACCACTTTAGCTAAAGAATAATGGACTTTAGCCATCCTCTGTTATAATTTCCAAAAACAAGTTGATTATATATGTATGTGTACTCGTATACAATATGCGTCATTGGATTTCAGAAATTTTATGTGTTTATAGAATAATTAAATCCAATAGCGCTATATGCAACAACAAATTAGTTAGTTTGACTTTTTCCTTCTAATTTGATCTATTTTCATATAAACCGAACCTACGTTTGTTGGGGGTGATTTGTTCTTCTCAATGAACCATATCATTTTTCGGTCTAGTCTTCCAGAATTGTTGATAAACGATTTGATTAAAGGGATATTCTGCCAATTTAATTGAAATTATTTAAAAAGTTTTAAGTACAAACAAAAATAATGTCAACATTGCAAAAAAATGTATATTTTTTTGAAGTGGTTTCATATCACTAACAGAAAAAAACAAGTAAAGGGGTTTCCAACAATAGGCGTTATTTTGGTATTCAAAGAAAAATGCCATTTTTGAGATAAATGATCAGTCAAGATGCATAGATCATCAGTCAAGATGATTTTTCGATGATTTTCGATTTTCGAATTTTAATAATTTCAGTGTAATGGCGTAGTTTCTACTTGTCAAATGTCAAAGAATAAAAGCTTCAAAAGTGACAGCTACCGAAATACCGGGTGATTCAAAATAACACCTCTTGTTGGAAAACCCGTTACTTTTATTAGCACTTGATAAATTGTATCAATTTCAAATGTTAAATAAGAAATTTCAATTTAAATGAAATTTGTGCAATTTAAAATTGGAAATCTAAAGGAAAAATCTCAAAAAAATCTCAATTTTAATTGAAATTCAGTCAATTTCTAAAACAATATCTCTATTTAAATTGAAAGAAAGCCAATTCCAAATAAAAAATATCAATTTGAAATGAAGTTTGTCAATTTAAAATGTAAAATCAAAAATTTCAATTTAAATGAAATTTGTCTAATTGAAATTGAA
Source organism: Eudasyphora cyanicolor (assembly GCA_963930755.1). NCBI lineage: Eukaryota > Metazoa > Arthropoda > Insecta > Diptera > Muscidae > Eudasyphora > Eudasyphora cyanicolor. The sequence continues at coordinate 12,869,824 of OZ005737.1, forward strand.
AATATCAATTTCAAATAAATATTTGTCAATTTCAAATGGAAAATCTCAATTTTAATTGAAATTTGGTCTATATAAAATAAAATCTCAATTTAAATTGAAATAAAAGCAATTTCAAATAAAAAATGTGCAATTTAGAATTGAAAATCTCAATTTAAAAAAAAATAATCGTCAATTTCAAATGGAAAATCTCAATTTCAAATGAAATTTACCCAACCACAAATGGAAACTCCCTTTTTCGATTAAAATGTATCCAATTTCAAATGGAAACTCTCGATTTCAATTGAAATTTAGTCAATTCCAAATGTAAAATCTCATTTCCAAATGAAATTAAGTCAATTCCAAATGTAGTATCGCTATTTTCAATTGAAATTTAGCAAATTTCAAGAGGAAAATCTCAATTTAAATGTGAATTATGCCAATTTCAAATGGAAAATCTCAATTTTAATTGTAATTTAGTCAATTTCTAAAATAGAATGTAATTAAAATTGAAATAAAACCAATTTAAAATAGAAAATCGCAATTTTAAATAAAAATTTTTCAATTTTAAATGTCAAAACAAAAATTTTAATTTATATGAAAGTTGTCTAATTTAAAATTGAAAATATCAAATTAAAAAAAAAAATTAATTTCAAATGGAAAATCTCAGTTTATATTGAAATTATACGAATTTCAAATAGAAAATCCCAATTTTAAATAAAATTTTGCCAATTTCAAATATAAAATCAAAAATTCAAATTAAAATTTCTAATTTAAAATAAAATCTTGTCTATTTCAAATGAAAGTTAGCGAATTTTAAATTTAAACTCTCTATTTCAACTGAGATTTAGTCAATTCCAATGGTAAAATCTCAATTCCAAATGAAATTTAGTCAATTCCAAATGTAAAATCGTTATTTTCAATAGAAATTGAGCAAATTTCAAGAGGAAAATCTCAACATAAATTTAAATATTTTTTAATGTTTTGTCTGGCTCGAGGTCATATATAATATATATATGACCTCATATATAATATACATATATATATATTTTATATATGACCTCGAGCCAGACAAAACTTTAAAAATTAGAAAATAAAAGGTCAACAATACAAAAACCAAAAAAAAAAAAAATAAATTTAAATTTTGTCAATTTCTATTGGAAAATCTCAATTTTATTTGAAATTTAGTGAAAATAAAACCTTAATTTAAATTCAAATAAAACCAATTTCAAATAGAAAATCCCAATTTGAAATGAAATTAAGTAAATTAAGTAAATGTAAAATAAAAAAATTAAATTTAAATGAAATTTGTCCGATTTAATCAGTCAATTTCGAATGGAAAATATCAATTTAAATGAAATATAATAAATCACGCGATAATCCCATTTTAAAACTAATTAAATGTTCACATATTAGTCTTTGAAATTTGAAAAATATTATTGAAAAGAAAATTTCTGACGCAAAACATCGAAGCATAACATATTGGTACTATTAACGCCACCTAATTGAGGTCTACCCATCCGTGCAGGTCCTAAGATCAATATATATGTATATATATTTATTCCCATTGTTCCAATGTGGTACATAGGGCCATAATAGACAAGAGCATATAAAAGGGCCAATATGGGGACCACTCCCTATCCACAAAGCTGCAACCCCCTGGAAGGCTTTGTGTCACCCCACTTTCCCAAAAGGTTTATTTCACTTACACATTTTTTCCATTTAAATAAAAATCGTTAATAAAATTGTTTTCTTTTTTTTCGAATAAATTTCTATTTATAAAAACAAACACAGCCTTACAATGCAAACAAGTTCTTAAGAATCGTTTCGTATTAGATTAGATCACCGCACTTCTATGTCGAGATTAAATTCAGCATCTTGTTGCAATACCGCCTCGGCATCATTCATTATTTTCAGAACTTGCCAATTTATGACTTCCTTAACAATGGTGCTCCATGCAAAATCCATATGGGCAAAATTTTTCAAATCAATAAAATGATTTACACTTCGATTACCCAGAATTTCACTGAGCATTTCAACATCAGTTTTTGAGGAATATTCATCAAAATCACTATAATATAAATGTAAAGGAAACCGAGTGTTTATATTGGCCACATTATAGTCGGGGGGAGTGGATTGATTATAACGCTGCAGATTTCCTTCAGCACCGTAATCATATCGACGAAAATGCCCCGATAAGTGTTGCTGCATAAAATGTATACCCTGATGTGTGGAAGCTGCGGCGGGATGAGTGTTGAAGACTTCCGGCAAGATAGACTGAAATTGATTGAAATAAATTGAGTTTTTTTTTGTAATTGGGTTATTTTAAAACGAATTACTCATTAGGCCAGAACGTACGGCCCGGCCATATGCTCCTCACGGAATTAAAAGTAACCAATAATAATAGTAATTTTATATGTTTTTGTTTTTAATGTTTACCCACCTTATTCAAATAAGCCGATTCCCCTCCAAATATCCTAAATAGTATAAAGGCACATATATCCGGATTTGCCTCGGCACTGCGACATCTTTCAAAGCCCAAAAGCTGTCGTACAATTTTCTGTTGGAAAAGTCCTGTATCACCCAACAGAGAGTTCAAAGGCCCTTGAGGTTTACCCAGCAAAAGGGATAGTAATCGAAATAATCTTGAAGAGGCAGTTTTCACATATGCTATAGGTGCCAACATATGAGCTGTCTTCAGTTTTTCATTATACTTCGGTTGGGTGGAGAGTAAAGCAAATGCTATGGTAGAGCCCTGAGAGTGACCCACATAATGCAGAGCTGTTTGCTGCGTCTCCTCGAGTATGTGATCTATGATGTGAGGCAAATCTATCGAAGCGATTTCATGCCAAGAGAAACGCCAAAACTCGCGCTCGTTGGATGACATATTCAAATGACGTTTTCCATAGGTATTACCACGGCAATTGCCCAGCCAAACATCATATCCCTGATCCACCAACTCCAGGGCTAAAGGATTTGATAGACCCCGCAGTATCCACATGTCCGAAGAGCTCGTCAAACCATGCATCATAAGCACTACGGGACGAGGTTTTGAATTTGCCAAGGAATTCTTTATGCGGAATATAGTGAAACCATAACCGTCTTCGGTTGTGATATTATGAGTTTCACTGGAGTAGCCAGCATTTTCAATGCGTTCAGTCTAAGTTAAGGTAAATATTTGAAAAAAAAATATATGAAAATTTGCATCCACAACTACATCCATTTAATTTTGTTTACTTACAGTTGTGGTTGGATCCAAGGCATGCTTCTCCCTCAGATATAGTGTTACAATTATAATCGGAATTAGTAATAGATTTAAAACGATTAAAGTCTTCATTGTCGACATCAAAACGTGTCTATACCAAACGAATGCTGCAAATGAAATGTCTAAACATTAATAAAATTTTATTAAACAAACTCAAGCTAATAGAGAATCACTTCGAAGAGCGAGTGAAAGAGAGGGAATAAGAGAGTAAAACAAAAAAGGTAAAACTAAATCGTCACGAAGCGTGAATGCCCTTTTCGGTTTTATTCTAGAAATCTAAAAGCCGTATTCAAAAAATCTAAATAAACTTAATACTTTACGCTCTACTTTGAATGAGCTTTTGTTGTTAATTTATACCAATTAATATAAACAAATGCCTAAAGATTTTAAAAATACATTGCATAGGCCCTAAATCGAACCTTTAACCGGTATTTGTTAATATTTGTTTTGTTTTATGCGTTTTATTGTTGTTGTTTTTGTGTTGGGATCAGACAGCCGCACATACAGAACTTGGGTCTAGCAGTCTATTACTTTACGCTCTGCTTTGAATGAGAGAAAAAGAGAGTAAAACATATCGTAACGAAGCGTAAATTTCCTTTTCGATTAGCTTCATTCATATCGGTTTTATTCTAGAAATCTATCAGCCATATTCAAAAAATCTAAATAAACTTAATACTTTACGCTCTGCTTTGAATCAGTTTTTTTTTAATTAATGCCAATTAATATAAACAAATGCCCAATGAATTCGAAAATGCATTGCGTAGACCGAACTACTAACCGGTTCATAATAATTGTTTTGTTTTATGCGGAAAAGAACTTGAACTTGATTAAAATACAGTTAAAAAAAACAAGTTTTTATTTGTAATCTGTCTCATCACTAACGCAACCAACAGTAGATGAGGTTCAAAGTCTTTTGCCGTTTTTATAAACCGCATAAATAATTCATTCACAAACTGAGTTTTCACTGAAATTTAAATTATATATTAGAATTGGCTAAATATCATTTGAAATTGAGATTTTCCATATGAGATTGACAAAATTACACTTGAAATTGGGATTTTTCATTTGAAATTCTATATGATCATTAGAAATTGAGATTTTCCATATTAGATTGACAAAATTACAACTGAAATTGGGATTTTTCATTTTAAATTCTATATGAATTGTCTAAAAATCATTTGAAATTGAGATTTTTCATATGAGTTTGGAAAATTTACACTTGAAATTGGAACTTTTTATTTAAAATTGTGAAAATTTCTTTTGAAATTGAAATTTTATATTTGAATTTACTAAAAATCATTTGAAATTGAGATTTTCCATATGAGATTGACAAAATTACACTTGAAATTGGCATTTTTCATTTGAAATTCTCAAAATTTATTTTGAAATTGATATTTTACATTTGATATTGACTACATTTAAATTTGAATTCAGATTTTCCAAATGAATTTGGTAAAATTTCGCATGAAATCGGGTCTCTTCATTTGAAATTTTGTAAATTTCGTTTGAAATTGAGATTTTTAAATGAGAAAAATGAAAATTGAAAATTTAAATCTGTCTCATCGCAACCAATAGTAGAGGTGGTTCAAAGTCTTTTATCGTTTTTATAAACCGCATAAATAACTCACATACAGAGTTTTCACTGCTTTGTCTAAAATAGATTTTGAGAATGTTACACTTGAATTTGAACAAATTTCATTTGAAAATGATATTTTACACTTGAAATTGGCAAAGTGTCATTTGAAATTGAAATTTTATATTTGAATTGACCAAAAATTATTTGAAATTGAGATTTTCCATATGAGATTGGAAAAATTACACTTGAAATTGGGAATTTTCATTTGAAATTGTAAAAATTTCTTTTGAAATTGAAATTATATATTTGAATTGACTAAATACCATTTGAAATTGAGATTATCCATATGAGATTAACAAAATTACAATTGAAATTGAGAATTTTTCATTTGAAATTCTATATGAATTGACAAAAAATCATTTGAAATTGAGATTTTCCATATGAGATTGGCAAAATTACACTTGAAATTTGGATTTTTCATTGGAAATTGTCAAAATTTCTTTTGAAATTGAAATTTTATATTTGAATTGAATAAATATAATTCGAAATTGAAATTTTCCATATGAGATTGGCAAAATTACACTTGAAATTGGAACTTTTCATTTGAAATTCTTAATTTTTTTTTTAAATTGATATTGTATTTTTGATATTGACTACATTTCGCATGAAATCGGGTCTCTTCATTTGAAATTTTGTAAATTTCATTTGAAATTGAGATTTTACATGTGAAAAATGAAAATGACATGTGGACCGCAGTCCAAAAACAACATTACTGCATCCGAAGAGTTGACTAACCACCAACGAAACGTCATGCATTGGTTGATGTTGGATTTCAAGGTATTCAAAAATACCTTCCTTCACTTTGACGGAATTCTTTGATCTTCAGCAGTGAGAAAAACCATAAAAGAAAATTGTCTAAGTTTCATTTGAAATTAGGATATTTCCAATTTAAACTGAGAAAATTCCATTTGTAATTTGTAAAATGAGAATTTGACATTGTAAAAAGAGAATTGGACATTGTAAAACATTTTCAAAACAGCGAGAAATTGCAGTTAACTTTAAAAAATTTACTGACGGAAATGTCTACTGCTGCTGGTTTCGATTATGGATGTAACGAAAGTGACTTTAGCGAAAGCGAATGCGAAAGCGAATATTGAAATATATTTCTTGCGAATGCTAAAGCGAATAGTAAAATATGCATTTTTGGGAAAGCGAATACGAAAACGAATAAAAGTTTGACCCTTTAGTACCAACAAAATTAAAGATGAGAATTAATACATTTCCAGGATACTCAAGTATTAAGGATGTTTCCTATATTTTGACCTCTTGTTACCACAAGGACAGACATATTTTTTCAATTTTTTTATAAAAGAAGTAAAGGAGAATTTTATGATATTAATATGTTCAAAATGTGTAAAGCCGTTAAGATGATACGTCAGTTTTAAGGAATGGAAGCGAATACTGAAATATATTTTTGCGAATGCGAAAGCGAATATTCCAAAGATGGTTTATGCGAATGCGAATGCGATAGCAAATGTTAAAATTATGCGAATAATTCGCGTTCGCACATGCGAATGCCCTGGCTTCGATTGGGTCTCCGTCCACATACTCATGAGTGAGTCAAGTGTTGTTATATGCACAACGGGAACACCCAGAGTAGTCCAAATTGATCAATGTAGTGGAGAATATTTTCCATATTGTGAATAGATAGATGAGCAAACTGATATGATCTTTGAAGCGATGTCTGCGAGTCTGTTGTGACTTGTGCTGAAATTTTCCATGTCATAGATCAAGCCTTTCATGTCATATTCCATATTAATGGAAAATTTCAATTTCAATTGAAATTTAGTCAATTCTAAGGGCCTGTTTCTGTAACTTATTTTCGTTCGTCTATGGCGAACGATCAAAAATCAATCAATTATTCCGAAAAATCTATAAATCACAGGGGTTCATAATTCGTTGTGTCTATAGAAAATCACCTAAAAAGCTCGTACTTAAATTATTGCTAACCTGCATTTTATAGAACTCTAGTAATAGTTGAGTGATTTTTGATCGTTCGACGTAGACGATCGAAAATAAGTTACAGAAACAGGCCCTAAATTTAAAATCTGAATTTCAAATGAAATTTAGTAAAATTCAAATGGAAAATCTGAATCTGATTTCAAGTGAAATTTAATCAGTTTCAAGTGGAAAATCTTAATCTCAATTGAAATAAAGTCAATTTTATGCGTAAAATCACAATTTCAAATGATATTTGTTTAAATTCAAATATAAGCTCTCAATTTCAATTGGATTTGGAAATATCCTAATTTTAAACTAAAAAAAATTAGCCAATTTCAAATGGAAAATTTCAATTTCAATTGAAATATAGTCAATTCTAAATGTAAAAACTCTATTTCAAATGAAATTTAGTAAAGTTCAAATGGAAAATCTGAATTTCAAGTGAAATTTAATCAGTTTCAAGTGGAAAATCTTAATTTCAATTGAAATGAAGTCAATTTTATGCGAAAAATCACAATTTCAAATGATATTTGTTTAAATTCAAATGTAAACTCTCAATTTCAATTGAAATTTATACAATTTTTAATATAAAATCTCAATTTCAAATGAAAAATCTGGAATTAAATTGAAATTTAATAAATTTCAAATGAAAATTATCCAATTTTAAATGAAAATTATCCAATTTTAGTCAGTTCCAAATAAAAATCTAAATTGCAAACGTAATTTGGTCAATTCCAAATGAAATACCGAAATTTCAAATGAAAAGTATTAAATTTATCCAATTTCAAGTGAAAAATCTCAATTTCAATTGAAATGTAGTCAATTTCAAATGTAAAATCTCTACTTCAAATGAAATTTATATAAATTCAAATGGAAAATCTGAATTTCAAGTGAAATTTAATCACTTTCAAATGGAAAATCTTAATTTCAATTAAAATTTTGTCAATTTTAAATATAAAATCTCAATCTCAATTGAAATTTGTTTAAATTCAAATGTAAAATCTCAATTTCAATTGAAATTTGTTTAAATTTTAAATGTAAAATCTCAATTTCACATCAAAAACATCGATTTCAATTGAAATTTAATCAATTTCAAATTAAAATTTTGCAATTTCAAATGAAAATTATCCAATTTTAAATGAAATTAGTAGAGCCCGACCGAAGTCGGATTTTAAGGCCGAAGACGATTTGATATAGTCAATTCAATTTTATTTTAAATATAGTCAATTCCATACGTAAAATCTCAATATCAAATGAAATTTAGCCAATTTGAAATGAAATTTTCCCAATTTGAAATGAAATTTTCCCAATTTCAAATAGAAAATCTTAACTCCAATTGATATTGAGTCCATTCCATATGTAAAATCACAATTTCAAATGATATTTTGACAATTTCAAATTGAAAATCTCAAAATCAAATGAAATTTAGCCAATCTCAAATGAAAAATCTCAATTTCAATTGAAATGTAATCAATTCCAAATTCAAAATTTCAATTTCAAACAGAATTTAGGCAATTTCAAAAGGAAAATCTTAATGTAAATTTAAATATAACTAATTTAAAATGGAAACTCTTAATATCAATTGCAATTAAGTCAATTTCAAATGAAATTTCGACAATTTTAAATGTAAAATCTGAAAATTTCAATTGAAATTTAGTCACAGCCAAATGTAAAATCGCAATTTTAAATGGAATTTGGCCAATTTCAAATGGGAAATGTAAATTTCAATTGATATTGAGTTATTTTCAAATGGAAAACCTCAATTTCAATCAAATTATAGTCAATTCCAAATATAAAATCGCTAGTTCAAGTGGAAAATCTCAATTTGAAATTAAATTTAGCCAATATCAAGTGTAAATGCCATTGTAAAATTTCAATTTCAATCGAAATTTAATCAATTCCAAAAGTAAAATCATAATTTCAAATGTCATTTCGTCAAATTTCAAATGTAAAATCTTAATTTCAAGTAAAATTTAGCCAGTTTAAAATGGAAACTCTGAATTTCAAAACAAAAAATTAGCCAATTTCAACTGGAAAAGCTCAATTTCCAATGAAATGTATCTAATTTCAATTGTAAAATCTAAAATTAAATTGAAATTTATTAAATTTCAAATGTAAAATCTCGATTTCAAATGAAATGTAACTAATTTCCAATGGGAAATATCAATTTCAACTAAAATGTAGTTAAATCCAAATGTAAAACTCAATATCAAACAAAATTTCTATAGAAAAAAATTTCTTAAAATTTTCTATAAATAAAAAATTTCTATGAAATATTCTATAAATAAAAAATTTCTATGAAATTTTCTATAAATAAAAAAATTTCTATGAAATTTTCTATAAATAAAAAATTTCTATGAAATTTTCTATAAATAAAAAATTTCTATGAAATTTTCTATAAATAAAAAATTTCTATGAAATTTTCTATAAATAAAAAATTTCTATGACATTTTCTATAACTAAAAAAATTCTATGAAATTTTCCATAAATAAAAAATTTCTATAAAATTTTCTATAAATAAAAAATTACTATGAAATTTTCTATAAATAAAAAATTTCCATGAAATTTTCTAAATTTCTATGAAATTTGTCATAAATAAAAAATTTCTATGAAATTTTCTATAAATAAAAAATTTCTATGAAATTTTCTATAAATAGGAAATTTCTATGAAATTTTCTATAAAAAAAAATTTCTAAAAAATTTTCCATAAATAAAAAATTTCTATGAAATTTTCTATAAATAAAAAATTTCCATGAAAGTTTCTATAAATAAAAAATGTCTGAAATTTCCTATAAATAAAAAATTTCTATGAAATTTTCTATAAATAAAAAATTTCTATGAAATTTTCTATAAATAAAAAAATTCTATGAAATTTTCTATAAAAAAAAATTTCTAAAAAATTTTCCATAAATAAAAAATTTCTATGAAATTTTCTATAAATAAAAAATTTCCATGAAAGTTTCTATAAATAAAAAATGTCTGAAATTTCCTATAAATAAAAAATTACTATGAAATTTTCTATAAATAAAAAATTTCCATGAAATTTTCTAAATTTCTATGAAATTTGTCATAAATAAAAAATTTCTATGAAATTTTCTATAAATAAAAAATTTCTATGAAATTTTCTATAAATAGGAAATTTCTATGAAATTTTCTATAAAAAAAAATTTCTAAAAAATTTTCCATAAATAAAAAATTTCTATGAAATTTTCTATAAATAAAAAATTTCCATGAAAGTTTCTATAAATAAAAAATGTATGAAATTTTCTATAAATAAAAAATTCTATGAAATTTTCTATAAATAAAAAAATTTCTATGATATTTTCTACAAATAAAAAAAATCTATGAAATTTTCTATAAAAAAAAATTTCTAAAAAATTTTCCATAAATAAAAAATTTCTATGAAATTTTCTATAAATAAAAAATTTCCATGAAAGTTTCTATAAATAAAAAATGTCTGAAATTTCCTATAAATAAAAAATTTCTATGAAATTTTCTATAAATAAAAAATTTCTATGAAATTTTCTATAAATAAAAAAATTCTATGAAATTTTCTATAAATAAAAAATTTCTATGAAATTTTCTATAAATAAAAAATTTCTATGAAATTTTCTATAAATAAAAAATTTCTATGAAAATTTCTATAAATAAAAAAATTTCTATGAAATATTCTATAAATAAAAAATTTCTATGAAATTTTCTATAAATAAAAAATTTCTATAAATAAAAAATTTCTATAAAATTTTCTATAAATAAAAAATTTCTATGAAATTTTCTATAAATAAGAAATTTCTATGAAATTTTCTATAAATACAAAATTTCTATGAAATTTTCTATAAATAAAAAATGTATGAAATTTTCTATAAATAAAAAATTCTATGAAATTTTCTATAAATAAAAAAATTTCTATGATATTTTCTACAAATAAAAAAAATCTATGAAATTTTCTATAAAAAAAAATTTCTAAAAAATTTTCCATAAATAAAAAATTTCTATGAAATTTTCTATAAATAAAAAATTTCCATGAAAGTTTCTATAAATAAAAAATGTCTGAAATTTCCTATAAATAAAAAATGTCTGAAATTTCCTATAAATAAAAAATTTCTATGAAATTTTCTATAAATAAAAAAATTCTATGAAATTTTCTATAAATAAAAAAATTTCTATGATATTTTCTACAAATAAAAAAAATCTATGAAATTTTCTATAAAAAAAAATTTCTAAAAAATTTTCAATAAATAAAAAATTTCTATGAAATTTTCTATAAATAAAAAATTTCCATGAAAGTTTCTATAAATAAAAAATGTCTGAAATTTCCTATAAATAAAAAAATGTCTGAAATTTCCTATAAATAAAAAATTTCTATGAAATTTTCTATAAATAAAAAATTTCTATGAAATTTTCTATAAATAAAAAATTTCTATGAAAATTTCTATAAATAAAAAAATTTCTATGAAATTTTCTATAAATAAAAAATTTCTATGAAATTTTCTATAAATAAAAAATTTCTATGAAATTTTCTATAAATAAAAAATTTCTATGAAATTTTCTATAAATAAAAAATTTCTATGAAATTTTCTATAAATAAAAAATTTCTATGAAATTTTCTATAAATAAAAAATGTATGAAATTTTCTATAAATAAAAAATTCTATGAAATTTTCTATAAATAAAAAAATTTCTATGATATTTTCTACAAATAAAAAAAATCGTTTTTGTTTTTTTGTTTTATTCGATCTGCTTTCATAGTACATATTTTGTTTTTGTACTCAGGCTCAAGATCGTTATTGTTGTTTTCATTATATGAAAACAACTTTGTTAAAAATTAAAGAAGAAGTAAGTGACATGTATTGGGGGCGGTTGTAATGGTTGGATAGACAGATCTGTTTCGGGAGCCACCAAACTCCCATTATCAATATCCTTATTACAACGATTACTTCAGTCGAAATTATTAAATATATACGCACAGCCAAGTATCATTAAACGAGAACTGTTTGCTAAAAGCGCATATCTTCAAAAAAAGACAATTCAGTAATCATCGTCCCTCGTACATGCACCAACTTCCACTCTCGTGAGTCTTTACAATGTAAAGAATTCACACGAATGTTTTGCTGTAGTTGACTATGCAACAACAACGTATTTGGTCGTGCCCTACCATTTCTTCTTGTTTTTGTTTTTTTGTTTTATTCGATCTGCTTTCATAGTACATATTTTGTTTTTGTACTCAGGCTCAAGATCGTTATTGTTGTTTTCATTATATGAAAACAACTTTGTTAAAAATTAAAGAAGAAGTAAGTGACATGTATTGGGGGCGGTTGTAATGGTTGGATAGACAGATCTGTTTCGGGAGCCACCAAACTCCCATTATCAATATCCTTATTACAACGATTACTTCAGTCGAAATTATTAAATATATACGCACAGCCAAGTATCATTAAACGAGAACTGTTTGCTAAAAGCGCATATCTTCAAAAAAAGACAATTCAGTAATCATCGTCCCTCGTACATGCACCAACTTCCACTGAATTGTCTTTTTTTGAAGATATGCGCTTTTAGCAAACAGTTCTCGTTTAATGATACTTGGCTGTGCGTATATATTTAATAATTTCGACTGAAGTAATCGTTGTAATAAGGATATTGATAATGGGAGTTTGGTGGCTCCCGAAACAGATCTGTCTATCCAACCATTACAACCGCCCCCAATACATGTCACTTACTTCTTCTTTAATTTTTAACAAAGTTGTTTTCATATAATGAAAACAACAATAACGATCTTGAGCCTGAGTACAAAAACAAAATATGTACTATGAAAGCAGATCGAATAAAACAAAAAAACAAAAACAAGAAGAAATGGTAGGGCACGACCAAATACGTTGTTGTTGCATAGTCAACTACAGCAAAACATTCGTGTGAATTCTTTACATTGTAAAGACTCACGAGAGTGGAAGTTGGTGCATGTACGAGGGACGATGATTACTGAATTGTCTTTTTTTGAAGATATGCGCTTTTAGCAAACAGTTCTCGTTTAATGATACTTGGCTGTGCGTATATATTTAATAATTTCGACTGAAGTAATCGTTGTAATAAGGATATTGATAATGGGAGTTTGGTGGCTCCCGAAACAGATCTGTCTATCCAACCATTACAACCGCCCCCAATACATGTCACTTACTTCTTCTTTAATTTTTAACAAAGTTGTTTTCATATAATGAAAACAACAATAACGATCTTGAGCCTGAGTACAAAAACAAAATATGTACTATGAAAGCAGATCGAATAAAACAAAAAAACAAAAACAAGAAGAAATGGTAGGGCACGACCAAATACGTTGTTGTTGCATAGTCAACTACAGCAAAACATTCGTGTGAATTCTTTACATTGTAAAGACTCACGAGAGTGGAAGTTGGTGCATGTACGAGGGACGATGATTACTGAATTGTCTTTTTTTGAAGATATGCGCTTTTAGCAAACAGTTCTCGTTTAATGATACTTGGCTGTGCGTATATATTTAATAATTTCGACTGAAGTAATCGTTGTAATAAGGATATTGATAATGGGAGTTTGGTGGCTCCCGAAACAGATCTGTCTATCCAACCATTACAACCGCCCCCAATACATGTCACTTACTTCTTCTTTAATTTTTAACAAAGTTGTTTTCATATAATGAAAACAACAATAACGATCTTGAGCCTGAGTACAAAAACAAAATATGTACAATAAAAAAAATCTATAAAATTTTCTATAAAAAAAAATTTCTAAAAAATTTTCCACAAATAAAAAATTTCTATGAAATTATCTATAAATAAAAAATTTCCATGAAAGTTTCTATAAATAAAAAATGTCTGAAATTTCCTATAAATAAAAAATGTCTGAAATTTCCTATAAATAAAAAATTTCTATGAAATTTTCTATAAATAAAAAATTTCTATGAAATTTTCTATAAATAAAAAATTTCTATGAAATTTTCTATAAATAAAAAATTTCTATGAAATTTTCTATAAATAAAAAATTTCTATGAAATTTTCTATAAATAAAAAATTTCTATGAAATTTTCTATAAATAAAAAATTTCTATGAAATTTTCTATAAATAAAAAATTTCTATGAAATTTTCTATAAATAAAAAATTTCTATGAAATTTTCTATAAATAAAAAATTTCTATGAAATTTTCTATAAATAAAAAATTTCTATGAAATTTTCTATAAATAAAAAATTTCTATGAAATTTTCTATAAATAAAAAATTTCTATGAAATTTTCTATAAATAAAAAATTTCTATGAAATTTTCTATAAATAAAAAATTTCTATGAAATTTTCTATAAATAAAAAATTTCTATGAAATTTTCTATAAATAAAAAATTTCTTTGAAATTTTCGATAAATAAAAAATTTCTATAAATAAAAAGATTTCTATGAAAATTTCTATAAATAAAAAAATTTCTATGAAATTTTCTATAAATAAAAAATTTCAATGAAATTTTCTATAAATAAAAAATTTCAATGAAATTTTCTATAAATAAAAAATTTCAATGAAATTTTCTATAAATAAAAAATTTCAATGAAATTTTCTATAAATAAAAAATTTCTATGAAATTTTCAATAATAACAGAAATTTCTATAAAATTTTTTATAAATTATTCGATTACAACAAAAAGGTCGAATAAAAACCAAAAATATTAATTTTCTATAAATAAAAAATTTCTATGAAATTTTCTATAAATATTTTTTTTTTGTAAAATCTTAATTTCAAATGAAACTTAGCCAATTTAAAATGAAATTTAATTAATTTCCAATGGAAACTCCCAGTTTCAATTGAAATGTAGTCAATTCCAAATAGAAAAGCTCAATTTCAATTCAAATTTATTAAATTTTAAATCGCTTTTAATTAAAATTTAGTCAATTTCAAATGAAAATTGAAATATGCCAATTTTAGTTAAAAATCCTAATTTCAAATGAAATTTTGTGGTAAAAATGCAAAATAGTCTAGGAAATCTTCTCAATCAAATCAATTTAACAAAAACAAAAAATATCATAAAAAAAATGTCAAATTTCTTTCTCTACTTTACATTTGCATTTTTCCTTGACCATTTGTCATTGATTTTGAAAACCCTTAATGTGCTGTCATAAAAATAACAATTTTAAATAAATTTCTTTACATTGTAAAATAACAACTCAATAAACCAACTCGAATGATCAATACAACGAAATGACTAATTTATAAGATCATACGAAGATTATTATTGCATCTTAGTATTTTAAATTAGCCATTCTGTATTCAACAGATACAAAAATTGCTCGAAATGCAAATATCTCTATGACATAGGACCGATACCAATAAACAAACTAAACCCCCATTTTCACCATGACTGTTTAGAATAGAACCGAATATTAAAAAATTTATTTGCATAAAATCTAACAGCTATGACTGTAGCTCAGCGCTGAGGAAAACGGCCTTAAACTAGAGATTTATAGATAAGAACGCCTAGTCAGCTCTTCCCACAAGTTCTGTGGACTTTTTAACATTTCTAGTTGTTTGGTTTTCTGACAATAATTACACTTCATACCTCAATTATAAATGTTTATTATTTCTCACCAATTTCTATACAATTTTCAATGAACCAACCGATATTGAAGTTTGACCCTAGTTTTTGCCGTTATGTTTCATTGTGGTTTTTAATAAAAAAAAGTGTACCTATCGTCTCTTTAGATGCCACACAGCGTAGCAATAATGTAGATGGAATTTATTTCTAGAATTTAATCGATCTTTGGTTTAGAAACCATTACTATAAATGGAAAATAATCAAAGCAAACAATCTGTGTATTATTGTAAATACTCTAAACACGAACGATTGACCATACATATAGTTGTGCGCAATTAGCTGGACCTTGAAAAGGGCGCAATTTTACTATGGTTGGAGGGGAGGGCTTATTTATGAAGAGGGGAAAAAGAGTCAATTGTCGAATGTTAATGATAGCACTATTTCTTATATTTTCCCTTTTTCGTTTAAATCTACACGAAATAACCTTTGCACAAAGGAATATATAAAAAATCGGTGAATATTTACAGCGATTAGCTCAATTTCATAATGAATATGTTTTTCCCCATTTGGTATTATTAAAAACAATTTCTACATAATTCTATTAAAACGAAGCAAAACCTTTGTTTGCTTTAAATTTATATTTTAAAAGTTCTTATTTACTATACCATTTTCAACAATAACTGCAAATATTTCAATTGGAATTCAGATTTTACTTTTAAAATTGGCAAATTTTCAATTTAAATTGAAATTTTCCATTTGAAATTTACTAAATTTCAATTGAAATTGAAATTTTCCATTCAAAATTGTCTAATTTTAATTTCATTAATACTTTTATTTTTTATTTTTAAGTAATTTAATTTGGAATAAATAAAATAAATAATTTTCATTTGAAATTGAAATTTTACATTTTTAAATTGGCTACATTTCTTTGATATTGATACATTTGGAATTGACCATATTACATATGGAATTAAGATTTTTTCTTTCGAAATTGTATTTAATTTATAATAAAAATTATAATATTTCCTACGGGTCAGAATATTTAATGTTGACCCATCATTTTTGTCTAAAAAGATTCAAAAAAAAACTCTAAATGGTAAAATATCTGTATCTTTTTTTAAAAAAAATACATTTTTGTGTTTTACTGAATTTGTAATTGCTCTTAAACGGCTGATTTTTTTTGTAAAATACGCTTTTCAAAAAATTTGGATTTGTTTTTTAAAAACAGTAATAAATAATATTAATAAATATTAGTTGCACACACACAAAAACAACCGTAATTGGATCAATATTTGTAAATGTTTTGGTAGAAATACTAAGATTCGTCTGACAGTTTTGGACGTTTTTCTTCATATTTCTTGTTTGCATTTTGATATTTCCTTTTTACTTTTTTTAGCACCATAGGATGAGGGGTATAGTCATTTTGTCACTCCGTTTGTAACACCTCTAAATATTGATCTCAGACCCCATAAAGTATAGATATATATTCGTAATCGTTGTAAAATTCTAAGACGATTTAGCCATGTCCGTCTGTTCGTCCGTCCGTCTGTTTGTAATCACGCTACAGTCCGTAATAACAGAGCTAGGTTGATCAAAATTTGTAAAAATATTATTTATAGTTACTGATTGTTTGAGGTTGCAAATGGGCCATATCGGCCAATGTTTTGTTATAGTCACCCTATAGAGGTCGCTCCAAAATATACGTATTTAAGCCATAAATACCATATTTTCTAAGCAATTTTGCAGAAACTTTGCAGTTTGTATTATATTTTGAGAAGAATTCATCACAGCAAAAATTTTACAAATCGGTTCATATTTTGTAATAGTCAACCTATTGAGGTCGCTCCAAAATATATAAATATTTAAGCCATAAATACCACATTTTCTAAGCATTTTAACTGAATCTTTGCAGTTTGTATTTAATTAAGCCAAGACTTCACCGCAGTAAAAATTTTTTAAATTTGTTCATATTTTGTTGTAGTTCACCTATAGATGTCGCTCCCAAAAAGGCTTGTTTAAACCATAAACACCACATTTTCTAAGCAATTTAGCTGAAACACTGCAGTTTGTATTCTATTTTGGCAAGCATTTTTCTAAATAAAATTTATACAAATCAGTTTTTATATTGACGTGGTCCCCGTGTAGATCTAGTACTCAAATATGCTAACTTAAGCCATAAATACCACATTTTTCAGCGTTCGTTTTTATACTCTACACCACACTGTGGTCCAGGGTATTATGTGTTTGTGCAGTTTGTTTGTAACATCCAGAAGAAGAGAAGAAATAGACCCATCGTTTATTATACCGATCGACTTGGAATCACTTCCTGAGTCGATTTAACCATATCCGTCTGTACGGCCGTCCGTCTGTAGATGTATCGTTGTAATCAAAGTGCAGGTCGCAGCCCTTTTTTTGGCCCAATGACGATCCCTAGGTCAAAGGTCATTGACCCTAGGTCAAAGTTCATAGGTCATTTACCATAGGTCATTGACCATAGGGTATTATGAGTTTGTGCATTTGTTTGCAGCACCCAGAAGGATAAGAGAAAGACCCATCATTTATTATACGAGTACCGATCGACTTGGAATCGCTTCCTGAGTCGATTTAACCATGTCCGTCCGTCCGCCCAGCTGTCCGTCTGTAGATGTATCGTTGTAATCAAAGTGCAGGTCGTAGCTCTTTTTTGGCCCAATGACGATCCCTATTGAAATCAGTCAAAATCGGTTCAGATTTAGATATAGCCCATATATACATATATATGTTACATCCGATTTGACATTTAAGCGCTGTAGAAACTGTATTTTGTATCAGATCAGTACGAAATTTGGCAGAGAGAGATCTCTTATTACATGAATGAACACTGCCAAATTCGGGGAAATTCAGTTCAGATTTAGATTTAGCCCCCATATATAGGGGTTTCCAACATGAGGTGTTATTTTGAATCACCCGGTATTTCGGTAGCTGTCACTTTTGAAGCTTTTATTCTTTGACATTTGACAAGTAGAAACTACGCCATTACTAAAAATGGTACGATACACGATTCAACAACGCATATAAATTATTAAAATTCGAAAAATCGAAAATCATCTTGACTGATGGGGCCCATTTCCACCTCGGTGGCTACGTCAACAAGCAAAATTATCGCATCTGGGGCTCGGAAAACCCAAGAGTTTTTGTTGAGAAGCCTCTTCATCCTCAACGTGTGACCTTACTTTTTCGAAAATGAGTTTGGATCAACAGTTACGTTGAATGGATTGCGCTATCGAGAGATGATTAATGATTTTTTATGGTCGGAGTTGGATGGTATTGATCTGAACAACGTTTAATTTCAACAAGACGGCGTTACGTGCCACACAAGCAACAAAACCATTGCTCTGTTACGGGAAAAGTTTCCGGACCGTGTTATCTCTCGAAGAGGTGATCACAATTGGCCACCGAGATCTTGTGATTTAACACCTTGCGACTTCTTTCTTTTGGGGCCACGTGAAAGATAAGGTCTACGCCAACAGCCCAGCGTCGATTCAAGACCTCAAAGATAGTATTCGTGAGGCTATCAAGGACGTAGGGCAGCCACTTTGCGATTTGGTTATGGAAAATTTCATGAAAAGGATATGGTCCTGTAAGCGCGGTCGTGGTGGCCATTTGGCTGATGTTGTTTTTCATTATGAACGGCATACCTTCCTCTTTATTATGAAATAAACATGCGATCATTTATCTCAAAAAATGGCATTTTTCTTTGAATACCAAAATAACACCTCTTGTTGGAAAACTCTTTACTAAAGGCAACTGCCAAGAAAATAGGAATTTAAAAAACAATTGTTTAAAAAATTCATCATAAATTTTTTTTTGGTTTTATGCGACATATTTCTCCAGAAAATATTGCGCACAGTCCTTCGACAAACATTTTGTAAACTAGTGTTATTAATAAAAAACAAGTAAGAAAGTTTCAGTCGGGTAAACCGACTAAGGTATACCCTCACTTTGTGAGTAATGTAATATATAACTTTACACTAATAAATCTGTCAATCTGTGTGGGAGGTACCAGAAGGGGTTTTCCAAATACACATATTTTTCGGTAAACAGTACATTCTTAAATACATTGCATTGTGCTGAACTATAAGCGTTTATGTGCACTGGTATATTAAAGTTACGAGCTATGTAATTTTGGTATGATTTGGTCATTTTGTGTGGGATGTACAAAAAGGGGCGGGGTGATAACGCCCACTTTTTACAGGACTATAGGCGCTACAAAAACATTATACTGTAAAAAATTTCAAGCATTTTTATGCACTTGTATTAACGTTATAAGCAGTTAAATTTTGAAGCAAAATGGTCCATTTGTGTGGGAGGTACCAAAAGGGGCATGCCAACTTCACTCATTTTTCTCGAGTTAATAGCGACTAATATACTAATATTATGTGCAGAATTTCAAAAGATTCGAATAAGTAGTATAGAAGTTATTAAAGAATCAATATTTCACTAAATTTTAACCCTTTGTGTGGGAGGTACCAGAAGGAGTAGACCAATATGGCCCATCTTCGAACTCATCCGGAGATAGATCAAAATATTACCACATACCAAATTTGAAGTCAATCGGTTAATCCTTTCGAGAGTTATCGTGCGCACCAGCCAGCAGACAGACAGACAGACAGACGGACGGACATTGCTCATTCGACTTAAAATGACCCAAAACGGATTTCCTCCGAACATACTTAGGGTCTTAGATCACTCCTTCGATGTGTTACACTTTTTTCCGTAGCAAATGATATATACCCTCGTCACACTAAAGTGAGGGTATAAATATAAGGTACATTGACCCTTGTAGGGTCGTCTGTGTTATTTCTTTAAAAATGTTACTTTGCTCTCATTAAATTCACCAATTTCTTTATTCGAAATAAATTCAAAATAATTTTTTTTTCTCTTTACAATTTTTATTTTAATTCAATTTATTCAATTCGATTTTAAGGTAGAAATCAACCGCTCCGTTTGAAAGTCTATAAAACACTGTTTTATCTAAGAAAAAAGAATTCTAAAAATTATTTAGACAACAGATAGACAAATAAATACATCAAATTCTATTCTTAGTCACAGACCTCCACTGAACACCTGCAACAGAGTAAAACAGTTGATGTTTATTGTATTTGTTTACAATTTCCTCCTCAGCAAACAAACAAACGGCCGGATTTTTTTTTGGTTAAATAATTCCCTGAAGAACATACAAAATCATTTTGTAAACATTTCATTTTTGATCATTTATAAACAATTAAAAATTTTTTGACAAAAAGTACACTTTCAGAAAATTTTGTCTCTTCTCAGAGAAAAAAAAAATCCTTTCTGTGCAAATAAATTGTTCTGAAAAGTAAACCAAAATAAATGAGAACATTTCAGTCGAGTAAACCGACTAAGGTGATGAAGTATGTATGGCCAGATAGGTGGAAACATATTACTCAGTCTAGTCATCGAAAAACGTGTCTGATATACAGAACATGAAAACATTTAGATGATCAATCATAATCATCAATACAGAAGTTATGGAGGAGTTATGTTCAAATAAATCTGCCAATTTGTGTGGCTGGGTACCAGAAGGAGCTTGACAACTACGTGTATTGTGCGCTGAACTGTATATACTTCAAAAACATTGGACTGGGTCGAACTATAAGTCTTTATACGTTATAGTATTAAAGTTATGACCCATTAATTTTTGGAATGTTTTGCTCAGTTTGTGAGGGAGGTCATAAAGTGACGTTATTGGACTGTAGGTGCTGTATTAAAGTTATAAGTTTTAAACTTTTTGTACAAAATGGTCCCTTTGTGTGGGAGGTACCGAAATAGGCGAGGCCACTTTGTCCATTTAGCTCAACGTAAAAGCGATGGATAAGGTAGTATAGAAGTTATTAGATAATCAATATTTCACTAAATGTTAACCCTTTGTGTGGGAGGTACTAGAAGGAGGTGACCAATGGTCTGTATTCAAACTTAGCCTGAAAGAAAAAAATATTATCAGGTTACTTAGGGACAAATGACTTGTTTGTTCTGCTATATCATCATAAGGAACAATACTTGCAAATTCTGAAACTTATTTCAATAATCATGGAACTACTCTTGGGTCAAAGGTTATTGTCCCTAGGTCGGTGATCATAGACCCTAGGTAGGAGGTCATTGGGCCCAGGTTAATGTTCATTGCGCCCATGTCAAAGGTCATTGATCCTAGGTCAAAGGTCATTGATCCTAGGTCAAAGGTCATTGATCCTAGGTCAAAGTTCATTGACCATAGGCCATTGACCATAGGCCATTTACCATAGGTCATTTACCATAGGTCATTGACCATAGATCATTGACCATAGATCATTGACCATATATCATTGACCATAGATCATTTACCATAGGTCATTTACCATAGGTAATTGACCATAGGTAATTGACCATAGGTCATTGACCATAGGTCATTGACCATAGGGCTTTGACCATAGGTCATTGACCTTATGCGTAAGGTCATTGACCTTATGTCAAAGGCCATTGATCCTGTGTAAAAGGTCATTGACTCTAGGTCAAAGGTCATTGGCCCTAGTCATTGACCCGAGGTCTCTAGGTCAGGGGTCATTGACCCTAGGTCAGAGGTCATTGACCCCAGGTCAAAGGTCATTGACTCTAGGTCAAAGGTCATTGACCCAGGTCAATGGTCATTGACCCTAGGTCAAAGGTCATTGACCCCAGGTCAATGGTCATTGACTCCGATCAAAAGTTATTAACCGTAGGTCAAATATAATTAATCTTATGTAAACGGTCATTGACGCCAGATTAAAGTTCATTGAGCACAGATCAAAGGTCATTGATACCAGGTGAAACGTCATTGATCCCCGAGATGTTGTCAAAGGTCGTTGACTCCAATTAAAAATTAACACAGTGTAAAATGTTATTGGCCCTATGGCCAGTGCCTGATCTAGGGGGTCTGGCGCCCCGGGGCTAATTATTATTTTGCGCCCCCACACTGGGAAATTGTATTATTAAAGTGGAAGAATAAGACATCCAAAACTAAATGATTGTTTATATAAAAAGTCAAAAATAAACGTCTGTGTTTATTGTAAAAAAATCTGTTCGTATTGAATTGGATTATCTGTGATAACAATTGGCACATATTACAGTTTTTACTTTCATTGAAAATTATTCGATAACAAATGACAAATTGATGTGGTTATTGTCGTCGAGTTTGACCTAGGGCAAACCAGAACTTCCGAGGACAGTAACTTCAGGAAAAGCAAAAGTTCACCACGAATATCTGTTATTTTTAAATTTTTTATCGTTCATTCCATGTCAAACCGAACACCTATTTTGGGTCACCATTCCCGATTTCCCGAAAATAAATTGGCATATCGATTATCTGCTCAAAACTAAACATTTTATAGTTAGCCAAAAGGGCGTACGTTTCGAGTTCTGTATTTTAGGAACGCGTCGACGGATTTTAAAAAAGGTGCATTTTAAATGTCGTAAGTTCGATTTTTCAAAGCAAAGATTTATGTTCGCATCGTTAACGTTTTTGAGTGCATCCGATGCATCCGCAAATTTAATTTGCATTTTACACATCAATGACAACAACTTAAAATTCTGTGAAAAATAGCTGATCCTGTAAATTTTAGTCTGGTGTTTTCTTCAGTTTCTATATACTAGCATTTTTACTTAAAAATGTCAGAAATGGGTTTTTTTTACTGAAATGATTCAGTCTATTTTGTAATTTCAATATTTATCATAGTTTAAAGGTAAATCATTGTTGCCATTTTTTTGTAAATATTGTTTTAAAAAAGAACGAGGCTGAACACCATTTTGAAATTTGTAGGGTCAGCTTAGGACAAATGGGGCTAAATTTTTAGTTGGTGTCATTGATGTGCAGGATGCAAAATAAAGTTGCATAAGCAACTGATGCATTTAAAGACTTTAAATTAATCAGCATTAATATATGTATTTTAAAAACAAGTCAAGACCTTACGAACGTGCCATCATTTGTAATATTCCGTCCACGCGTTTGCATAATACATAACTTCCAAAATACACCTTTTCAGATATTTTCCCAAATTTTTCAGATTTCGGACCCGAAAAAAAAATTTTGTTTTTTTTCTCCCCAACTACAAGATGATTCATTTCCATATTAAAACTAATACTCGTATATGTACACATTTTCAAGGCAATGTGGACCAGATTTTTTTCCAAAAATCGTTCGGTTTCATATGGAATGAACGATATACGAGTATTATGATTTTTTAATAGATTATTTAATGTGCAACACTCGCGACCTTTTTCAAAGTCAACTACAAATTTACCAAGTATACTTATTTTTGGCACTATCGTAACTACTTTGGCGCATCTTCACCTTCAGTATGGCGTCCCTCATGTGCCTTGCGCCCCGGGGCTTCAGCCCAATTAGCCCATATGGTAGATCAGGTACTGCCTATGGCATATACACAATAACACATATTGACCGAAGTTCCAAGGTCATTGACAAATGATATTAACCGTAGTTCAAAGGTCATTGGTCCCTGATTAAAGTTAATTTATCCTAAGAAAAATGCCATTGATCACTGGTCAGAGTTCATTGATCTCTCATCAAATGTAATTGACCCTTGATTAAACTTAATTGATCCCTGATCAAAAGTAATTAACCCCTGGACAAATGTTATTAGCCATCGGCATTGACCTCTTGTCATAGTTCAATGACTATTGGCCAAAGTTAGTGACACTTGGTCATAAGTTAATCTAATGTCAAGTACTTTGGTTCTAGTGTCATTGACCCTTGATGAAATGATGTTGATCCTTTGCCCAACGTCACTGCCCCTTGACATTTGGTCTAACGTCATTTTATCCTTGGTCAAACGTCATGTTAATGACTGGGTAAAATGGCAAAGACCAGTTTCCCTTGGGTCTGAATTCAATCTTCACCTAAACGTATGTAATTGCCAAAGTTCGTTGACGTTTGGTCAAATATTAATCACCTTTGGTTAAATGTTAATTATCATTAGTCACATGTTAATCACCTTTGGTCAAATGGGAAATATTTTTGTTCAAAGGATTATCTCTTTTGTCACTTTTACCAAAGCCTAATGTAATGACTCTGCCAAAGTTATTTGATCCGTTGTTAAAGATCGTTGACCCTTTCTCAAACGTCAAAGGTCATCGAACCTAGGACAAAAGTCATTGACCCTAGGTCTATCGTCATTTTACCTTTGGTCATTGGTCAAACGTCACTGATCCGTGGTCAAATGTTAATGATCCTTTGTGAAAGGTCAAAGGCCTGTGACCCTTGATCAGAATTCAATGTCTCTTGATCGTTGTTTAAAAATAATTGACAAAGGTCAGAGGCCTTTCGTCAAAGATTAATGAACTTTGGTTAAACGTTAATCATCTTTAGTTAAAGGTTAAGCATCTTTAGTCAAAAGTTAACCAGTTGAAAAGTTAACCAGTTTAAAAGTTGACCAAAGGTTCAACAATTTAGGTTTATCACCTTTAGTCAAAGCTTAATCATCTTCTGTCAAAGCTTAATGACTCTTTGCCAAAGTTCATTGATCCTTAGTTAAAGAACGCTGACTCATTGATCCTTTCTCAGATGACCCTTCGGAAAAAAATCATGGACACTTTATTAAAGGATATATTGACCCATTTCTCGAGCACTTCACTTTCTTGTGCATATTTCTTCTTGCATATTTCTAAGTTGATTTTTCTAAGTTTCTGCATATTTCTAAGTTGTTTTTTAATTCAATTGAACGATTTACGCCTTTATTAGTTTATTTCGGTCCTTAAATCATTTTTGATTTGTAACTAGAATATTCTTCTGGTTTTACAATTTTTTAACAGATTTATATTGGCCGAAATAGATCGATGTTGTAATATAACAAAGACTATTTTTGAAGTTTTTTTCTTGCCAAATTTAAAACACCCTTTGCCTACATTTCAATTGCATTCCTTTGAATAGACTTAACACTTAAGTAAAGAATTATACCAAAAATATACTCTAACATAAACCACATTTCTAAAGATGTTTTCAGTATGAAGTGAGCCAATGTTTGCCTTGGCTTAGGGGGGATAGCCTATGTATGTGTGTACTACGAGTGAAGGAAGGACTCGACGTAACACAAAAAAATCAATTTTAACAATATTCCGCTTACAAAAATATTCAATATTTTTGCTCCAGCAAACAATTGAATTGTTACTCTTACACAATGACGTTAGAGCTGCAGGAATACTAAGTAAAAATGTTTTCACCAGTAGCCATCAAGCCTTGGCACTGCTACTGTTCAATAGTGGTTAAAATTGAGTGAAGGAAAAGGACGAAGAAGACCGAAGAGGAGTACATATTACCAGAAGAATTTCAAGTTGTGTTGAGTTTAGTTTCTTCCTCTCTTGCCTGGACGTAGGTTTTTCCTATAGACGATTACAAGTACTTTGTGGTAACCTGAATGTGGAATGGATGGATGGTTGGAAGGATGGACTAAAGTGTTTTCTTTGGCCTAGGCAATGGTTGCTGTGGATTTTCCTGTTTGAATATTAGTTGAGTTGAATTTTTCGCAGTCAGAGTAGAGGT
Source organism: Eudasyphora cyanicolor (assembly GCA_963930755.1). Taxonomy (NCBI): domain Eukaryota; kingdom Metazoa; phylum Arthropoda; class Insecta; order Diptera; family Muscidae; genus Eudasyphora; species Eudasyphora cyanicolor. Next base: position 12,895,745 of record OZ005737.1, read on the forward strand.
TTGGAAAATCTAAAGGCATTCATTCACATTCGTCCGTATTGCCCCATAATATGTAGTCGACTTTCTTCAACAACAATGGGGCAGTAAATTGATTGTGAAATCTGTTGTGTGGGCAGTGAAACCAAACAGCATATCAAATAATAAATACATCATTCGATTTACTAACCAACCGACCGACCAACCAAAGAAAATGCCTTACTGGGCCTCTCTTTGGCATTTGAGTCAATTACAACAGCATCATGGAGTTAGGTGGTTGGAAGCTCTGCCTCAAAAATTGTTAGTTGTTGTTAATAAATGTCGATGGGAGTGGGCCATAGGTATTGGTGTTCTATGAACAGAGCAAATACATAAATTTCAATATTCAAAATTTGTACTCTTTTTCTCTCCGGTTTAGAACCATAAATCTTTTTTCCGGGTAATAGTGGCGATGATAGTGTGGGTGCATGGGCAGCACATCGGCCTCCTCAGTGGAAAACCTTTTGGGGCAATTAAAACTGTAATTGGAAACCAACAACAACAACCAAAAAATAACAACTGCACTCATCGACAGCATCAGCAGCGTTAGGAGTACCTTCAGCATCGCCACCATCAGTTACCAGTTATCAGGTACTTGAACAACTGACCAAGTGAGCAGTAATTGATGTTTGGCACGTTTTTCAAATCCATTTTTAAGATTAATTGGAAGAATTGGAGGAGCTCAACTCGGTAAAAGCTGATCGATTTTTTTTCCTCTGGAGAATAAAAGTGAAAGTACAATAGATGTAATTTTCTGTTGAATCGAAGCCTCAACTGTGCCATGGAAATCGAAGCTAATGATTTTCTCTTATAGGTTCTATTTCAATTAATGTTTCAGAGAAATATGTCAAGAGATTTTTTTGTTTAGGATATAAAGAGATAGGTTGCTTTTTTTTTCTTAAAAAAACAACAATATTGTTGTTAATAGGTAAATCGGCTTGAAAATGTCAATGCCCTCAGCAAAAAAGAATGTTTAAAATTGACTAAACTAAATAATCCAAACTCAATAATGTATTTATTTGTAATATTAGCAATATTTTGTAGGAGCTTTAAGTCTTCCAATGAGCTCTCCTTTGCACTTGGTACGAACACTCTACAGTTTTTCTATACGAGTACTAGAGTCAAACACTAGAGTATATTTCAATTCTGTAGTAGAATTGACCACTAGGATCATCCTCTGTACTAAAATAACCCACCTTCTCTGTACAATAGTCGACCAGTAAGTTCTTCCTATATATTTATTAGAGACGACCGCTGAGTTCTTCCTACATACTTATATTAGAGGCGACCGCTAAGTTCTTCTATATCAGAGTCGACCAGTAAAGTCTTCCTTTATCTTAGAGTCGAGCAGTAAAGTCTTCCTTTGCACCAGAGACGACCGCTGAGTTCTTCTCCTATACTAAATTCATTCTAGGTAACTCCAGTGCTAATGATCTTGCAAAGTTAAATTACCTGTTCTAGGGGAACTGGAGTATATGGACAGCGACACCAGCGACCTGCAAGCCCTTCTTCGGAAATAATTGTGGCAAAAAATTACAGGTGATCACTAGTCAGGAACTGTACACATTTCAAGCTGATGCGACCCTTCCTAAAATGAAACACTCCTGTCTTACTCTGTCTTACAGGCGCTATCGAGACAGAACTTCACACTAATCGTATGTGTCATAAGTGGACACTGTAGTCTTGGGCGGAAGTCAGAGATACTTAACACCTGGAGAAATTACTTTAGACGGAGCTGCGGTGATGAAGATCTGATCTCTCTAGGATGCGGCAGAATATCCTAGGCTTATAATTCTTTGATAAGCTGCCAAATTTGGCTGATGTTAGCATCCGTTAACTCTTGGGCTTTTAAAAGCAATCGCGTTGGTTCAACGGGAGAGGCTAGGAAGACCACATATTTTTCCGTCACTCTCAGTGGAATCACAATGTACTACAAAATATAAGTGAGCCCGATATTCTGACTACCATATTAGCCAAAACTAGTTAGGGAGTTATAGCCATTTTAAGTTTTGCTAAATCCAATCCAATTTGCGTCGCTACAAATAATAACTGAAATGAAAATAAATAAAATAAATACAACAACATCATTGTGAAATGTGTCAGAAATTACTTCTAAAAATGCATTTAGCATAAAGAAACATTGTCATTAACAAAGCCAAAAAGCATTATTAAAAAAATAATAGAAATCAGATATACTTGACATGTGGAGAAATTACTTTAGACGGAGCTGCGGTGATGAAGATCTAATCTATCTAGCATGCAGCAGGGTACCCCAGGCATAACATTCTTTAATAAGCTGCGAAATTTGGCTGATGTTAGCATCCGCTAACTCTTGGGCTTTTAAAGGCAATCGCGATGGTTCAACGGGAGAGGCTAGCAAGATCCTATTTTTCCATCCGTCTCTGTGGTATCACAATGGAATACAAAGTATAAGTTAGCATGGTATTAGCCAATCCAAGTTAGGGAGTTATAACCATTTAAAGTTTTGCTTTTGCCATATTAGCCAAATCTAGTTAGGGAGTTATGCCCATTTTAATTTCTGCATAGTGTAAGTTGCCAAATTTGTCTAATTTTAGCATTAGCATTTTCCATCCGTCTCTGTGGTATCACAATGGGCTACCAAGTATAAGTGAGCCTGATATTCAGGCTACCATTTTTGCCAAACCTAGATGGGGAGTTATAGCCATTTTAAATTTTGCTGAATCTAATTCAATTTTTGTCGCTACAAATAATAATTGAAATAAAAATGAATACAAAAACAACATCATTGCACAATGAGACAATCTATATTGTCAGAAATTACTTCTAAAAATTTATTTAGCTTAAAGAAACATTTTCACTAAGTAAGCCTAAGAGCAGGCTACCATATTAGCAAAATCTATGTAGTTAGGGAGTTGTATCCATTTTAAGTTTTGCTAAATCCAATACAATTTTCGGCGCTACAAATAATAATTGAAATGAAAATAAATACAAAAACAACATCTTTGCTAAATGAGACAATTTATATTGTCAGAAATTACTTCTAAAAATGTATTTAGCTTTAAAAACATTGTCATTAAGAAAGCCTAAGAGAATTATTAAAAAAAATTATAGAAATTTGCTCTACATTTTTAAAATTGAAAATCAATTCTTATAACTATTATGAATGAAGCCCTATATCTTGTATTTGTTTTAAAATTGTTGAACATGTTCTTAATTTTAAGTTTTTTTTTCGAAATTTAAAGTTGTATATTTTGTCTACGTCCGTAAACTAGGTTAGGTTAGGTTAGGTTGAATAGAGGAGACGTTTAAAACGTCTCATGTCCATGGACATACACTTAAGCCAGTGGTTCGGCCTGTTGTGCGCTCCTTATTTATGATTTTCATACCCCACGGATTACAGAAAATCGGTACTAGACACGTATTTTCTCAGTATCTTCCAGTCATATCCTCTGAGATGAGTCAAGTCTGGCAATATGTCGGAACCGAAATATCGGGATCTTGCATTTGTGAAAGCTGGGCAGTGACACAGAAAATGTTCTATCGTTTCGATGTTTTCCCTGCATGCCCTGCACTCGTCGTTTTCTGCTAGTCCTATGCGATGAAGATGTGCCTGTAAGTTTGAGTGTCCCGTTAGAACACTTATCATCTTACTAATCTCGATCTTGTTTAGTTTCAGAAAACTACTGGTTTTCTTCTCATTTGGGTCACCCCACAGTATCTTTGCAGTTGCTCCTACAGTTGCTCTATTCCACACAGTTTTGTGAGCCATTACTGCCCAATGCTTCAACTCATCCTTCGTGGCTTCGAAAGGTTTCCAATTTTTCAAGTTTATTACTCGAAGTTCTCTGCCCTTTGAAGCCAAGCTGTTTGCTCGTTCATTTCCAATCACTCCGTTGTGTCCCGGTACCCAGAAAATACGCAGTTGACCATGGACTGAGTAATTATTTATCGTTCTTTTACAGTCTAACACGGTTCTGGATTTGACCTTTTCCGATGTTATTGCTTTGATCGCCATTTGGCTATCTGTGAATATGTTGGCATATTTAGACTTTGTGGTATTACTGAGCCAGTTAACACACTCCGTGATTGCTCGAACTTCTGCTTGAAATACTGTGTTATGGTCTGGGAGGCGGAAGTAAAGTTCGACTTCTGGTTCATCAATAAAAAGTCCCAGACCCGTCCTTCCGCCTAGCCTGGACCCATCAGTGTAGCAGCTGGTTCCCACTGGCGCATGAGCAAGTGTTCCGTTTTCCCAGGAGCGTCTGTCTGGCACGAAGGATTCACAGGTAGCTGTAAGCAGCACTTCAGGAATGCGGTCGGAGATTTCCGTTGTTTGAATATGACCGACCAGTGATTGTAATATCTTCTGATGGTACGACTTGTGGTTTCGATTTATCCATTCACCCATCACTTGTAGACGTCTTGCTGTGAGGGCTGCCTCATACTTTATACGGATATCTATTGGTTGGATGTGCAGTATAGTCTCCAACGCTCTTGTTGATGCGGTTCTAATTGCTCCGCTTATGCCTAGAAAGCATATACGTTGCACTTTTTGCAATGGTATTACGTTGTACTTTTTGTCCATTGATGTCCACCACACTACAGAGGCGTAGGTGATTATTGGTCTAATCACGCTCATGTAAAGCCAGTGTGTCATATTTGGACGTATTCCCCATTTTGAACCTATAGCTCTTCTGCACAACGACCAACATCTGTGGGCCTTTGTAACTCTTTCTTCAATATGATCTTTCCAGTACAGTTTCTGATCCAAGATTACTCCCAAGAATTTTATCTTTTTAGATATGGCAATATTCTTATCCAGGAAACGAGGCACGGTAAAAGGATGAATCTTCCTTTTCCTTGTAAATAGACATATTTCTGTTTTGTCTGGATTGACATTTAGTCCCCTTGGTTGTGCCCAGTTATATGCTATGTTAAGTGCCTCTTCAGCTCTTCTGCATAGCTTGTTTGGATGTGTGCCCCTTAGAAGTATTATAACGTCGTCTGCATAACAGACTGGTTTAAGTCCTTCATTGGTGAGGGCTTTAAGGAGACTGTGTATCGTCGTAACCCATAGGAGAGGCGATAAAATGCCCCCCTGAGGTATACCACGATTTACCTTGTCTCTGATTTTTACGTCATATGACCCACAAATAATCCACCTATTCCTTAGCATATTGTTGATCCAGTTTATCAACGCCCGGTCAACCTGAAACTCGTCTAAGGACTGGATAAGTGTATCGGTCTGAACGTTGTTAAAAGCGCCCTCAATGTCTATACAAACGGCAAGTGTGTACAATTTTTCACTGAAGGACTTTTCTATGTGGTGTACTACCTCATGTAGAGCTGTTTCCACTGATCTTCCTTTAACATATGCATGTTGCTTGAATTTTAGCTTGTCATCGGCTATCTTACTTTTGATCATGTCGTCAATTATTCGCTCCATTGTTTTTAAGAGGAAAGAAGTTAGGCTAATAGGTCGATAAGCCTTTGGGATCGTATAACTCGCCTTGACAGGCTTAGGTATGAAGACCACACTTGATTCCTGCCAATTTTTTGGGGTATATGCATGAGTTAGGCATGCAGTGAAAACTCCAACAAGATGAGTTGATACCAGATCCACCTCATTCTGAAGAAGCGCTGGAAATATTCAGTCCGGTCCGGCAGCCTTATAAGGAGAGAAGCTTTTTATTGCTTCTTTAACCATAGCATCCGTAGTAGGTACTTGGTGCATTACATTTTCGGTCTGTAACTGTTCCTCTATTGGCCCAGCATTACCACTCGGAAAATGAGTTTTCATCAAAAGCCTTACGGTATCATCTATAGTTTCCATCTTTTTACCCGTTTCATCCACCAGTGTTTCGGTTTGGATATGAGTTTTTGAGAGGAACTTTTTTATTTTGGACATGCTGTTAACGCTGTCTACCTGCTCACAGAAAAGTCTCCAGGAGTTATGTTTCGCCAGTCTAATGATTTTATTGTATTCTTTGAGCTTTCTGTGGTAGTCATCCCAATATACTGATAGCTTTTTACGTCGAGCTCTGTTGTAAAGTCTGCGGACATCCTTGCCAATCGAACGAATTTGCCCTGTCATCCAGGGTTTCTGATAGGGAGATTTCCTTTCTCGAAGCGGGCAACTATCTTCGAATGATTTAACAAGAGCCTCCGTAATCCTCCTCACATTGATATCAATGTCTTCTGTACTTGGATAATCGTGTTTAGGCTGGCGCAATCGATTTCTAAGTAGATTGCCGAATTTGGTCCAGTCGGTTTTAGCCTTATTACGGAAACTTATTGGGCTAGGCCTAGGCTAGGTCCGAATAGGAGTGTTCATCCGAAACCCTCCACTCATGGGTCACATCAATGAGGTTTTCCGAGCATATCGTTATATCTAATACTTCTTCCCTAATTTTGTTAACAAAGGTCGCCTTGTTCCCTATGTTGATAGTTAGGAGATCGTTAGTATTAAAAATTCTATTAGGGCTTGTCCCCTTTTATTGGTGTCACTACTACCCCAAGCAATATGGTGTGAGTTGGCATCACAACCAGCTAGTAACACATTACTTGTATTTTTGGATTCCCTTACCAGACGTTGTAATTCCGACGTAGTTGGCAATGTCGGCGCATCGAATGGCAGGTATACTGACGCCAGATACATACTTCCATTACCTTGTATCAGCACAGTTGCGTCCGATGTTGACAGCTCTGGAGAGAATAGATAGCATAAGTTTTTATGGCACAGAATACAAGTCCTTGGACGAGTACCTGTGTTAGCGTAGAAAAGATTGTAGTTCATATGGTTTAATCCAGTAACTTTGTTACTAGTAGTCCACGGTTCCTGGACCAAAGCAACATGAACCCTGCCTTTATTTATTATGTCCATCAGAGCAATGGATGCCATTTCGCTCCGGTGGATGTTTATCTGGATGACCTCAATCATTGTCTTTCCAGTAAAAATTTCCTTTGGGAGTCGTCTATCCTATTTGGTTGCACTCCCTCTTTATTTGGCAGTGAGTCTTTCTCCTCCTTTCGTTTACTACCTATTACGCACTCTTCAAGTAGACCTCTTTGGGAGGCGGAGTTACTTTTTGTCGTTCCCTCTTTGTTTTGATTCTTTATGTACCTATTCCTATCAACACTATTGCTGGGAACATTCTGCAAAATTGGTGATATTATCGGCAATTTGGTAATGTTATCGACCTCTTTTTGGAAGGCGGTGTTGTTTTTTGTCACTCCCTCTTTGTTTTGAGTTTTTGTGCTCCTCTTCATATCCTTATCACCACCTTTGCTGGGAACTTTCTGCAAAATTGATGGTGTTATCGGCAAATTGGCGATGTTATCGACCACTTCCACCTCACTTTTTGGAATTGTCTCACTCGCTTCATTCTGTTCACTATTTTCGTTTGCCACTGCAGGCGGTACGTTCGTGTTTGGGCTCGACTTAACTGTCCTGCCAATGGGGGTTTTTCCAATCTTAAAGAAGATTTTCCAAATCCCGAAAAATGCCATGCCTTTTGTCTTGACAAGGCTATCCCTGGAATACGGGTCTATGCCTACCACCAGGAGAATCAACATCTGTACTAAAATTAACCACCTTCTCTGACCTAAAGTCGATCACTAAGTCCTTTCAATATACTAGAGACGACCGCTTACTTCTACCTCTATACTAAAGTGGACCAGTAAAGTCTTCCTAGAGTCCACAACTAAGGTCATGTATGATGCAGTCAACCACTGAAATCTTCATGTATATTGGAGTCGATTACAAAGGTCTTCCTTTATACTAGAGTCGACTACTGAGGACTTTCCTCTGTTTTAAAGTAAACTACTGACGTCTTCCACTATGCTAGAGTCAACCACCAAGGACTTGCTCTATACTAGTGTCGGTCATTGAGGTATTCTTCTTAAATTGACCACTGAGGTATATTTACTTCAGCCGAGAACTAAGATCTTTCCCTATACTTGAGTCGACCACTGAAATTTTCTTCTGTACTAGAGTCAACCAGTAAGAGCTGTACTAGAACCCCTGAGGTCTACTAGACTAGAGTGAGTCTCTGAAGTCTTCTTCAATTCTAGAGCCCACCTCTGGACTAGAGTTAAGAGCTGAGATATTCCCATAAACTCGTACTAGAGTCGATCACTGAGGCCTTCAATAATAGAGATGATCATCAAGAACTTATTCTGTGCTACAGACGAACACAGTATCTAGGAAATTTGGTTGCCATTTTAAGACCTCGAAAACTCTTTTTTTATTACAAACATATCTGTTAGAGGCGGTATAATTTAAACCCAAAACTTATACATTCTCTTATGTCGACAATACTTCACTGTTTTATATTTATCTGGAAGTAGTTGCCCTTCTCATGCAGATTACTCCCTTAAATTTTTGAAAGCTTTTTATATTTTTACATTTATTTAATAATATTTCAACATAAATTACATACATATATATGCAACTCAGTGCTAATTACACACATTTTGTCCGATAATATTTAAACGAATGCCATCCTTGAATCTGGGCAGAAGGGCATTTGAATCCAACTCCAAATTTAAATTGGTCTCTTCGCATAACTGAACATAATGATTTTTGAGAAAATATGCCAATCCAATTTTCATTACTATTATAGCTAAGCGATCACCGATGCATTTCCGCGGACCACTGCCAAAGGGCATGTAAACCATAGGGTGTCGTGATCGTACATTTTCTTCACTGAAATGTACAGTACTGCAAAAAACAGGTAGTGAGAGAATAAATAAATAATGATTGGATTGTTTGTTGGGCTAGAGGTCCGTGGTAAATAAAAGACAATACTTTTTTAATTTAGTTTTCTTTATTTGCCCCATGTTTCGGCCAACTTCGATGGTCATCATCAGGGGGAATCTTACACAAAAAAACACGAATTATTACAATGAAACAATGACAATAAAAACATTTTTACGATAAGTATTCACATTTTAGATTGTTGTAACAAAAAATTCACTGTGAGAGCTTTTGTTAGTTTCTGTCTAATTTTCCGTTTATGTTTTTCTATTGTATGCCTGTAGACTTGAGCACAGCCGTCAGTGTCTCCCTTAAAATTTTGTCTCTTTTCTGATGAAACGTCGATGATATGTAGCATCCCTAACGTGTATCTCCTTTCATAATGATCTCCTTTCATAATAATGCCAAAGATGCTCTTCATTCGTTTAAGACGTTTTTTTGGTTTGAATAGATTTTCATATTTTGATATGAAAAAAAAAATCTGGGGCCAAATTACGTCATTCGATATCGAGGACCTTATGATCGAAATTAGTTTTTTATTATCGTTAAAAGAGTTTTAACTTCTGTCGAATTAAAGTGGATTGTTTAAATCGAATGCCGTAATCTGGCCCCTGTATATTCTTTGATAACAAAGCTGCCATTAAATCCCTGGATTCTGTATTCCTGAATTCAAGAACAGCCATCACCAACCGCAGATCTCTTAACGATACGACTGATAAGTTAAAAATCCACCTGATATAGCTGCCGAACCACAGGGACATTCTAGGGAACGCAGTGCACATTATCTTGCAAGACTAGTAACTAAATTACATGCTTTAGGTGAACTGGAGTATATGGACATGCCACCAGCGACCTGCAAGTTCTTCTTGAGAAATAGTTGTGGCAAAAAATTATAGGTGATCACTAGTAACGCACTGCAACCATTCCAAGATGATGTGACCCTTCCTAAAAATGAAGCTCTCCAACGCCTTACAGTCGCTATCTAGACAGAATTTCGCAATTATCGTGTCTGTAATGAGTGGTCACTGTATTGGACGAAACTCGGAAACTTAACATATATGGAAATGACTTTAGAAGGAGCTGCGGTGATGAAGATGAGGAGGAGTAAACGACATTTGTGGTTTTGCCTGATCTCTCTAGAATGCGGCAGAGTTCCCAGAGCTGGCAAATTTCGCTGTTTTTAGCATCCACTAACTCTCGGGATTTTAAAAGCAATCTCGATTTGTTTAACGAGTTCGACTAGGAAGACTTCATACATTTCCTTCCGTCTCTGTGGTATCACAATGGACAACATAGTAAAGGGTCCGCCAAATAACTTTTTTTTTTGAAAATGCTATAAAAAAAACTACTGAATATCTCAAATTCCTTTTTCTATTTGAAAGTACATTCCTTCGGGTTAATAATGGAAAATAATTTCATTCAAATGGCTGCCTCGGCTGGCCTACACGATCGGTCCAATTTTTAAGCACATTATCGATTGTGTGCAGCTGTATTTCACCAATGTCTTCACGAATATTGTCCTTTAATCGTCAATTGTCTCTGGCTTGTCGGCGTAACACTTATCTTTGAGGGCACCCCACAAATAATAGTCCAACGGTGTCAAATCGCGGCTCCGAGGTGGCCAAACGACATCAGCTCTGCGGCTGATAATACGATCTTCAAAAACAGGGCGCAAAACATCGAGTGTAGCTTCGGCTGTGTGGCACGTAGCGCCGTCCAGTTGAAACCAAATGTTGCCAATATCCTCCTCTTCAATTTTTGTGAACAAAAATTCGTTCAACATGGCCCGATAACGATCGCCATTGACTGTAAAGGCCACTCCTTGCTTATTTTCGAAGAAAAATGGCCCAATTATGCCTCTGGACCAAAATCCGCACCAAACAGTGACTCGTTTTGGGTGTATCGGCTTTTCAATGTACGGGTGCGGGTTTTCTGTGCCCCATCAAAACGAGCTTCATCTGAAAAGATGATTTCTTTTGGCAAAATCGGCATCTTCTGTAAGTCGATCGCAGGCCCACTTGTTCAAGCGTATACAATACGCTTGAAATAAATAATAAAAATATCTCTTTTAACCATATTCGTTCAGCGGAAGGATAAAACTAATTATCTGTCAAATCAGACATGAGCTAAGTGTTACCATTCACGAAATAAGCACTAGTTGAAAAAAAAAAAACGTTAGATAGCGGACCCTTTATAAGTGAGCCTGATATTCAGACTACCATATTAGCCAATTCAATTTAGGGAGTTACAGCCATTTTAAGTTATACTAAATCCAATTCAATTCAGTCACTACAAATAATAATTGAAATGCAAATACATTCAAAAACAACATCATTGCCAAATGAGACTATTAATATTGTCAGAAATAGCGTCTAAAAATTGCTTTAGAAATTTATTGGACATTTTTGAAATTGAAAAATATGTAGGAAGCCCTTTATCTTATATTTGTTTTAAAATGTCGATAATATTAATTTAATATTGTTTTTTCCTAAATTTAAGGGTGAACATCTGATCTTTAAGTTCACGTCCGTAAAGTAAAGAAATACACTTTCATTTAGATTATTATAACAATTATGTAGGAAGCCCTATATCTTGTATTTGTTTTAAAATGTCGATAATATAAATTTAATATTTTTTTCCTAAATTTAAGGGTGAACATCTGATCTGATTTAAGTTCACGTCCGTAAAGTAAAGAAATACACTTTCATTTAAAGTAAATTTTCTTTATGTCTTTACTAAAATTCTTTAATTGTAAGGAATTTGTGGACATTATTATGCCATTCTTGATATTTTAGTTGGAAACACTTACCTTAGGGTCGTAATGTAATCCCAGTATTGATATATAAACCGGCATACCAGGAGATAGTGTGTAATCAGCATAAGGTTTTAGTGAAAATAGTGAGCCATCATCGGCTTGATTGTGTTCTCTCTCCAATAAAGGCAAAGTGGGATATCTTCTTAGTGTTTCATGTAAAACCATTTCCAAATATTTCATCTTACCCAAAGCCTCGAACGATATTTTACCTTTTCCCTCAACGAAACTTTCTTTAATTTCGGATCTTAATCTCTGCTGTATTTTGGGCTGTTTAGCCAATTCAAAGAGAGCATTCGATAATGTGGTGGATGTCGTATCGAAGCCGGCAAATAAAAGGAGACCCACCTGTGATGCCAGATCGTTCATAAAGTCGGGCAGATCTTTGCCATTTTTCACGGCTTCCCGCTTGAGCTTAATAAAAATATCTATTAAATCATGTCTTTCTACACCCATATTCTCCCTTTGAGTCATCAGAGAATTTGTAATTGATTTTAAAAATTCATCTGTCTTCTCATAGAATACTCTGATTCGGAATAGCGTCGAAAGTTGCGGCAAGAGGAATAAAATTAACCAGTCAAATGTTCGTCTGGCATTAAATTGTGCCACTCTTTTGGTTTCAATGGCCAATTGGTTGTTGGGTGATTCCAAAACATGTGAATCGATACCAAGTATGGTAGTGTTAATGATATCTATGGTATATAGACTAGTTAGGCTTTTCAATTCAGTTGCCGTTCCAGACTCTATTTTGTATAATTGTTTTTCCAAATTTTCCCCAACACCCCGAATCAGGGGATACAAACGTCTAATGGAACTTCCGGTAAACAGTGGACTTAGTTTGGGACGCATTTCCTTGCAGAATGGATAGGGCGCCATAAATAGTACCCGTTTTCCAATTGGATCCCCGTTATAATGATTTCTTCCGAAACGGGCTCGAAAGTTCACAAAGTCTGCAATGAAGATTGATTTTAACAAATCCGGATCACGTATCAGCAGTGCTGGCTTATGAGCAGCAAAAACTCCCACAACAGGGGAATTTTGAAATTTTGGATCTCGATACACTTGATTCATGTGAAGAGGAAAATTAGTTTCAAATGTTATTATCTTTTTGAAACAACCACTAAAGGGCCCAGGGATATTGGGAATATTTCTTTTTTTCCAAAAATTAAAATTATTACGATACCACCATAATGCCAATGCCACAATTAGGAAAATAAATTCGAGCAAAAGACTCATTGTAAACAAAGAAAAGACCGTTCGAATGGTTTGAATGAAATGACAAGACTGGGTAGAGTGTTTTAAAGCAACAGTCGAATTTTGACACAAAGAAGAATCCATATATATATGTATATGCATACATATATATTCGCACTTAATAACCACAATTTGCAATAGTCATGTTCCATTACATTTCTGAAATAACTCGTATTCCACACAAAGGAATCGTGACAAGCTCCGTGATATGTCCTATTAACGTGTCGTATCCTCAGTTTACTATCGTTTATCTTTGAAACATATATTTGATTAAATCGGGAAACTATAAAATAAAATGGGGAGCGTACGATTGTCTCATTTAGCTAAACTATTCTTTTCTGTTAAAGTACATGTGCTTATTTGTCTGTGGTGATAAGATTTTCACGTTTCAATACATCCAAGGACACCGGGTATTCCAAATTTAGTGCATAAATCTCGTGCTATAACATTCCCTTCCTCTTGAGTTCGATAAGTTATCCACTTGCGACAAATTCTCGATTCTAATGGAATCAAAACATGGGAGAGTACTTGACTGACTGTACCATGTCGACTTCAGGATCTCTGCCAAATCCTTTCTGATACCCACCATCTGCAAAGAACTGTAGACAGGCACTCAGTTTTACAATTGGAGTAATCGCAAATTATTTTTTTGTAGTACAGGGTTAGAATTTTTTCGAGTACATTCAAGAGGTATGTAAAAACCGATTTGTTCAACCTGTAATGTTGAACAAATCTAAAAAAATAATTTAGACAAAAAAACGTATGCTACTAAGGACAATTACAGTATATCAGGCAACTCGAAAGGATTTGATGCATCTCTCAAACTTCACCGCTCGTTGTTCTATACACCCTTCTTGTTCTTCTAATAGAAGAATAATTCTTTTTTTAAACATTTAAGTAATATTTTAACCTTAACTTTTAAAAACAAAATGCTTTTCAACTCTTCTTCTTGTTTTTTACGCTCACTGTGCACTGATAATTTATTAATTTTCAACAGCTGTTCGTTTTCGATACATCATACAGATTCGAAGTGAACAAACTGTTCCCTAATATTCACTATAGCATATTCCACTTCCCGTGAAGTGAAGAAATCAGGGAACAAATATTCCACTTATTATTCGCGATAGGGGTATTACATACCAAATTTGAAGTCAATCCATTATTTTGTTCGAGATTTATCGTACGCTCCAGACAGACATACAGATGGACATTGCTCAAGTGACTTAAAATGTCTTGAAACGGATTTCCGCCGAACATACTTGAGGTCAAAGGTCACTCCTTCGAGCTGGGTTCGATTCCTAGCCAGGGAACTTGAAAATAGACAACACCATGACGACTATTAACAGAAATGTAGCGCTTCTAGTCGAGAATATAAACGGCAACACTCAAATAACATACATTCCCTGAAATTAACAGACAAATGTTAATTAACATCCGGACAATAAGAAGTAATTGAAATAAGATGCCGGAGCGAAGTCTGTAAGAGATATAGACTTAAGTATTAGCAACTCAGCGTCCCAAGCTGCTACATCAACAACAAGGGGTTATAACCATTTTAAGTTCTGCTTATGAACTTGATCACCAAAAGTAAGTGATCAAGTGAAGCTTAGTTAAGGAGTTATATCCCTTTAAAGTTTGATAGTTTTTGAACCAGAAGTGGGGTTTTGTCCTCTTCGTTTCAGGTTGAGTACATGTGGCAATGAAAGTCTATATGACATACTTGCCAGTTTGTGTACAATCGTGTGGTCAAATTTTCAAAAATGGGCAAAAAATAAAATTCCTTTAAGTCCTGGATTCGATTCCCAGCCAGGGCACCGGAAGTCTGATCGCCTATTTCCAACATCTAATCGCCCAAGTCAACAGGGAACCAAAAAAAGTCATTACACCATGCCGACTATTAACAGAAATGCAGCGCTTCTAGTGGAGAATATAAACGGCACACTCAAATAACATACATTCTCTGAATGTTAATTAACATCCGGACAATAATGAGTATGATGAAACAACAAAAGGTTCCCGCCATAATCGGATATATGCCGGAACGAAGTCTGTTATATAAATATACTTAAGGATTATCAACTCTGGGTCTTCATGCAGCTACAACAACAACAACAAGGGGTTATAACCATTTTAAGTTTTGCTAATGAACTTCAAATTTTTCACCAAAAGAAAGTAATCAAGTGAAGCTTAGTTAACGAGTTATATCCATTTAAAGTTTGATAATTTTTGAACCAGAAGAAGGGTTTTGTCCTCTTCGTTTTAGGTGTAAACTAAAAAAAACATGTTCCAAATGTACGTAGTCGAACTGAGTACATGTGGCAATGAAAGACTATATGACACACTTGCTAGTATGTGAGCAATCGTGTGGTCAAATTTGTCAAAAATGGCCAAATGGGAATATTCCTTTAAGTTCTGAAGGTGCTGGGTTCGATTCTGATCGCCCATTTCCAACATCTAATCGCTCAATTCAACAGCGAAGCTAAATATAGACAACACCATGACGAATATTAACATAAATGCAGCGCTTCTAGTTGATAACAGAAACGGCAACACTCAAATAACATCCATTCCCTGTAATTAACAAACAGATGTTAATTAACATGCAGACAATAATGAGTAAGATGAAACAACATAAAGTTCCCGCGATAATCGGATATATGCCGGAACGAAGTCTGTAATAGAAATAGACTTAATGATTATCAACTCTGCGTCTCCATGCAGCTACAACAACAAGGGGTTATAACCATTTTAAGTTTTCCTAATGAACTTAAAATTTCTCACCAAAAGTAAGTGATCAAGTGAAGCTTAGTTAAGGAGTTATATCATTTTAAAGTTTGATAACTTTTGAACCAGAAGAGGGGTTTTGCCCTATTCGTTTCAGGTGTAAGCTCAAAGGATGTTGCAAATGTACGTAGTCGAACTGAGTACATGTGGCAATGAGAGACTACAGGGTGGCTGATATGTAATGCAACAAAGTAAAGCGCTATATTATTTTTTAATTTTTTTTTAAATTTTATTGTTCAAAAGCAAAAAATGTCGGAAATAACATAAAATTTTAGAAACAGTTTAGATTTGTTCGAATTGGCCACCTTTGGCACGAATTATGGCCTTCAAACTGCCGACAAAGCCATCACACGCTGCATGAAAGTGGATCTGCGGTATTTTGGCCCATTCCCGGCGAAGCGCCGTCTTGAGATGATCGATACTTTGGTATTTTTTAGTGCGAACCTTACTCTCTAAAATGCCCCAGGCGCAAAAGTCCAACGGATTGAGATCCGGAGATCTTGGTGGCCATTGTGCGGTAGAAATGAAGCGAGAAACCTCCTTTTTAAGCCATTCTTGGTTGACGCGTGCTGAGTGCGATGGTGCTGAGTCCTGTTGGAATGTCCATGGTGTGCGGCCGAAATGTTTGTCTGCCCAGGGCTTCAATACTGTCTTTAGGACATTTTTCCGATAATATTCGGCATTTATTTTGACCCCATGGTCCATGAATACGAGCGGGGAGCGACCATCGGCCGTTACGGCGGCCCACACCATTACCAATCAGTTCAGGTGGCCAATCTAAGGTGTAAATTTTCAGCTGACCTCTTTGGCAAGTAAACCCGATCATTTTGTCAACATTTACACGATCTTATCTTTAAATATTGAATTATATAGACCGTTCTATGGACTGAAATAAAGAATTCATAAATTTTTCTAATTTTATGTTTTTTTTTTAAATCAAATCCGAAATCACTCGTTATATTTATCAATAATACAAGCGTTATCAAAATGATTTATGTATTCCATGCACGCGTGGTTTATTAAACCTGAGTCTGCGACATTTCGTTATCACCTCCACAGAAAGTTACTCGAAAATTCACCTTTAGCCCATTAATTTAAATTTTATCTCTCTCAAGATGAATGAAAGCAGCTGGATACATAAATATGGTATAAGTAAACCTATGGTATACGTAAATATTAAATACAATGTTAAATCTGATTCATTGTTCTTTTAATTCAGTAGAATACTGAATGTGTACCTACAATGAATCTTTGATCTGCAGATTAGTTAGTCCATTGACTTTTTGATTCTCGCTTCCACTGAACATTTATTCAATAAGCTTCTACTTTATTGAGTCATTGATTCATGAGTTTTATTTAAAATATTTTCGGGATTATTCCACTGATATATTGGTCTATTGATTAAAGGTCTTAGTGATGTTTCAAACCCTCCACTTCTTTTATTCATTTATAAATCTTGCATTAATAATTCATTACATTCATTGATTCTTCATTAAATCAATAATTAATGGGGACATTTTTTAAAGCAAATTTCCAGAAATCCCCATTCAAATTCTCTTCCCAGTGAGATATATTATCAAGGACTATTTCTTCTCGCTGTTATCCCTTTTTACTTCACATGACATTGAAGGGGGTAAAATTACTAAAATTAAAAAATAGAATGTCATATCATCAAAAAAACTCCCACAAATATTTTAACATTCTAATTAAAACTTTGATTTTTTTTGGCAAAAAAAAAAAACGAAAATGGGAATTCTGCTCAACCACAAAAATGAGCTTCATTAAAAAAAAATGATTTTTAACGCAAAAATCCTCAGATTGAAATCTCGCATCAATCTGTTTCATTAGCAGTAATTAATGAGATAATCAAGTTTCCAAGTGTTCTGTTCTACATTTGTTCGTCTTTGGAGTTGTGATGGGGGACTTCTCGAGTTGTTGGTTCTTTTGGTTATTTTTTTCTATCCACACTTTTAGTGTTTGTACTTTGATGAGTTTTATTGTTTAAGTGCTTACTTAGCACGCTCTAACAAAACTATTACAGATGAATGTGGAGGATGCGGGGGAGATCTTGTACAAGAAGTCCCACGCATAGCATTCCATTCTCCAGCCATTATTGTGCGTGTTTCTGGTGGAAGTATGGATGAACGGATGGATGGATGCGATTTTACTGCTGCTAACACGTCACATATGTTACATGCTTAAAACTAACTTGAATGCTCACATCATTACCGCCAAAAGGCAAGAGCAATGGGTGGAGGTCTGGTAAGGAAGGAAAGGCTTATGAAAGGAGTAAAATCCTTAAAAATCAAAGCAATTTTTGGATTTTTTTTAAATTACTACAGAATCCCAAAAAAACGTTTCCGGCAAGTGCATCGATAGCTGTAGAATTGCTTCTTAATAACTCATTTGTTAACTGATTACTTTGGTATCGTTTGACCAAACTTATTAGTCCTCCACTCCTCTCCAATCACTTGTTCTATTTTCCATATTTACTGGTTTTAATCCCAAAATCACATAACAACCAAAGATTATTTTTAGAGTAAAAAATCACATAATCACTATGTATGAGAAACATGAACATTTACAATTAATCTTCTTAGGAATAGTAAACATAATAAAAATATATATAAACATCCTTGCACGCACATTTACACACACTCGCTCTCACTCGCATTTGAGTAGAAAGAATCATTTGGAAAATACAAACATTTAAATCCAATGCTATACAAGAGCTCAAACAGTAATGAAGTGAGCAAACAAAAACAAAGGAAAACAAAAATGGAACATTTACAAAATTAAGGAATGAAGAACTAAACTGAATGCAAGCTGTCTGAGAATTGTTGTACGAGGGTGGTGTATAAATGTAGGGAGAGCAGTAAAATTGTACAACAAGTCATTACTGAAAAAATATTCAATAGATCGTTAGGTAATTGTCATTTTAACGCACAAATATTGATTCAGTTATCTTTTCTTCATTGAATCATTGAGGTTTAGATTACATAGTCCATAGAACCTTGGTACATTCATCATTTAATATGTATTTATTAGACCTCTAATTGAATTGAATCATTGATTAATAACATCACTACTTAATAAGTCCACTGATTCAGAAAAAGTTTACTTGATAAAAGAAATCTTAGTGATAATATCACTAATTTTTCTGTAAGAAAAGTCAGCGATAATATCACCTAATTTTCAATAAGAAAAGTGAGCGATAATATCTCCGACATTTTTTATTGAAAATCAGTGATAATATCACCAACTTTTCTATAGGAAAAGTCAGTGATAATATCACCAACTTTTCCATAAGAAAAGTCATTGATGATATCACCAACTTTTCCATAAGAAAAGTCAGTGATGATATCACCAACTATTCCATAAGAAAAGTCAGTGATGATATCACCAACTTTTCTATATAAACGAAGAATAAGAAGAAGCTTGGTACAGGAGTTATATCCATTTAAAGTTTGATAATTTTTGAATCAGAAAAGCTCAAAGGAAAAAATTTTCCGAATGTACGTAGTCGAAATGAGTACATGTGGCAATGAAAGTCTATATGACTCACTTACCAGTTTGTGAGCAATCGTGTGGTCAAATTTGTCAAAAATTGCAAAAAAGAATTTTCCTGTAAGTTCCCCTTTATATTATATATTATAAAATTTATAAACTTTTCTATAAGAAAAGTCAGTGATAATGATATCACCAACTTTTCTATAAGAAAAGTCAGTGATAATGATATCACCAACTTTTCTATAAGAAAAGTCAGTGATAATGATATCACCAACTTTTCTATAAGAAAAGTCAGTGATAATGATATCACCAACTTTTCTATAAGAAAAGTCAGTGATAATGATATCACCAACTTTTCTATAAGAAAAGTCAGTGATAATGATATCACCAACTTTTCTATAAGAAAAGTCAGTGATAATGATATCACCAATTTTTCTATAAGAAAAGTCAGTGATAATGATATCACCAACTTTTCTATAAAAAAAGTCAGTGATTATGATATCACCAACTTTTCTATAAGAAAAGTCAGTGATAATGATATCACCAACTTTTCTATAAGAAAAGTCAGTGATGAGATATTACCAAGTTTTCTATAAGAAAAGTCAGTGATTAAATATCACCAAAGTTTCTATAAGAAAAGTCAGCGATGGTATCACCAACTTTTCTATAAGAAAAGTCAGCGATGGTATCACCAACTTTTTTATAAGAAAAGTCAGCGAGGGTACCACCAACTTTTCTATTAGAAAAGTCAGTGATGATATCATCAACTTTTCTATAAGAAAAGTCAGTGATGATATCACCAAGTTTTCTATAAGAAAAGTCAGTGATTAGATATCACCAAATTTTCTATAAGAAAATTCAGCGATGATATCATCAACTTTCCTATAAGAAAAGTCAGTGATAATGATATCACCAACTTTTCTATAAGAAAAGTCAGTGATAATGATATCATTAACAGTTCTATAAGAAAAGTCAATGATATCATTAACTTTTCTATAAGAAAAGTCAGTGATAATGATATCATTAACTTTTCTATATGAAAAGTCAGTGATGATATCACCAACTTTTCTATACGAAAAGTCAGTGATGATATCACCAACTTTTCTATACGAAAAGTCAGTGATGATATCACCAACTTTTCTATACGAAAAGTCAGTGATGATATCACCAACTTTTCTATACGAAAAGTCAGTGATGATATCACCAACTTTTCTATACGAAAAGTCAGTGATGATATCACCAACTTTTCTATACGAAAAGTCAGTGATGATATCACCAACTTTTCTATACGAAAAGTCAGTGATGATATCACCAACTTTTCTATACGAAAAGTCAGTGATGATATCACCAACTTTTCTTTAAGAAAAGTCAGTGATGAGATATCACCAACTTTTCTTTAAGAAAAGTCAGTGATGAGATATCACCAAATTTTCTATAAGAAAAGTCAGTGATGAGATATCACCAACTTTTCTATAAGAAAAGTCAGTTATGAGATATCATCAACTTTTCTATAAGAAAAGTCAGTGATGAGATATCCCCAACTCTTCTATAAGAAAAGTCAGTGATGAGATATCACCAACTTTTCTATAAGAAAAGTCAGTGATGATATCACTTTCTTTTCTATAAGAAAAGTCAGTGATGATTTCACCAACTTTTCTATAAGAAAAGTCAGTGATTATATCTCCAATTTTTCTATAAGAATAGTCTGATGATTTTACCATAATTTTTAAAAGAACAAGTAAGAAAGTTTCAGTCGGGTAAACCGACTAAGGTATACCCTCACTTTGTGAGTAATGTAATATTGAATATTACTCGAATTATTCTGTCAATTTGTGTGGGAGGTACCAGAATGGGTTTATCAAATACACCTTTTTTTTGCTGAACATTAGATACTTCAAATTCATTGCACTGTGCCGACTTATAAGCATTTATGTGCACTGGTATAAACGTTATGAGACATTAAATTGTGGTATGATTTGGGCATTTTGTGTGGGAGCTACAAAGAGGGGCGTGGCAATAACGCCCATTTTTCACAGGGCTATATACACTATAAAAACATTACACTGTACAAAATTTCAAGTATTTTTATACACTGGTTTTAATGTTATAAGCTGTTAACTTTTGGTGCAAAAAGGTACCTTTGTGAGGGAGGTACCAAAAGGGGCGTGACAACAACACCCAGTTTTCCCTGGACTGTAGGCAATATAAAAGCATAATACTGTACAAAATTTCAAGTATTTTTATACACTGTTATTAATGTTATAAGCTGTTAACTTTTGGTGCCAAATGGTGCATTTGTGTGGGAGGTACCAAAAGGGACGTGGCGACTTCGCCCATTTTTCTCGAGTTGATAACGACTAATAAGCTAATACTATGTGTGGAATTTCAAAAGATTCGAATAAGTAGTATAGCAGTTATTAAAGAATCAATATTTCACAACATTTTAACCCTTTGTGGGGGAGGTACTAGAAGGAGTGGACCAATATGGCCCATCTTCGAACTTAGCCGGAGATAGAAAAAAATATTACCACATACCAAATTTGAGGTCAATCGGTTACTCCTTTCGAGAGTTATCGTGCGCACCAGCCAGCAGACACACAGACAGACAGACAGACAGACGGACGGACATTGCTCATTCGACTTAAAATTACCCAAAACGGATTTCCTCCGAACATACTTGGGGTCTTAGGTCACTCCTTCGACGTGTTACACTTTTTTCCGTAGCAAATGATATATACCCTCGTCACACTAAAGTGAGGGTATAAAAATCAGTGATGATTTTACCATAATTTTTAAAAGAAAAATCAGTGATAATATCGCCAACTTTTCTATAAGAAAAGTCAGCCTTTTTAAATAATCTTTTGTGTTTACTAAAGTTACCAGGCTTCCTTTTTATTTTGCTAGACCAAAACCAGTCGCTAAACCTCCTAAAAGTATACTTCATTATTTAACATAAGCCGTATGCCTTCGTACCCCATTCAAAAATTATGCATACGAGTATTAGTATGGATGGCTGCTTTGAGTCAAAGCCCAGCGAAGCAAAAGAAACAAAAAAGTCGAACATTTCAAATCAAAGAGAATTATCTAATTTGCCTTTTGTGTTGCCTAAGTTGGGGCGTTGTCGGCTGATTGCCATTATTCGCACAGAATATTTAATAAAGTAGGTACGATATAGAAAAAAATCAATACGAAAGAACAAAAAAAAAAACAACAACACTCCCCAGAGTCTGTCCGTCTATTTGTCTGTTCGTTGGCCAACAAATGAATTATTTGTTTTTATGCATTCATGTCGATTATTGATTTCTTTTCTGTAGAGGAAAGTTAATCAAAAGCTTTAATAAATCATCTCATTCTCGTTCTTGTCCGCTTCCCGTGATGGCTTCTAAACCGCGTTATGCGGGCGTGCCATGAAGCCATAAAGTGTTCTTGGCGTGTTTGGTTTCCTTACGGATCTCCCTTTTAGTTTCTTTGAATGCTAAACTGAAAACGCACTTATTGTTATTAGCATTTCCGTCAAGTTTTCTCTTTTTTTTTACGGCCAATTGTATTGTTGTAACTTTTTTTCTCACATTTCTTTCAATTCATCAAATTTGCTTTTCTTCAAGTTTTTTTCTTTGAAGGCTTGACTTTCTTCTTCATCTGTATCTGATTGTTGACTGCAAATAAGGGAGTGGTTTTTGAGAAATATGAAAAAATTATTGCAAGAGAGATTTTATTTGTTTATTTTTTCTTGGTCCTAAGAAGGAGTCTGCCCTGTTTGTTTGATTTAAATTGGTATGGAAATGTGAAGGCTTTACTTTTCCGTTTCTTTCTCTGCTCTTCAGCATACAAGGTCAGTGGGTGAAATGTGTTAGAAATGATTTATAGATTAAGATTTGAGAAAGTAGATTTCGAGATTATAAGTTAGAAAAGAAAATTGAATGTTCAACAGGAGGATGATAAGAAAATTGAAGGTAATATAAATTAATATGTTTATTCTAAGTAGTGTTGTAGATTTTATTGAAAAACAAATGAAATTGGAGTATTATTTAACTTCACGTCTTTGATGGATAATATATATATATATATATATATATATATATATATGTACCTTGAAAGGATTATTGGAATTTTATATAAATATCTAAAAAAACTATAACTGATTGATGTATCATAAAATGTTATTAATCATAGATTCATATAAAATTTATTGATTTTATCGCAGACTTTTCTTATAGAATCACTGACTTTTCGTATAGAAAAGTTGGTGATATTATCACAGTCTTTTCTTAGAGCAAAGGTACAAATACCACATAACTTTTAAAAGAGCCTACAGATATAAGCGATGTTAGTGTTCGATGAAAGGTTTTAATCTCTGCTTATTGCTAAATAAAAAATAAATTTGGTTTCGACGCCATGGATTTTCTTACTTACTTTAATATGTTTAAATTTAACGTTGCAAAAAAACTAGAAGGCCATGTCCTATTACCTTAAAACATATTTACAATGTACTCTAATGCCTAATGCAGCAATTACAAAACCCAACGTCAACTTTAAGATCTTTTTTTATACCCTCACTTTAGTGTGACGAGGGTATATATCATTTGCTACGGAAAAAAGTGTAACACGTCGAAGGAGTGACCTAAGACCCCAAGTATGTTCGGAGGAAATCCGTTTTGGGTCATTTTAAGTCGTATGAGCAATGTCCGTCCGTCTGTCTGTCTGTATGTCTGTCTGTCTGCTGGCTGGTGCGCACGATAACTCTCGAAAGGAGTAACCGATTGACCTCAAATTTGGTATGTGGTAATATTTTTTTCTATCTCCGGCTAAGTTCGAAGATGGGCCATATTGGTTCACTCCTTCTAGTACCTCCCCCACAAAGGGTTAAAATGTTGTGAAATATTGATTCTTTAATAACTGCTATACTACTTATTCGAATCTTTTGAAATTCCACACATAGTATTAACTTATTAGTCGTTATCAACTCGAGAAAAATGGGCGAAGTCGCCACGTCCCTTTTGGTACCTCCCACACAAATGCACCATTTTGTACCAAAAGTTAACAGCTTATAACATTAATAACAGTGTTTAAAAATACTTAAAATTTTGTACAGTATTATGCTTTTATATTGCCTACAGTCCAGGGAAAACTGGGTGTTGTTGTCACGCCCCTTTTGGTACCTCCCACACAAAGGTACCTTTTTGCACCAAAAGTTAACAGCTTATAACATTAAAACCAGTGTATAAAAATACTTGAAATTTTGTACAGTGTAATGTTTTTATAGTGTCTATAGCCCTGTGAAAAATGGGCGTTATTGCCACGCCCCTTTTTGTACCTCCCACACAAAAAGTGCCCAAATCATATCACAATTTAATGTCTCATAACGTTTATACCAGTGCACATAAATGCTTATAAGTCGGCACAGTGCAATGAATTTAAAGTATCTAATGTTCAGCAAAAAAAAAGGTGTATTTGATAAACCTCTTCTGGTACCTCCCACACAAATTGACAGAATAATTCGAGTAATATTCAATATTACATTACTCACAAAGTGAGGGTATACCTTAGTCGGTTTACCCGACTGAAACTTTCTTACTTGTTTTTTTTTAAGAAAAGCTATGAAGAATTTAAATTTGTTCTACTTTTTGCAAAGATCGTCCTTGCGCGATCTTAAGGACAGTTTTTAAGATTTGTTTCCTTTTGGTACAGAACTGTTGGCGTCATGGCACAACTTTTGTGTGCTACTCAAAAGTGATTAATGGTAATTTTTTGCGTTTCAATCCGGCCTATTGAGCATTTTAGAAAATACTGGGACAAACCTGTCTTAAAGATTTAATTATTGCTCGAGAAAAACATAAAAGGTCATCGTGGAATTTGGCTATATGGTAGAGGACAATTTGGCCTAAAATACAAAAAAAAAACTTAAGAATAAAAGGGATTTTTATTTAAATTAATTTTAATAAATTTTTTAAAAAAAATTATAAAGTTATTGTTTTTAATTTTACTTTCTATTTTTCATTGAGAGTGCAAATAATTACTAATATTTTGCAAAAAGAAAAAAAGATATAATTTTTTTAATAAACCCAGTATTCCTCAAAATTCACAGTTTCGAAAATTTTAAAAACTTTATAGTGGGCCTGTTTTTATCTTTTTTGCAAAATAATTTGCATGGGTTGTTGACAACACATAGTACAAACATTCGTGACATGAGCCAAAAATCACTTTGATCACTTAACATGGAAATGCTCGTATATTGTGAAAAAAATTCATGAAGAAATATTAAAAAATATGGCAACGCCAGCAAATATTCAGAAGCGTCTCGAAAAAAAATGTATTGCGGTGTCCATCATAACTCGGTGATGGATTATCTTAAATCAATAAACCACAATAATTTCGTTAGGTAGTCGTTTTCCGTAGGTAACGATGGGGTTTAAATTTTTGGGAGCACATCGAAGCTAAAAACACGATTTTTGTAAAAAAAAATCGCTAAATTTGTTATTGTAAAATAAAGAATATTAAGAAATTTGAAAAAATCTCTCCAGCTTTACCTCGTAAATTATATGCAGAAATAGTGTTCAAAGTTGCAAAACGATTGGTGTAGTAGTTTTGAAGTTATGATGGACACCGACCTTGAAAACGTGGGTTGTGGGAAAAACGCTTTAAAGTTTTTCTGATGCACTGCCTCACGTATGAGGAGCGGTTTCTTAGTCTGCTGTATCTTCTCGGTAGTTTTGACCTTCACCTTCTTTGTAATTCTAAAAAATGTTTACAAATGTTACACACTAAATGTTTTCGTATTATGTATATTAGACAATGACTCCAATGAATATAGACTGACAAAGAATGAAAACAATTTTCTAATACATAACCCTCAAACTGAGGGAATCCCCTTCAACCATACGGCTTCCTACAAAAAATTATTTTCGTTTATATTTTCTACAACATTTTGATGAAATTACTTTCAACATTTAATAAAAATTGCAATTTTATAGAAAACTAGCATTTAAATACCCGGCGATGCCCGGGTTGCCTTTGAAAACAGTGATCCAAACATTAGTATAATTTTTGATTTTAAATAAAAAATAAGGACCCAAAAATTAAAAAAAATGTTGGCTATGAAAATTTATGTAAAAATACGTATTTAAAATCTTTGGTTTACAAATACCTTCGAATATTTGATCATACGCCGATCATTAAAAATTTGTTTAACATCCAGGATCAGTCTACTTGAATGTCTATCAAACTCCAGATGCTCTCAAAAACTCAAACAAATTTACTGACAACAGTAAAAAATTCTGTAAATATGAAAGCATAACCTCAAATGTACGATATGTGTGCAAACTTCAGTGGTCAAGAGGTCACCAAATAAGTGGCTGAGAAACAAATGCATAATATGCCATGTATGTTTCAAATTTCGATATACTCGTATACATTTTTGTTTAAATATTACCGGTGTATATAGCGAGCGATATATTTCGAAAAGACTTTTAAACATTGCCTAGGTCACTACTGACAACAATCTTAGAATTATTTTATCTTTGTATAATTTAAGCCCGAGAGTTGACCAAAAAACGACTATGTTAATAGTCCGTAGGCTATACCACACTGGAGTTTCTAGCTTTCTACCTGTTATATGAGCCGCAACGGTCAAGCGGCCAAAAGTCGCTGGAATTAGTATTAACATTGCCATTTTGGGCCCTTTAAAGTACAGAAAGAGTGGAAATTGCATTGGTCACTGCTACACTGGCCACAGTCCGAGATTTGACCGAATTGACAACGTTATATATGTATATCTTACCACATTAAGTTGTGAGAGATATATTTTGAACAGGGGTTAGAAGTTTTACAATCTGTAAAATAGTGAACATTGTTTTGGACACTTCTTCACTGACCACAGTCAGAGAATTCAAAATTATTATATTTACAAACTTTTAACTTTGTGTCCTATAAGAGGCTTCAGAAAGGACAAAAACAATTGATAGCGCTATAACTTACCACTGGCCGAAAAATGTCTACGTGAGTAGCCCGTGGTTTATACAACACTCATTTTTTTGATAGTGCAATTTATGGGATTTTTAATGTATTGAAAGAATGAAAAACTCTTAAAGAATCTTGAAATCCAGTAAAGATTGCAAATGGTTTTGGTCATTGCTTAACTGACCACTATCGTAGAATTCAAAACTGCATTTCTCGGGTATAGTACTACATATTATTTTATCTGTGTATCATTTTAGGCGCTTCTGAAATACAAAAAAATATTTAAAATTTTTATAGCGCGACAACTGACTACGTGTCAAAAACATTTGTGTGAATAGTCCGAAGGGTATACAACACTCAAGTCCATACCAAAGCAAAATTCCTACTTCTTAAAGGTACCGTAATGGTCAAGCGGTCAAAAGTCGCTTGGTGTAAAATCGCATCCCTTGGAGATCAGTATACAAACATAAATTATTAGGATTATAGCTCTTAAAGGACTATTAAAGTACAGAAATTGTGGAAATTGATTTGGTCACTGCTAAACTGACCACAGTCGGAGAAGTGACTGTATTGACAATTTTAGATAGGTTACCACAGTAAGTGGTGAGCGATATATTTTGAAAAGGCTTAAAAAATTTTAAGACGCTGTTTTATGTCCGGTTTGACCTAAGATTGGACATCGAATTGTTGTTTTCGCATGTCCATTGAGATCATTCTGTACATATAAATTAAGGAACTTTTAAAATCAGAGAAATAATGAAAATTGTTCGGGTCACAGTTAAACTGACCACATTCAGATATTTCAAAATAATTTTTCGCGCATATACTTGCGGTTTATAGTACTTCATATATACAAAGTTTTAACTTAGTATCTTATAAGAGAATTCCGAAACGACAAAAACAAAACGCAAGTTTTTGATAGCGCTACAATTGACCACTGGCCGAAATACCTATTAAGCGAGTAGTCCGTAGTTTATACAACACTCCAGTCTATGTGTGTGCAAAATTTCAGCTCTCTAGCTTTAACAGGAGCCTCTGTTGTCAAGTGGTCGAAAATCACTTGGCGGAAAATCGAAAATCAAAGTAGCCTATGGCACTTCCCAGGCATTGGTCTATCTGTCCACCAAGTTTCAAGAAAATCGGTTCAGCCGTTTAGGCGTGATGCTGGAACAAACAAACAAACAAACAAACAGACAAACAAACGATTTTATAATATTAATAGGAAATTAATAGGATAATAGGATTAATTTTTTTTTTACAAAAATTCTTGAAATTGATTTTTTTTATAGAAAATTCTTTCAATCTGCATTTTTCTTGAAAATTCCGTCGAATTCGTATTTTTTTGTTTTTAATAGAAAATTTATTTATTTATTTATTTATATGAATTACAATACAAAGTAAATTTATATTCTAATTTTAAGGTCAGGGGAAAGGCCGGGTTACAAAGACCATATGGCTAAATTTTGCAGCGACAGACCAGAGCCTCTGGTGGGAATCGAACCCACGACCCCCAAACTCATAGGCGAGTACGCTACCAACTCGCCTACTGGGGCGCTCGCACAATTATAATATTTTTAGAATTTTTTCTTAATGTCTCATCGGTCATTAATACACTGAGACCATCAGAAAAAAATCGAAGCATAGAAATTGTAGGCGACGCCCTTAATAGACGTTGATGACGTCTTTCGAGAATTATCATGTCTGTCGATTATACAGACTAAAAAGGTCTCAAAAGAGGGATGGGACCACTCCTTTCATGTTTCAAACTTTACTGACGCAACAAATGATATACGAGGACATATTTCATTTAATCTCCAGGGCGAAGGTACACAAATTAGTTCAAATTTAGTTGCATACTTCTTGAAAATTCCTTCAAATTTATATTTTTCTAATAATAATTTGAAATCTACTATATCTACAAAATTTCGTTGAAATTGCATTTTTCTTCAAAAACTGTAGAAATTGCATTTTTTATGAAAATTGCTTAAAATTTTATTTTTCTGCAAAATTTTATTAAAATTAAATTTTCTTGAAAATTTCGTCCAAATTAGATTTTCCGATAAAATTGCATTGATGTTGGGAAATTTCTTAAAATTTTATTTTTCTGCAAAATTTTATTAAAATTAATTTTTTTTGAAAAAATTAATTTTGAAAAGGATGGCAGAAAATTAAAAATGCAAACAGTTTTTTTGAAGTGACATTTTGCAAAAATTTTTTGAATAAAAATCGGTTCATCTTACTTTGTATACCCTACACCACACTGTGGTACAGGGTATTATGACTTTGTGCATTTGTTTGTAACACCTAAAAGGAGAAGAGATAGACCCATTGTTTATTATACCGATCGACTTAGAATCACTTTCTGAGTCGATTTAGCCATGTCCGTCTGTCTGTCTGTCCGTCTGTCCATGTATTCTTGTAATCAAAGTGCAGGTCGTATTTATGGTCCGATTGTGATGAAATTTAGCATAGTGATCTTTTTTGGCCCATGGACGATCCCTATTGAAATTGGTTAAAATCGGTTCAGATTTGGATATAGTCCCCATATATATGTTTCACCCGATTTGACATGCAAGCGCCGTAGAAACCACATTTTACATCCGATCTTTATGAAATTCGGCAGAGAGAGTTTTATTATTACGTGAATGAACTCTAACAAATTCGGAGAAAATCCGATTAGATTTAGATATAGCCCCCATATATATGTTTCACCCGATTTGACATGTAGGCGCTGTAGAGACTGTATTTTACATCCGATCTTTATGAAATTCGGCAGAGAGAGTTTTATTATTACGTGAATGAACACTACCAAATTCGGAGAAAATCCGATCAGATTTAGATATAGCCCCCATATATATGTTTCACCCGATTTGGCATGTAAGCGCTGTAGGAACTGTATTTTAAATCAGATCAGTACGAAATTTGGCAGAGAGAGTTCTCTTATTACATGAATAAACACTGCCAAATTCGGGGAAATCGGTTCAGATTTAGATATAGCCACCATATATATGTTTCACCCGATTTAACATTTAAGCGCTGTAGAACTCGTGTTTTATATCCGATCAGTACGAAATTTAACAGAGAGAGTTTTCTTATTACATGTATGAACACTGCCAAATTCTTATCGCAATGCCCATTTTCGCATTGGTAGGTAGGTGTAGGGTATTATATAGTCGGCCCCGCCCGACTTTCTGTCTTTCCTTACTAGTTTTTAATAAAAATTCAATTATGCTGAAATTTTCTATACAAATGCAATTTCCACTAAATTTTGCAATAAATATGCAATTTTGATGAAATTTTGCAAGAAAATATTATTTAGGCAAGATCTGCTAGAAAAAAGAATGAAGGACTGGACTTAGGTGAGATCCTGCCGTTACGCTTAACCACACCGTGCTCTAAACACCAGGGTGAATACATGCGTCGACCACGCACAATGTGCATGAGTACCAAACAATTCCGTGTTTCTGGATACTTTTGTCCTCCTCCTTGGGTCATGGCACTCGGTTGGTTTGCAACTCTACATCCGAAAATGTTCTCTCCCACCGATTTTGATTTCAACCACAGCCACCACGTTGCACTCAATAGGGTCCTCACCAATAGTCAGGCCGGAACCTGCGTTCTGAGGGCTTTCCTGACTCCCGTGGTACCAGATTACGTGCTCTGGTCAGGCAAGATCTTCTAGAAAATACAATGAAGGATTTAGGTGAGTTCCTGCCGTTACGCTTAACCACACCGTGCTCTAAACACCTGGGTGAATACATGCGTCGACCAACGACCCCACAATGTGCATGAGTACCAAAAAAATTCCGTGTTTCTGGATACTTTAGCCCTCCTCCTTGGTTAGGAGCGGAGCCCATCTAAAAATCCTTGCCATTCTGCGAGTCATGGCACTCGGTTGGTTTGCAACTCCACATCGGAGAATATTCTCGACTAGCGATTTTGGTGCCAACCACAGCCACCACGTTGCACCCAATAGAGTCCTCACCTAATCAGGGCCGAACCTGCGTTCCGGGGCTTTCCTGACTCCTGTGGTACCGGATTAAGTGCTCGAAGATACTACCACTTATACTCCAGAAAATCTAGGTTTGGTGACCAGTCTGGGATCACTAGTCCCCATCCTGGTTATAGATGAGAACTATAGGATTCGTAGATCGCCCTGAAGGACTTAAGGTCAGAATTTTTAATATTAACCTTCGAATTTTATTTTTGCCTAAAAAGTTTATAAAGGTTGGAAAAGTAAGACATCGCTATGATATATTAAAAAAAAATCCAAAATTGTATAGGGATTTTAAAAAATTGAAAAAAAATATTTTTTTACAAAGTTTACGTGGTTTGAAAGATAACATAACGAGTAATTTTTTGGTTGATTTTTTTTGAACGTATACATTTTTTTTAAACTTTAATTTAGAAAAATTCCTGCCCGTTAAATTTTTTCAAATTTACACAGAATGCTCGTATACCCCAGAGAGTAAATCCAAACAGTAATTGGATTTTTGGGAACGCAATATTTGTTAAAGTTATGGGCGAAATACCAAGGCATGTCTGGCAATTTGTGACATTTTTCTTCTGTTTCTGTCGTTTTGTAAAGTCTAAATTCCGATAAAAATTAGCAAATAAAATATTTTAAATATAACATTCACAAAAAGTAGTAATATATTTATGAGATATACTCACGGCTCCCCTGAGGTCGCTACGCCTCCATTGAAAAGCCCCGTGTTTTTCTTACTTTTAATGGAAGGTATATTCATTTTATCACTCCGTTTGTAACACCACTAAATATTGATCTGATACCCCATAAAGTATATATATATTCTTAATCGTTGTAAACTTCTAAGACGTATTAGCCATGTCCGTCCGTTTGTTGTAATCACGCTACAGTCTACAACAATTGAGCTCGATGACTGAAATTTGGTATAGATACTTCTTATAGCTGCAGGTAACTTGCGATTGAAAATGGGCAATATCGGTAAATTTTTTGATATAACCCCCCATATATACATTAGGGCGGGTCGATTTAAAAATCGCACATTGCTCAGTGAAAATCGTATTCTAGGGATCAAAATAAGAAACTTTGCCGAAGGAACCATACCCATACCCTGGAACCCCCAGGGGGTTCCAGGGGGTGTGCCACTGGCATGGGTGGGTCGGGCCTCCAAAGTTAGTGGGGGTCGGTCATACATTTGGACTCGATTGGAGCACTCTAAATGGGTCAAAGTGGGATTTTTCAAAATTTGCCCCTACCCAAAAGTTCGACCCAAATTCCGGGACATCAGAATTCGTTTTAGAGGTATGGTTCCTTCGGCAAAGTTTCTTATTTTGATCCATAGAATACGATTTTCACTGAGCAATGGCGACTTTTTTGGCCTCCCCACAAATCGACCCGGCCTAATATACATACATCTCCCCGATTTTTCCTCTTAACGTCAAAGAGACAAGAAATGTCAACAGATCGGGCTGAAAATTGGTAATTGGGGTTTATTTACACCCGGAATTCTTCACATGAAGAATGGTAGTCATAGGTCCATGTTTTGATAAAGTTATATATAACGTCACAAAAACCTCAAATTTCAACGAATTTGCTGAAATTTGGCATAATTGGTTTATTTATACCCGAAATCATTGACATGCGATCCATGATGGACGATATATATGAGATTCGTAATGACAGAACTTAATCCGTCTTGTTTAATTTTCGGCTCCATTAATACAATGCATCTGTTGAATCATTGATTAACCCTGTGCCCATTAGCTCATAAATTAATGACCAAAACAAGTATGCTACAAAAATCTTGACGCTTTTATAAAAAGAACAAACGTTTTTGTGTCTACAAACAAATGTATACTTTTAGGCATAGGTATATTATTTACGCCTTTTCTTCATTCATATCATTCTAGATACACATTACTGCAAATTTACAATTTTACAGTCAATAGGTCCTAATATATTATTTACCTTGGCCCATCAACTCATAGATATAATATCAAGTATATTTTTCTACCATTTTATAATAAAGATGATTATTTTTGAGTCCTAAACCAGATGCATACTTTAGGGAAAGGTTATGGGATAGGTAGGAGTGGACACCTTTTTACCATTTATAGCTTTGTAGACAAAACTAAACTCGTATATATCATGAAACATATATTTGTCTATCATTTAAGTGCATTAAAGACCTGAAACTTATGCTACACAAAGTGTAGCGCTTTTTAATAAGGGTTCTCTTTGTGTGTGTCCAAAATCACATGAATACTTTTAGGGATTTATAGAGTTCTAGATTAGGAAGCAAAAATTACCCCAATTTCCTTTAGATTTGTATTAAATTCTAGCTTCTGTCTTATTAAATTCTAGCTTCTCTTTGCTCACTCTACATAATCCTATAAATTTCAAGCAACATTTGGATTATAGTACATTTAAAAGTTTTTTTTTTCAAATATCACTTAAAATACTCGTACTTAAGTTTTAGTGGCCATTGGCCATGTACCGCCGTCATACATTTTCAATGCCTCATTTACCTTTTGACCTATAATTCGGCCAACAATGAGTAAAAGTTTAATGTTCCAGGCAAAGCCAATTCCACTATTTTACACAGACAAAAGGACATGAGTCCTCCCCCAATTGAATTGTCTCTCCCAGGGGGGACAAAGGACCCAACCGACCACCATCAACACAAACAATCAACCACAATGCCAAGGACCAGAAGGAAATCCCGTATCCCTAAAACATTACCGCAATATAAATACCTTTAACAAAAGAAAAAAAAAACGAAACTAACTAAATATACACATAGACAAAAGGATAACATAGACAAAAGAATAACTAGAAATATTTAGAAAAAAATATGAGTAGTTAGAGTTCTACTTGAAAGCCATAGAGTTTTGTCTAATACCAGATTATATACACACGAATGGAAAATTCAAAAAGATCTCTAAAGATAGGCATAGATAGAGGAGTAAAGCGGCTAAAAAAGCCGGTATTTCCATTTTACCTTAAAGCGATTAAAAACACATAAGAAATGAATACAACAATAACAACAACAAGAAAAAATACGCAATACAAAAAATCGTAAAAGTTTAGAGACAAAAAATAGACCTACATATATATATGAGAGGAAAAAATTCCAAACACCAAACAACAACCAAACCTAGCCTAGACAACACCTACAATCATATGACATGACCATACATACAGGCGGCTCTCGCACATACTACACCATACAACAGCATTAGGCAAAAAAAACGGCAAAGCATACTTTAAGGGATAAACAACGTGGCTGCTGGATATTGACCTAGTGATACAGTAATGAAGGCTGCATCCACAAAAAGCACAACGTGTTTGAAGAAGCACAAATATCCACAATCCACCCACACACTTGCACAACATAAAATCCACTACTCACAGAAATAAATGATAGAGAGAAAGAGAGCAAAGTTACACTTAACAGATTCAGCTGCTGGGAGAGAGAGATAGAGTGAAAAAGAGAATTACAGCATCTCTCAGATATTCACCGGTTTTTCTTTTCCTATGCCAAACACTTGCGTTTACACACACCCTTAGGATCCACAATTCATTTGCGGCTTTTTTACTTGTTAACTTGCGACAGATGTCAGAACAATTTGTGCTCTGGGTGTCCTTTAGCTACTGCTGTGGATGTCATGTGGATCTTGTGTAGTAGCAGCACCAGTCAAGGCATCCTCTTAATAAATCGAAGTTTAAGGATGCTGTGGAATTTGAAAAGTTTGTTGTGTGGCTGTGTCTGTTGTTTTTGTTGTTGCTGCTGCTGGTGTCGGCAGGACTTTTGGATGATTTTATTCGTTGTTGCTGATTTTAGTCCTTTCGTGTCTGCGGAAACGTGCGGTTGTTTATCTCACAGCGAAGATACGGCCACGGAACGTAAAAAAAAACGGTGAAAATAAAAGAGCTCACAGAGAATCCCATTAAAAAATCATACAAATTGTGTGGCAAAAAAAGAAGTTGTTAAACAATGTTAAGAAAAATAAATATTTCGTGAAAAAAATTATTAAAAGCCTAAAAGTGGGCAAAACCGAAAAAGTGCTTAAATTAATATAAATTAAACATAAATCGGTGAATTAAAAAGGAATTATTAACAAACGGATTTTGGTGTAATTTTCGTGATACACAAATTAATTAAATGGTAATATTTTAGCCCAAAAATAGGCTAGAGATTTGTCAATAATAAAATCCTAAAAATATGCAAATAATTGTAACCAATAATCTAAATTATATCTCGAAAACTGGTGAACAACTCGGCTTTAAAAATTAGAAGAATGGGAAATTTTTGGCTGACCTTATAAAGAACAAGTTAGAATAAAAACAAATATAAGATAAATCCCAAAATAGTGTTAGATATCTTAAAATTAAGCAAATTATTTTAACAAAAAAAATCTAAATAGTATATCAAAAACTGGCGAATAACTCGACTAGAAAAAATAAGTTAATGGCAAATTCGCGGTTATTATAAAGACCAACATAGTCTAAACATATCTAAAATTTGAAACAAGTTAGAAAAAAAATAAAAAATATCTAAATCCAAAAATAGTGTTAGATTCATAAAAAATGCAAATTATTTTAACAAAAAAAGACTAATGGCGATTTCGTTTCTGGAAAAAAATGCACCCCGTCGACGTGTAATACTTGATAATATTTGCACCTTTTATGTCGAAGTGAAGTAGTCTCCCGAATTCAAAATATCGAATATCGCGAGTAGCAAAAAATAGTAAATTTAGGAAATATTATAAAGACCAAAAATAGTCGAAAAAACAAAAAATAAGCTAAATCCAAAAATAGTATCAGAAATCCTAACAATATGCAAATTATTTTAATGAAAAAATCGATATAATATATGAAGATCTAGTGAATATCGCGTATCAAAAAATAGTACATTTGGGGATATTAAAAGACCAATAATCGGATAAACATAGCTAAAAATTGGAACAAGTTACAGCAAAAACAAAAAATAAGCTAAATCCAAAAATAGTATTAGAATCCTAAAAATATGCAAATTATTTTGATCAAAAATATCAATATAATATATCAAAAACTGGCGTACAACGTGACTAGAAGAAATAGTAAATTTGGGGATATTATAAAGACCAAAAATAGGCTAAACAAATCTAAAAATTGGACAACTTAGAACAAAACCAAAAATAATCTAAATTCAAAAATAGTGTTAGAATCCTAAAAATATGCAAATTATTTTGACCAAAAAAATCAAAAACTGGCGAATAAAGTGACTAGAAGAAATAGTAAATTTGGGGATATTATAAAGAATAATAACAGGATAAACATA
Organism: Eudasyphora cyanicolor; assembly: GCA_963930755.1. NCBI lineage: Eukaryota > Metazoa > Arthropoda > Insecta > Diptera > Muscidae > Eudasyphora > Eudasyphora cyanicolor. The sequence continues at coordinate 12,932,124 of OZ005737.1, forward strand.
GCCAAAAATTGGAACAAGTTACAAGCAAAATAAAAAATAAGCTAAATCCAAAAATAGTGTTAGAAATCCTAAAAATATGCAAATTATTTTGACCAAAAGAAATCAATAAATAAGTAATATATCTAAAACTGGCGAATTACTTCACTAGAAAAAATAGTAAATTTGGCGATATTATAAAGACAAAAATAGGCTGAACATCTATCTAAAAATTGGAACATGTTAGAACATAAACCAAAAATAAAAAAAATTGTGTTAGAAGTCCTAAAAATATGCAAATTATTTTAACAAAAAAAAAAACTAAATAATATATGAAGATCTAGTATATATCGCAAGTAGAAAATAATAGTAATTTTAAGGATATTAAAAAGACCAATCACAGGATAAACATAGCCAAAAATAGTAAAAAGTTAGAAAAAAAGCTAAATCCAAAAATAGTGTTAGAAATCCTAAAAATATGCAAATTATTCTAATAAAAAAATCTAAATAAAATATGAAGTTCTAGTGAATATTTTAAGTAGCAAAAAATAGTAAATTTGGAGATATTATAAAGACGAATATTAGGATATCATAGGTAAAAATTGGAACAAGTTACAACAAAAACCAAAAATAAGCTAAATCCAAAAATAGTGTATGAAATTCTAAAAATATGTAAATTATTTAAACAACAAAAACTAAACAATATGTGAAGAACAGGCAAATAACTTAACTAGAAAAAATAGTAAATGGGAAATTTGTGGACATTTATTGTAAAGACAAAAATAGGCAAACAATATGAATATATCCGAATAAAAACAAAAAATCCTAAAATATACAAATTATTGATGTTGGTTTTTGTTGTATTTGATCAGCTTTCATAGTATATATTTTGCACTTAGTTAGGCTCAAGATCTATAGATTTCAGTACATATTAGATTTTTTGTTTAATTAAGGAAAAAGTATAGTAACATGTATTGGGGGTGGTTGTTATGGTTGGATAGACAGATCTGATTCGGAAGCTACTAAACTCCCAATGTCAATATCCTTATTACAGCGATAACTTCAGTCGATCTTTAGAATATATACGCACAGCTCAAGTAACATTGAATGAGAACTGCTTGCTAAAAAGCAAATATCTGCAAATTATTTTAACAAAAAATAAAAACTGGTGAATAACGCGACTAATAAATTACAAATATTTGGGGATATTATAAAGAACAATGATATACAAGCTTACTTATAACTTAGTACAAAAACCATAAATAAGCTAAATCCAAAAATAGTGTTAAAAATCTTGAAAATATGCAAATTATTTTTACAAAACAAATCAAAATAATATATCAAAAACTTGCGAATAACTCGACTAGAAAAAAATAAGTAAATGGAAAGTTTGAGGATATTATAAAGACCAAAAAAAGGCAATACTATTAGAACAAAACCCAAAAATAAGCTAAATCCAAAAATAGGGTTAAAAAATCCTGAAAATATGCAAATTATTTTAACAAAAAAATCTAAATAATATATCAAATAGTGGCGAATAACTCGACTAGAAAAAAATTAGTAATTGGCAAATTTGGGTATATTATAAAGACCAAAAAACAAGTAAAAGACCAAAAAACAATGTGCAAATTTTTTAACACAAAAATACAAATAATTATCGAAAAAATAAAAAAACAAAAATACAAGTAATTATTGGTGGAAAATCCTAAAAGTATGCAAATAGTTTTAACGCCATAAACATTAGTAAATTGTAAAGTTTTGAATATATTATTTCGGAAACAAACTAAATAAAAATAGGGTTAGAAATCCTAAAAATTGTTTTAACAAAAAAATGTAAATAATATATCAAAAACTGGAGAATAACGTTACTAAAAAAATCATAAAATGGAACATTTTGGGCATGTTATAAAGAACAATAATACATAGCCAACAAATCTAAAACAAAAATAAGCTAAATCCAAGAATAGTGCTAGAAATACTGAAAATATGCAAATTATTTTAACCAAAATCATAACATATCAAAAAATAGCGAATAACGCGACTAGAAAAAAAATAGTAAATGCCAAGTTTGAGGATATTATTAAGACCAAAAGTAGGCAAAAATGTGAACCAGTTAGAATAAAAAAAATCCTTAACATATGAAAATTATTTTAAGAAAAAATCTAAATAATATATGAAAAACTGGATAATAATGTGACTAGAAAACGACACATTTGTAGCTGTTATAAAGAACAATAATAGCCAATACGAATCTTAAAATTGGAACAAGTTTTAAAATAAACAAAAATAATCTAAATCCTAATATAGTGTTAGAAATACTAATCCTAAATAATATTTGAAAAAAAAAAACAGGCGAGTAACTCGACTAAAAAAATTAGTAAATGGCAAATTTGAGGATATTATAACGACCAAAAAAGGCAAAAATATTTACAAGTCAGGAAAAAAAAAACAAAAATCTTAAAAATATGCAAATTCTTAAACAAAATTTGTTTAATAACATATATATATATATATATATATATATATCGTGGTTAATTAAATGGTAATATTTTAGCCAAAAATAGGCTACAGATTTGTCAATAATAAAATCCCTAAAAATATGAAAATTATTCAGTTGAGATTTGCGGTCTCAATGACGTTAAGATGTCAAATCGGGGGATATATAGGGGGGCTATATTTAAAAACATAGACCGATATTCACAAATTTCAATCTGAACTAACCTGCAGCTAAAATAAGTATCTTTACCAAATTTCAGTCATCTAGCTCAATTACTGTAGACTGTAGCGTGATTACAACAGACGGACGGACGGCGGGACGGAAATGGCTTAATCTTCTTAGAATTTAAGATGATTAAGAATATAAATACTTTATGGTGTCTCAGACCAATATATAGAGATGTTTCAAACGGACTGACAAACTGAATATACCCCCCATCCTGAATATAGCTCCCATCCTATGGTGGAGGGTATAAATATAATAAATGGCAAAATTTTGGGATATTATAAAGATCAATAATATTAAAAAAAAAAAATAAAAATATAAACACGGTAGAATAGAAACAAAGAATAAGCTAAATCCCAAAACGGGTTAGAATTTTTAAACACAAAATCCTAAAAGTATGCAAATTATTTTAACATTGAAAAATAAAAATGATATTACGAAAACTGGTGAATAATTCCACTAGAAAAAATTATTAAATGGTAAATTTTCGGTGATATTTGAAGGACAAAAATATTAAGAAAAAAAGAAAAATATAAACTAGTAGAATAGAAACAAAAAATAAGACAAATTCCAAAAAATTTTAAAATTTGTATACAAAAAATCCTAAAAATTTGCAAATTATTTTTATATCGAAAAATTTAAGTGGTATTACGAAACTGGTGAATCACCCCACTAGAAAAAATTATTAAATAATAAATAATTGGAATATTTAACTCCAAAAATGCTGTTAATATTTGTAAAAACAATGCTGAAATTAGCGCATTTGACTAAAAAAAATAGAAAATGGTAAATTTTCGGGTATATTATTTACTTAAATGAATTACAATACAAAGTACATTTATATTCTAATTTTACGCTGAGGGAAAAGCCGGGTTTATAAGACCATTTGTATAGATTTTGCAGCGAAAGGCCATTGTCTCCGCTGGGAATCAAACCCACGACCCCCAAACTCATAGGCGATCACGCTACCCACTCACTTACTGGAGCGCTTTAGGGGATATTATAAAGACCCCAAAAAATGCTATGATTTTATATGTAATAAAAAATGTGACCAAGTTAGAACAAAAACAAAAAATAAGTGAAATCCAAAAAAGTGAATTTGTAAACAAACAAAAAATCCTAAAAATAAAGGCAAAGTGTTTAAACAACTAAATATCTAAAAGATATTACGAACACTGGTGATGTCTAAAATTATGAAGTCTAAAAATAGGCTAAGATTGTATGAAATACAAATTTAAAAATTACAAAGAAAAGAAATATCGGAAAAGAAAAATAAATTAATTAGAATAACGTAACCAACACATTTTAATTAAAATGGACCTCAAGCCGAACAATATGAAAAACACGTTATAACAAAGTTCCTAAATATACGCAAATTATTTAAAAAAAACAAATCTAAATTATTTGCAGAAAACTGGTGAATAACTCAACTAGAAAATATAGGCAAATTTTTGGGGATAATACAAAGTCCGAAAATTGTTTAAGATTATATGAAATAAAAAATATGAAAACTGTTTAAAAACCCCCAAAAATATGCTGTGCAAAGACAAGAACATATAAATAACCATTTGTAAGGTCAGTGATAATAAAATATAAAAATTCTTAAGTGAACAAACTAAAAAATTTTCAACTTAAACTTTAAGAAAAAGTATAAAATTTTAGTGAAGATTGATAAACGTTTTATTCCCAAAAACATGCAAAAAATAAAAAAATCTTCTAAATACGGATGAAAACAAAACATAATATTTCAACATCAACAAAATTATGAAAATTTCATCCCAAAAACAAATGCCAAAGTAAAAATAACAAAATTTCTCCTTTTCCTTGTTGAAAACCCGCAGGGTATGCTCCTCATTTTGTTTTATTACTTCTCCCGAGCCTTTCCGTTATGCTAAGGAATTTTGTGAAAAACAAAATCAACGAAAAGTACACAAATGAAAAGCATAATATTAGGTTATGCTCTTCATTTTGTTTGTTCCATTACTTCCCCCTTGCGCCTTTTGGTTATGCTAAGGAATTTTGTGAAAATCAACGATAAGTGTTAAAATTTAAAGCAGGAAATGTGAGAGTGTGTGCGTCAAATATCATGACATGACAAAAACGAAAATTGCTACTCTACTCCGCAGAAGGCATTTCTTGTTTTATGCTTATTCTTAGTATTAACTTTGACGCAACTCCTTCCGTCTTTGCCTACATTTAGGCGCCAAAATGTTGAATCATTAACATTTGCGTTTAATTTGTCAGTAATCTGACAAATTGTTACATTGCAATACAATGATACAACAACAATGATGATATGTATATATTAGATTGTATTGGTAGGGTTGGTGTTGACAAAATTTTAATGCTAAGGATATTATTTGTTACTAATACGCCTATAAACATTGATTGTTCAAGATTGTTGAACAAATTTATCTTGGATTTTTAAAATGTCAGAAGTTTTTCTCAGGACAAAATTGGATGTTTACAACAAAATTGGTGAAATCAAATTTCTTTTATATAATAACTGTTCTCAGATGTTAGAGATAAATAACAAAAAATAGAGGCATATTTGAATATATATATAATTTGTGTTGGAATTACTTTATATTCCACCAATTAATATAAAGTAAATTATATTACGTATTACAACTAAATTACATAAAATGCAGTTCAAAAATCGCTTTTGCGCTTTATTTAAAAATTACCAAATCATATCCAACAAAATCAATAATAGTCATGCGTAACACTTTGTTGCAACCCTTGAGATATGCTACAGTTTTAGCACAAAGCCCAAATTATATGTAACATATTTTTAAACATATCGAGCCCTACCCGCCAAAAAGACGTAAGCGCCACTCACAAAAATTTAGAGGAGAAGGTTTCTTTTGCGATTATTTTTTGTTTAAATGCATATGTAATGCATACATCTGTTTATATAACTGTGAAATTTAGTATAACTGTAAATCGTGGTGGCGCTTACGTCTTTTTGCCGGTTAAGGCTCGATAGCTCCTAAAAATAATTTCATTGTCATATTAAAAAAATTCACAAACTTTTTTTAAAAAACAAAAATATTATATTGACATTTGAATATTGTGGTTTTTACATCCTTGGTATATTTTTGGGAAATTTGCGTTACCTTTCTATATTAAGAACTGTCTATAAAAAAAGGACAATTCGAAAAATTGTCAAATTACGTCTTTCTGAATTAAGGTGATGATATATAATTTTTGTTTCACATGATTTACATACTACCAAATAATATAGGTCAATGTTTAAAGAATCATCCTGTAAGATATGCTATAGCTTTTGAAGTGTTATTTTATGAATTATTTTACGTATGATAAATTGTCATAAAGTGAAGCTGACAAAATCACATATTTTTATGATCAAGAAAGTCAGTATTTCTACCTCATGTGTGACGCTTTCATAACCTTAGAGATATGCTACAGTTTTTCATTTCCGAACTGAAATATTTTTCAAAAATGTTTTTAACAAAAATTATGTTTTGTTTTTGAAACAAACAAACTTTTTTTATGAGTCCAATGGAGATAAATTCATTTAAAATAAAAGCTATTTGGCTGATTTTTTTATTTCTTTTATAATTCAGAAAATTAAATAAAAAAATACATATTGCTAAACAGCTGATTTTACATCCTTGAAGATATGCTGTAGTTTTAGTATAAAGCTCAAGTGTTAAGCACGAAAGAAAGAGATCTTGAGATTTCTTGGGAATAATTTACTTAATTATTAATATAAAAAAATCAAAGTTATATTTATTTGACATGGAACGAAGTTTAATTGTAAATTCTCGCATTATTTCTAGATATTTCATAAAATATTATTATATGGAAATATAAAATATTTATTACGAACGAACTTTAATTTATTAAACGTTCGAGTGAAACATGTTTTCTTAAAATAACTTCTGTTTACCACTACGTCTTGTTGCATAAAGCTAGGCGCAAAAATATTAAATCGGTGGCATTTGTTTTCCAATTTATTAAGCATCAAATTTCTATTCAAATAACGAAAACAAATATTTCCGCTTTGAATTTTGCACAGTAGAAAGTCTATCCTTTCATCCGTCGGTTGTGTTCACGCTATAATCTAAAATATTTGAGTTAGATGACTAGAATTTCTGCAAACTTTAGAAGGCATTGCAAAGAAAGTCGAAGATCTTTTAATGGAAATATTTACACACAAAATAGTTTATTTATTTGACATAGAATTAAGTTTAAAGGCGTTTTAGTTTCCGGAAGAAATTTTGCCCGTAGACGTAAAATACTGGAAAATATTTGCGCCTTTAAAGTTGAAATAATGTAGTCCCTCGAAATTAATTTATCTCCAATTATCAAACTTAAAAATTATTTTAGAAAAGTGCAGATTTCGGGAAAAGTCAAAGAAAATGCAGCATTTTTTATATAAACATAAACAAAAATGGCCATAATTGTCAATTTCTCGCATAATTTTCGAATAAAATATGTAATTTTGTTATGTGAAAATATCAAATATTATTTCCTAACGAATTGAAACTGTGATTTCGCTTTAAGCTTAATTTTATTCAATATCCTTTCTGCCTAAACTGCAAATGATCGCATAATATTTGAACGATGTTACTGAAATATGCACTATTTCTTAAGAACGACTTGTGATTTATTTAATCTTTGCTTAAAGCTTAGTTAGTATTCAGTTACATCCTTGAAGATATGCTACACTTTTTGCATAGCCCGCAAATGATATGCAACAGTTTTTGAAGTTAATTTTCCTAAAGAAACTCTGAAATTATGTTTTTTTGAAAACGTTTTTTGAGAGGAGTATCTACTCGAGTTAATAAAGAAAGAATCCAATTATTCTTGAGATTAATAATTATATTAAAAAAAATAAACAATGCTTGCATTTTGGATTGTAGATATTTCTGTTCGGAAATATAAATTTTGATATGTGATGGTTTCACACCATTGGAGATATGCTACAGATTTTGCATCGATATCTAATGGTATGCAACAGATTTTATAAGATATGCAACAGTTTTTTTTATAAATGAAACAACTAGTTTGTAAGCAAAGACTTTGGTAGTTTATCCTGCGATATTCAAAACACCAATATGCCATTATAATCAACATTATAAGTCGTAGACAGTTTCATATCCTTGGAGATATGCTACAAATTTTGAATAAAGTACAATGGGTATTCATCAGTTTTTGTCAGGTTATCCTCTTAACAATGGAAACAAGTAATTGGAAAAATTACTTTGGTAGTTTATTCAGTTGTATTCTAGGCATTAATATGAACATGAAATCAATATTATTGACCTGAGATGGTTTGATATCCTTGCAGATATGCTATACATATGGTATAAAAAGCTCAGATGGAATGAAACACCTTTTGCAAGGTTTGTTTTTAAATAAGGGAACCAAACAACATGAGAGCAATGATTTTTACTTTATTATGGGATATGCTAAACATTATTATATAAATAAAATCAATACTATTGCCCTGAGGGGTATGCAACGGTGGAATGGAACCAGGTGATTGCTGAAGAAAGTTTTGGGTTCTTTGAAAACGTTTAATGGGAGAGGCTTTATTTTTAATGGATTTAAAAATATCAAAGGGTGCATTTACAAAAAATAATATAAATAATTTTACGCATAGCCCTAATCAAACTTGGAGCCAAATGAAAGAACACGATCATGGAAATTTTATGTATTTTTGGGTATTATTTTAGAACTAAAAGACATCCAAAAATGTCCTATCAGAATTTTTTTCTTTGATATCGTATGTTTTTCTTTAAAAAACATATGTTTAGGACCTAAATTAGAAGTAACAAATACCAAAATTCAGCATTTCTAGTCTTATTAGAGAGCGGTATAAAAATATTTTTTCCCGTTATTGATTTTACACTAGAATAGTCTCCTGGCTCTAGACCATCTTTGACTCTACAAAAAAAATCACGAATTTTTAATTTCCGCGGGCTACGTGTATTTAATTTTTGATATTTTTGTAGCGTTATGTTGGTACTCATGTCCCTTACTTATGCTGACAAGGTCGGTCATTTTGAATGTTCACTTAATTTTTGACAGCTGTTGTGCTTGGATGTGTTTTAACTTGTCTTCGATTTTTATCTATTTCAGAAAATGGATCAAAGAATCTGCATCAAATTTTGTGTGAAAAACAAAACAAACGTCACTTTCCATAGCATAGTTTACTAACACATATGTGTGTAAACAATTTTAAGCTGTAGTTAAACTTTTTAATAAGGGCTAAGGATATTTTTGGACAGTTGAAACTAGTAATTGGGGAAAAATGATTTTGTTAATTTATCCAGCCCTATTCTAGGCTTCTAAAAGTCCGCAATCGAGAAATATTTGGTAGAGTAATTGCGTTTTTTGATAAATTTCATATATTAAAATCTTAAAAAAAAATCATAAATTCTTAAATCTTCCTCATATCTTTTCGTTTTTGGCCTCAACCTCCAAAAACTTTAAAAAATATTAAACTTTGTCCTGTATTTTTCCCCTGTGTATAGCTAAACAATCCGAAAGAACTTGTTGCACTTTTAAAAGTTTTAATTTTTCTACCCAAATCACTTTGTTTTTAATAGAAGGTCCACTTAAAATTGTTTAAATACACATTTTATCTATAAAAGGCAAAGCATACATTTAGGGATACACTAGGATATGCCACTCTCTGCAGCATAGTTTATGGGTGTTAGACAGTTTGACCTTGTAGTTTAGCTTTTTGATAAGGGTTCACGTAAATAAATCATCCAAGGTGACAGACATATCATTGAATTGAAGATTGTAGACGTGAGATTAAAGTTTAACAAATATTATTATGATTTTTTAATTTTTTTATAAATTTTATTAAGATTGTTTTGTTACACAAAATTTTATGAATGTTTTGCACAACCAAAGGGTTAATATTATAACTGCAGAACATCTGCTCAAAATTTCGTAAATATCCTTATATGACAATTTTTGGAAAATAAATATTTTCTTTAAAATTTGTTCTTAATAAAAGTATCAATTAGAAATAGTGTTTTTTGGGTTAAGTTAATTTTTTTAATAATATTCCATAAACCTTATCGTTCATTGACACCGTTTTAATGTACCTTATAGGGAGCTCATGTGAGAAAATATTTGCAATTTTGGAAAATATATATCTTCTTTAAAATTTACTCTCAATAAAAGTATTGATGTATTATAAAGTATCTCGAATTTTTATAAAGTATTGATTAAAAACGTTTTCTAGTTTTCTTATAACTAATTAAGCGTTGAAGATACTCAAATATCTCAACTGAGTCATAAATTATGTGAAAAATACTAAAATATCGCGCAATTAATAATAGTCATACGCACTATAGTACAATTTCTATTTAACAATATTCAATGGTGGCCAAGGTTGAACCACAAGAAAATGAACCACAAGAAATACATACAATACGTTATATACATTTTACAATATCTATTAACACCAAATTAATGATATAAACATATAAAAAATGTTAATTTTCTATAACATTAGGAGATCTGAGGTTGGGTAGGATTTCGTAATAATTTTTGTATTAATGATCACCGAAATGCATTTTTTTATAAATATTTGCAAAATTATAAAAATAAAAGTAATACTGGATCAATTTTAAAAATTTTTCATTTGTAGCTCTTTGAAGGAAGCTTTTAATATATTTCACATTAAAATAATTTTTATTGATAGAAAACGTTTTCTAGTTTTCTTATAACTAATTAAGCGTTGAATGTACTCAAATATATCAACTGGGTCAAATGATATGTGAGCATTACTAAAATATCCCGCAATTAATAATAGTCATACGCACTATAGTACAATTGGTATTTAACAATATTCAATGGTGGCCGGAAATTGGAACCCAAGAAAATGCACCACAAAAATACATGCAAGTCATGATGTGCATTTTACAATATCTATATATGTTAACACTAAATTATAGATATAATCATATAAACAATTTAGAGTTTCCATAACATTAGGAGATCTGAGGTAGGTTAGGATTTGGTAATAATTTTTGTTTTCATGATCATAGAAATACATTTTTTATTTATTTGCAAAATTATAAAAATAAAAGTAAAACTGGGGATAAATTTTATAAAATTTTCATTGGTGGACTGTTTCTGGATCTAGTCCATATAATAAATGCGTAGCTCTTTGAAGGAACGTTTTAATATTTTTCTCGTTAAAATTATAGTTTTACTTTATTTGGTAGCATGAGTTACACTTTATTTTATATTTTTCGAAGCAAACATTGTCGTATGATTCAAAGGATATCCTAAAGTTCTAATATTTCTACGCAAATGTTCTTCTTTAAAAGACCCATTTGAAATTGTTTAAACTCACATTTTATCTAAAATAGACAAAGCATACATTTAAGGATACAATAGAATAGGTTACTCTCTACCTATACATCATAGTTTACTGTTACATATAGATACAAATCATTTTACCTTGTAGTTTAGCTTTTTTTTATAAAGGTTAGGGTTATTTACAGTTGAAACTAGTAATTGGGGAAAAATGATTTGTGATTCTAACTAGGGTATTCTCCCATCTTCAAGACCATTTTGTTTCTATATTAATGATTCTATTAATTTATCCAGCTATATTCTAGATATGTCTGCAATCGATAAATAAATTGTAGAGTAATTTACCTTTTTATGACTTTCCGATATTAAAACCTTAAAAAAATCATAAATTATTTAGAACTTTTCCGCAAATCTTTTTGTTTTTGATCTCAACCTTCAAAAACTTTAAAAAATATTAAACTTTGTCCTGTATTTTTCCCTCAGTGTATAACTAAACAATTCTGAAGTACTTGTTGCACTTTTAAAAGTTTTAATTTTTCTACCCAAATCATTTTGTTTTTAAAAAAGGTCCACTTAAAATTGTTTAAATACACATTTTATCTATAAAAGGCAAAGCATACTTTTAGGGATACACTGAGATATGCCACTCTCTACAGCATAGTTTATGGGTGTTAGTCAATTTGACCTTGTAGTTTAGCTTTTTGATAAGGGTTCACGTTAATAAATCATCCAAGGTGACAGACATATCATTGAATTGAAGATTGTAGACTTTAGATAGAAATTTAACAAATATTATTATGATTTTTTTTATTTTTTTGTATAAATTTTATTAAGACACAAAATGTTATCAATGTTTTAAACAGACCGAAGGGTTACGTAAATAAAGCATCCAATGTCGCAGATACATCATAGAATTAAAGATTGTAGACTTTAGTTTAAAATCTAACACATATTATTAAGATTTTTTAATTTTTTTAAGAAAATTTACACAAAATTTTATTTAACAGATTTTAGTTAATTATTAAAACATTAAAGATAATATGTCGTTTATATTAAATAGGCTCCAGTTCATTGATTGCAAAAATTATCCTAACTCTTTCATGAATTTTCTTGGAAATGTTTAGTTCTTTTTCCGCAGAACATCTGTTCAAAATTTCGTAAATTCCAGGAATTTCGTAAATGTCGTGAAATTCACATAATTCACTAAATTGTCCTTTTTTATTCTAAACGTTTACAAAGGCTTTCATCTCTAATATAAGAAAATGTAGCATACCTAAGAGGGGCAAATGGCACATGTTCTCATATATGTTTACTTTTGGGGATTATAAAAAAATAATGAATATCAAGTTGTGATTTATTTATTTAGTCTTCGGTGTTACATCCTTAAAGATATGCTACACATTTTGTATAAACCTCAAATGATATGCAATAGTTTGTGAAGTAACTTTTGCTAATGAAACATTTAAATAAGTGACTCATACAGATATCATGTGTTTGTTTCATGGAAGAAGTGATAAGATTTTTTGGAAATAATTATTGGTTGAATAACAAACTACAGCATTTTTCAACTGATTGACTTGGGACTCAATTCTGAGAATTGGACGTGAAAGTAGCCCCAAAAATAAGAACTTCTGCATCATTCGCCATATGGCCATACGATTTTTTTTGCTCAAGGTGGATTTTTAGCACTTTTCCTATATTTTTTTCTCGGAATATCTCTTTTGTGTCTGAAAAAAAGGTGGAGATATTGATAGAAGAAAAAACAAGTCATAAAATATCTGTCAGTAAAATATTGAAAAAAAAACAGTAAAATATACGTACAAAACAGAGCATTAATACAGAACATTGTTAAACAGAACATTTTTTAATTTTTACAGCACTGTATGCAACTTTTCGTGTAAGTTTGTTCCGTATTTTTTTCTCCAATTCAATATCTACAACTTTACATCAGACACAAAAGAGAAATTCCGTACGGTATAGCGAGAGCAAAAAATTTCGTATGGCCATTAAATTATTAATTGTCTCGACTAAACGAATCATGCAGAAGTTCTTATTTTTGGGGCTACTTTCACGTCCAATTCTCAGAATTGAGTCCCAAATCAATGATCTGCAAAATACTGTACTGTGCTATTTAAAAATAATAATAATACAAAAACTGTTGCATACCCTTAGAGCATTACGCAAAATGTATAGCATATCTCCAAGGATGTAAAACCATCAAAGACCAATGATATGTTTGCGTATTAAAATAAAATCCATTATGAAAATTTTATATTTGTATTTCATAAATAATAATTTAATATAAAGCGTCATTTAGTAAATCATTGGCAATTTTTTGTCCATTTTTAATACATTTTTCTTGCTATCAAAAAATATTTTTTTAAATGTTTTAACGACAGTTACTAAACTTTTGCGTCTATGTTATAGTGTTATTTTCAACATTTGTAGCTCTCATAATTTCCATTATTCTAGATGGATATCCTGGCTTTATCAAACATATACTTCAAAAAATATTGTCCACATACTAAAGGCAAACTCCAAGAAAATCTGAATTTTTTAAAAAATAAATTTTTTGCATAAACATGTTTTAACATTTTTTCGTCTTTGGGACACCATATTACAATAGAAAATTTTAACGCACAGCTCTTTGACAACATCGTTGTAAACTAGTGTTATTTAAGCGGGGAAAATATTCTAAATTTAATATTTTTTCCATCTCAAATTAGTAAATGTTTGTGAGAAGAAAAATAAAATATTGTATTTTGCCGCTTAAATAATAGAAGTAGAAATCCGGGCATGTGTTCGTTACTCCTTATTTAGTAGTTTATATACTATAGTTTTTCCTTACATTACCTGCAAAGTGATCGTATGCCTTAGCCGGTTTACTCGACTAAACTTTTCTTACTTATTTCAGTAATTATTTTCCTCTCCCAATATACTCCTTTCTCTTGAATTGCTCAATTTATTTATACTCTTTCTTAAACACATACCAATTTTGAGGAATTGTGTATTTTCCAAAACCTTTGAGTTAAAAATTTCATAAGAAAATCCTTCAATTAAAACCTCTTTCTACATTTGGTATTTGTATTATTACACATTTTAATTACAAAGTTTGTATATTCTTTCATTATAGCCCCCTAGGGTATGCTTTAAAAGTTTAAAACATACTACATACATAGATTTCCACAAATGCCATATTTATTAATGCTAAGAAAAATTATATCTGTATTTTTCTGCCGCCCTTTTAGACTTATTGTCAGTCATGTATTAGGCAAAAAAACAAGAAAATCTTTTAACTTTTCACTTTGACCTTAGGCTTTACGAGTGGCTCCATATATATCATATTTGTGAAAGAAAACCACAGAATCCGAGAAACCTCTCACCACATATTTTTTCCTCAAAGTAAAAGTGAATGGATGGGTGGAATTTTATGTTTTTGCAGGAAACATACAACATTAATCATGTGTATTTTGCGGTTTCATATCCTTACAGATATGCTTCAGTTTTTTTTTGGAAGGAAACCCCCAAAAGATATGCAGCACTTTGCCAAGGTTATGTGCTAAAAATAATCTTTATATAAATAGGCAAAACAAAAAATAAATAAATGGGAAATGTGGTACAAAGGAGTATTATTAATATATTAAATTTGTTTGCGTAATTTAATTATGACCCAGACTAGCCGCAGTTTATTTGCGTGATATTAAATTATATGAATATTTTTCCTTTCATCCATTTTAATATTTCATTTTATTTTTTTTATTATTTTATTATTAATATATAATTTCTTTGTTATATCTAGCCGCGGTTTATTTGCGCAATATTAAATTATATGAATATTTTTTGCTTTCTTCCATTTGAATATTATATTTTATTTTTGTTTATTTTATTATTAATATATAATCTCTTTGTTATATCCTAACTCTCTTATTGACCAACTATGAATTTCTTACATACCATTATGACCTTTCTTTGCTAAGCCTCAAAGTTATGCTTTACATATTTATTTTTAGCCTAAGAGTGAGTTTGGAAGTGAAACCGCAAAAAATGTGGATTAGAAATTCTTTATACATTACCAACAAACTTAGAAAATGCAACACCTTAGCCCAACTGCCAAATTTTCTGTTTTCCCCCGCAATACATGTTAGAGAAAATATTAGGTTTGCGCCTCTGTGATATGCAACATTTTATTTTTTTTTACAGATGAAGGTCTTTGTCAATTTTGTAGAACAAAGGCACTAGGCAAGGCAAATTTAGTGAATTGTGTGTTTTTGTAACCAATCTAAGACGTTTGCGAAATTCTGGAAATTATCTCATAGGGATTTTTAAGAGAGTTTTACGATATTTTGAGCATATGTTCTGCAGAATATAATTCCTTAAAGTTGGTTAAACTTTCCTAGAGAATATTTCAAAGTCATGGAAGCAAAGTGAAATATAATTTGGGTATTTATCAAAACAAAATATTTTTTTTGGAAACCCCTTTAAATAATCTAAAGACTTTTTAATAAAAAAAAATGTTAATTTCCATGAAAATTCATGAAAGAGTAAGGAGAGATTTTGGTAATCGATGAATAGAATCCCATTTAATATAAAACAGCATTTAATTATGATCGGCTTTGAATAAATTAAATTTAATTGAAATAAAGCTAAATTTAATCTTACATATTTTATAAGTTTACATCGCCATCGGTCTGTTCCAACCATTGATAATAGTTCCGTGTAACAAAAAAATCTTCTTCATAAAATATAGAAATAAATAAATCATAATAATATTTATTAAAAATGAATCTAAAGTCTACAATCTTCAATTCAATTCTGTGCCACTTTGTATGATTTATTTGCGTGAACCCTTATCAAAAAGCTAAACTACAAGGTCAAATGGTGTTACACCCCTAAACTATGCTGTAGAGAGTGAAATATCCTATTGTATGCCTAAATGTATGCATTGCCTTTTATAGATAAAATGTGTATTTAAACAATTTTAAGTGGACCTTTTTTTTTTAAAAAAAAAACTAAGTGATTTGGGTGGAAAAATTAAAACTTTTCGACATGCAACAAGTTCCCTAAAGTTGTTTAGTTATAACCTGGATAAAATGGAGGACAAAGAATAATAAAGTTTTTTGAGATTGCGAAACTTATAGTTTTTAAGGTTTTAATACGTGAAAGTCATTAAAATATCGAGAGAGAGATGCTGCATATGTTTGGGCTTTGTGCAAAAAGTGTAGCAAATCTTTAAGGATGCAAAAACTTAGAAACTTAAGCTTTGCGCGAAGATGAAGTAAACCACAATTCTGATAAATATTTAATATTTCCAAAAAGCAAAGATATATTGTTTGAAAGTTATGTTATCATTTGGATTTTGTGCAAAAAGTGTGGCATATCTTCAAGGATGTAAAACCATAACAGTTGCGAAAATTTAAAAAATATTGTACAAAAGAAGGGTGCAGCGTATTTTTTTGGACTTTATGCATAAGGTATAGCATATCTCCAGGAATGTGAAACCACCACAAATGACAAATGATTATCGGTTTTTTCTTTGGCAAAAGATTGTGGATCGATCCAATGTGTTTTAGTATTTAAAAACAATTTTTATATGATTTGTAAGTTTTTTAATATTTTTCACTGTTTTGGAATACTTTCCATTTGTGTTTCTACAAAAAATGCGAAATTTAATACTTCGTATTTTTGTACGGACCTCAGCATTTCACTTGTTTAAATTTCTCGTAATGTTGCCACCGGCAACGCAACGTCGTGTCATAGAAGTGTCAAAAATGCAGACATTACACTTGAAGCCTAGAAAAACACCAAATATTTTCAAAACACATTTATATAGCATTGAAGGAATGTCAATGACATAATGGCTTTTGTTACGACTTAAGTATTATTAAAGATTTCTCAAATAAATCACTTAATGTCGAAAAAATTTTAAAAGTATTTGTCAACAGTAGAGTAGAGTAGATATAAAATTTTCTATACAAAACCTTATTTGGGTAATATTTTCTATACGAAAAACTTATCCGGATAAGGTTTTCATTTTCTATACCAAAACTTTATCCCGTTAACATTTTCTATACCAAAACCTTATCCGGGTAATACTTTCTATACGAAAAACTTATCCGGATAACATTTTCTATTCGAAAACCTTATCCGGATAACATTTACTATTCGAAAACCTTATCCGGATAACATTTGCTATACGAAAACCTCATTTGAATAATATTTTCTATTCGAAAACCTTATCCGGATAACACTTTCTATACCAAAACATTAAACGGATAACATTTCCTATGGGAACCCTTATCCGGATAACATTGTCTATGGAAAAACTTATCCGGTTAACATTTTCTATACGAAAACCTTATCCGGATAACTTTTTCTATACGAAAACCTTATCCGGATAAAATTTTCTAGAGTAGAGTAGAGTAGAATATAGTAGAGTAGAGTAGAATAGAGTAGAATAGAGTAGAATATAGTAGAATATAGTAGAATATAGTAGAATATAGTAGAGTAGAGTAGAATAGAGTAGAATATAGTAGAATAGAGTAGAATAGAGTAGAGTAGAGTAGAGTAGAGTAGAGTAGAGTAGAGTAGAGTAGAGTAGAGTAGAGTAGAGTAGAGTAGAGTAGAGTAGAGTAGAGTAGAGTAGAGTAGAGTAGAGTAGAGTAGAGTAGAGTAGAGTAGAGTAGAGTAGAGTAGAGTAGAGTAGAGTAGAGTAGAGTAGAGTAGAGTAGAGTAGAGTAGAGTAGAGTAGAGTAGAGTAGAGTAGAGTAGAGTAGAGTAGAGTAGAGTAGAGTAGAGTAGAGTAGAGTAGAGTAGAGTAGAATAGAGTAGAATATAGTAGAGTAGAGTAGAGTAGAGTAGAGTAGAGTAGAGTAGAGTAGAGTAGAGTAGAGTAGAGTAGAGTAGAGTAGAGTAGAGTAGAGTAGAGTAGAGTAGAGTAGAGTAGAGTAGAGTAGAGTAGAGTAGAGTAGAGTAGAGTAGAGTAGAGTAGAGTAGAGTAGAGTAGAGTAGAGTAGAGTAGAGTAGAGTAGAGTAGAGTAGAGTAGAGTAGAGTAGAGTAGAGTAGAGTAGAGTAGAGTAGAGTAGAGTAGAGTAGAGTAGAGTAGAGTAGAGTAGAGTAGAGTAGAGTAGAGTAGAGTAGAGTAGAGTAGAGTAGAGTAGAGTAGAGTAGAGTAGAGTAGAGTAGAGTAGAGTAGAGTAGAGTAGAGTAGAGTAGAGTAGAGTAGAGTCGAGTCGAGTCGAGTAGATTCGTGTAGAGTCGTGTAGAGTCGTGTAGAGTCGTGTAGAGTCGTGTAGAGTCGTATAGAGTCGTGCAGAGTCGTGTAGAGTCGTGTAGAGTCGTGTAGAGTCGTGTAGAGTCGTGTAGAGTCGTGTAGAGTAGTGTAGAGTAGTGTAGAGCAGTGTAGAGTAGTGTAGAGTAGTGTAGAGTAGTGTAGAGTAGTGTAGAGTAGTGTAGAGTAGTGTAGAGTAGTGTAGAGTAGTGTAGAGTAGTGTAGAGTAGTGTAGAGTAGTGTAGAGTAGTGTAGAGTAGTGTAGAGTAGTGTAGAGTAGTGTAGAGTAGTGTAGAGTAGTGCAGAGTAGTGTAGAGTAGAGTAAAGTAGAGTAAAGTAGTTCAGCTGAGTTGCGTTGAGCTGAACTCCCTCAATATTTCATGGAAAGGGAAAACACATTGATTTGTACAATAATAATTTGAAAAAAACTTTTGCATACCCTTAGTGTGTTCAGCAAAAATTTAACATATCCATAGGAAGTGAAACCACAGTATATAAATACATTTTTATTGCCCACAGCGTTGAAAAGTTCACAATGAGTTTTCCTTTATAAAATATGTATTAAGCTTTTTTTACAAAAACATTCTTTGTCATACTATTAAATTGCATTATGCTGCCAAAGCTTACCGATTACATAGCATTATTTAATAAAAAAATATTCCAACTCTATTCAACATAAAGTTTTTAAAAGGTATAACAAGAAATCTCCCTTTTGTTAAAAAAACAAATGAACATCCAATTTTTTTGTATCCCTGGAAATATGCATTATACAATTATCCTTGTCATTTAAATATGCTATGTAAATAAAATTAAATAGAATTTAATATAAATGTCCTTGTTAAATAAAGTTAATTAATTAATGAGCAAATTAATTTCCAGAAAAACGAAAATCACGCATAATTAATATAAATTTGTCAATATGGGATTTTATATATAGTTACGTATACATATATTCGAATTTCCCTTAATTTATTAATCTGCTAATCACTAAGAGGCTAATGAATGACATTAGTTAACTGTATTGTCTCTTGTTCCAAGGAGAGAAGTGAAAAAAATCATATATAAAAAATCATATATATTTTTCTCACTTCTCTATAAGATAGACTTATATTTCCTTGGCGTCTGGCGGATAGGCTTCATAAATTTTTTTTCATTGCTGCTAAAACACAATTTGGTATAATTTAAAATAAATTTCAACTGAAAGATTCCTTTTCCTTGAATTTCATTTAAATTTAAATATTTTTCAAAATTTTGGTCATTAAAACATAGCTGGGCTTTAAATCGATGCCATAGATTTTATTTAAATTACTTTGATAAACAAAGCTTATGGCACCCAATTTATCACCTTCATTTCATATTTTTTGTGTGGTCCTGTGGCCATAAATTATATTCTCTCCCTTTGTTATGTATAAATAAAAATAACTCTGACCTTTTGCATTGGGTTGTTTTTCCAACACGCCTAAATGTTATGCTTCATTTGTTAGGTTATACCATTACAAATTTGCGCGACATGTCTGTTCAGGATATTTTCCATGTTATTTTTGGAGTCATATGGTGGTTGTTGTGTTGGTCTGTTGTCATTTGTTGTTAAATGTGTTTTTTTTCTTTGAAAAAAAAAAAGACGGCTACTTATTTTGCTTACTCAAAAAGTTTGTTGTCACTTTTTTTGGGTGAAATAAACGTATCTTGGGTTATGACAAATCACAACTTTGCAGGGTGGGCGCCTAAATGTATGCTAAAGCTTGTTAGGATTTTTACTTTGTTTTTTTTTTGTTTGTCAGCCCCAACTTTTGTTATTGGCCAAATTATGTGTTGACTTGTTAAAATGTGACATCAGGAGAGATAGAACGTGTTCTAATTCCAAATATTGGAAGTATACTTTTAGGACTTTGGTGTGATAAGGATGAGTTTTTGGGTTATAAATATTGTATCAGCAATTTTTTGCCTTTGTTTGTGTGAAATGTTGGTTTCAAACCATAAACATTAAGTTTAAAAAACATAAACTATTGCTTTTCTATACGACTAACATTTTCTATAGGAAACCCTTATCCCGATAACATTTTCTATACAAAAACCCTATCCCGATAACATTTCCATTCAAAAACCTTACCCGGATAACATTTTCTATACGAAAACCATATCCGGATAACATTTTCAACACGAAAACCTTATTCGGATTACATTTTCTACACGAAAACCTTATCCGGATAACATTTTCTACACGAAAACCTTATCAGGATAAAATTGTCTACTCGAAAACCTTTTCCGGATAATATTTTCTACACGAAAACCTTATCCGGATAATATTTTCTACACGAAAACCTTATCCGGATAATATTTTCTACACGAAAACCTTATCCGGATAACATTTTCTACACGAAAACCTTATCCAGATAACATTTTCTACACAAAAACCTTATCCGTATAACATTTTCTACACGAAAACCTTATCCGGATAACATTTTCTACACGAAAACCTTATCCACATTTTCCGTACGAAATTTTATCCGGATAACATTTTCTGTACGAAAACCTTATCCGGATAACATTTTCTATACAAAAACCTTATCCGGATAAAATTTTATATACGGAAACCTTACCGGGAAAATATTTTCTAAACGAAAACCTTATCCGGATAAAATTTTCTATACGAAAACCTTATCCGGATAAAATGTTCTTTACGAAAACCTTATAACACCGGATAACATTTTCTACACGAAAACCTTATCCGGATAACATTTTCTACACAAAAACCTTATCCGGATAACATTTTCTACACGAAAACCTTATCCGTATAACATTTTCTACACAAAAACCTTATCCGGATAACATTTTCTATACGAAAACCTTATACGGATAACATTTTCTATACGAAAACCTTATACGGATAACATTTATATATAAAAACCTTATCCGGATAACATTTTCTATACGAAAACCTTATCCGTATAACAATTTCTATACGAAAACCTTATACGGATAATATTTTCTATACGAAAACCTTATCCGTATAACATTTTCTGTACAAAAACCTTATCTGGATAACATTTTCTGTACGAAAACCTTTTCCAGAAAACATTTTCTATACGAAAACCTTATCCGGATAACATTTTCTATACGAAAACCTTATCCGGATAACATTTTCTATACGAAAACCTTATCCGGATAACATTTTCTATACGAAAACCTTATCCGGATAACATTTTCTATACGAAAACCTTATCCGGATAACATTTTCTATACGAAAACCTTATCCTGATAACATTTACCTTATCCTGATAACATTTTCTATACGAAAACCTTATCCGGATAACATTTTATATACGAAAACCTTATCCAGATAACATTTTCTATACGAAAACCTTATCCGGATAACATTTTCTATACGAAAACCTTATCCGGATAACATTTTCTATACGAAAACCTTATCCGAATAACATTTTCTATAGGAAAACCTTATCCGAATAACATTTTCTATACGAAAACCTTATCCGAATAACATTTTCTATACGAAAACCTTATCCGAATAACGTTTTCTATACGAAAACCTTGTCCGGATAACATTTTCTATACGAAATCCTTATATGAAAAAAGGGAATTTGTTTTGAATGAAATAATCCCCTGTTGTTTAATGTAACAAACTTTAAGCGTAAACTTTATCATAAATTCCCTTTAGGTCATTTATCGATTACTCCGAACTATCTTAACCCATGATTGTTTATGGTTTAATTAATCATTGACTTCCAGAACTCATCTTTCTTTTTGGAAAACAAAAATTATTATTAATTCCTACAATAGCTGAATACGTTTTCAATTCATGTACCAAATATCGGCATAGCTTATGTTTACTTAGCATGGTTTATTCAAAAACATGAGCCTACCTTAAGGCTACAAATTTGTCTGTTCGAATTGCGGAGAGAGAGAGAGAGAGAGAGGGAAAAATAATGTCTGCTGTTACAACGGATGCTTGTTATTGAAGTTTTTTGTTGGGTTTCGAACAAATTCATTTCATAACCAAGTCTACCTGTAGGCTGATGATGAATATCCATTGAAATCTATAGCATACATTTAGGTTTGATGAAAGCAAAATTTCACTTTAACACTCGTTAAGTAAAACTCTACTAACTTTTTTCTAATTTCTGGAGTGAGTGCAGCAGTAACAGAACCAAGCAAAAAATTCCGAGAAAAAAAAGAAATGCTGCAGTACAAACAACAATCCTAGAGCCCATCTATGATGTTAGGCAACGATAACAACTTTAAAAACTTCTTCTTAGAAAGTTGTTGTGAATGAAGGAAAGAAAAAACTGGGAATATAAACCAGGTTAAGGATTTCAAACCCGTACATACCTCATCACGTTTTATATGGATAGAGAGGGCGAGAGAGATAGAAAACATGCGTTACTATATTCAACATTACTTTGTTGGTCCATTGAGGCAAAAATATCCTTTTTTGCTCCCTCATACTTTTATTTGAAAATTAGGGAAAGTCGACAACACAAACGAACGAACGAATGAACTAAGAACGCCGTAGAATATGAAATATAAAAATATTGCCCCAACAGAGAAAGTCGGTCAGTATGACTTACAATATTGAAGGATATATACACACTACTGTATATATGTAAGGAAATACAGGAAAATGCTTTTAAAATATACCCCAAACCAATTGTGGAGCAAAGGCTCTGTTGGTCGTATTTATTTATTTTACCTGGAATCAGGTAAAGAGCTAAATCAACATTTCTTGTAAGCAACATAAGAGGTTACGCACACAATTTGAGTGCGGCGCCCAAGGTTATGATCCATACTCTATGCTCTACACCAATTTTTTTAGTTCTACAATAAACAATGATCACGTTCGTTCTTTATTCTTGTGCGCCTCAAAGTATGCAGTTGCTTATGATTTCACATCTTTCCATGCCTCTGCATAATTAAAGTTCAAGTCATATGATATGACTTTGTGATTTGAGATTCTACTGCAATCGCTTTATCAGTTAATGTGCCTTTTAATGTTTGTCGCTCTTTGACAATACTAGTGTCTGGGAGAGCACTCAAACGAGGATCGCATACAAATGAGTGTGAAATATTAATAGGTATTTGCAGAACCAGTCAACGAGTAATCGCAATAAGGCAATCAAAAGCTTCAGTGGGACATCAGAACAATTTCTACACGAAATCTTAATCGGGATAACATTTTCTATAAGGAACTCTTATCCGGATAACATTTTCTATACGACAACCTTATCCGAATAACATTTTCTATACGAAAACCTTATCCAGATAACAGTTTCTGTACAAAAACCTTATCCGGATATAATTTTCAATACCAAATCATTATCCGGATAACAATTTCTATACGAAATCCTTATCCGGATAGCATTTTCAATACGAAATCCATATCAGGATAACATTTTCCATACGAAAAAACATTTTCAATACGAAAACCTTATCCGGATAACATTTTCTTTACGAAAACCTTATTCGGATAACATTTTCTATACGCAAACCTTATCCGGATAACATTTTCTATACGAATACCTCACCCGGATAACATTTTCTATACGAAAAACATTTTCTATACGAAAACCTTATCCGGATAATATTTGCTATACGAAAACCTTATGCGGATAACATTTTCTATACGTAAAGCTCATTTAGTTAACATTTTCTATACGAAAACTTTATCTGGATAACATTTTCGATACGAAAACCTTATCCGGATAAAATTTTCTAATTGAAAACCTTATCCGGATGAAATATTCTACACGAAACCCTTACCCGGATAACATTCGCTATACAAAAACATTATCCGGATAACATTTTCAATACGAAAATCTTATCCTGACAACATTTTCTATACGAAAACCTTATCCGGATAACATTTTCTATGCGAAACACTTATCGGGATAACATTTTCAATACGAAAACCTTATCCGGATAACATTTTCAATACGAAAATCTTATCCTGACAACATTTTCTATACGAAAACCTTATCCAGATAACATTTTCTATACGAAAACCTTATCCAGATAACATTATCTATACGAAAACCTTATCCCGATAACATTTGCTATACGAAAATTTTATCCCGATAACATTTTCTATACGAAAAACTTATCCCGATAACATTTTCTATACGAAAACCTTTTCTCGATAACATTTTCTATACGAAAACCTTATCCCGATAACATGTTCTATAAGAAAACCTTATCCCGATAACATTTTCTATACGAAAACCTTATCCCGATAACATTTTCTATACGAAAACCTTATTCGGATAACATTTTCTATACGAAAACCTTATCCGGATAACATTTTCTATACGAAAACCTTATCCGGATAACATTTTCTATACAAAAACCTTATCCGGATAACATTTTCTATGCGAAAACCTTATCCGGATAACATTTTCTATACGAAAACCTTATCCCGATAACATTTTCTATACGAAAACCTTATTCGGATAACATTTTCTATACGAAAACCTTATCCGGATAACATTTTCTATACGAAAACCTTATCCGGATGACTTTTTCTATGCGAAAACCTTATCCCGATAACTTTTTCTATGCGAAAACCTTATCCCGATAACATTTTCTATACTAAAACCTTATCAGGATAACATTTTCATTACGTTATTCGGATAACATTTTCTATACGTAAACCTTATCCGGACAGCTTTTTCTATACGAAAACCTTATCCGGATAACATTTTCTATAGGAAAACCTTCTCAGGATAACATTTTCTATAGGAAAACCTTAACCATTTGAAAATTTGTCTCTCCAGAAGGAGACAGGACCAGCATTTTGCTTTTTAATGTTCTGTGACCGTCTATTTTTCCTCGAAAATACTGGAGTACAGTATTTACTTCTAGATGACTTTGTTTATTTTTTGCCCTACATTTGTATGGCCCCCTCGTACGTTTTTTAATATTCACCTCAAAGTATGCTGTACATTATGCGTCCGTTTTGCATGACGGTGCAATTAAAGTTCAAGGAATTTTTGTGCGCTTTTGATATGAAACCTAAAGCGGCGGCCTCTTCGTACGATTCTTAGAAATTCTCCTTTTGCCATTTATTTCTTGTATTTCCCAGTTCTGCATTCTGTCATTTTCAAGCATACTTTTAGGTGTCTTTCTGTTTGCTTGAGGCAAACGATGCTGGGTAATGTCAAAAGTAAAGTTTGTGTTTTAATTATAGGACTAATTTAAAAAAATTCTAATATATATTTACTTTGTCATCGTGGGGGCTTTCGTTTCTCGTCTATTTTCTGGAAACTTAAAGCGAAGCTATTGTTTGCTCTACACTTTTATAATATAAAACCAAAACCCTTCTGTATCTCTCCTCTTCAATCGCCCCCCAAAAGTATGCAACAGTTGGTTAGTTTTAATTTCTTCTAACCCAAAAAACAGAAGTGTATGAAAATAAGAATTGTTTTTTGTGTGTTTATTTTCTCTCTTAAAAAGGATAAGTGGCAGGAATAGAACGGAGAATAGTTAGTGTGTGTTAGGACATAATAAGAAAAACGTCATGCTTTAGGCCTACCTTTCCTTGACACGCCATGACTGTGTCCACGACTAAAAGTATTTGCACGTTTTAATTATGCTAATGCAAAATTGTGTTTGGCTGCGGGCTTTTTCAATGAATCCGTTAAGTAGGTGAGACTTGAAGATCCCAAAACATATGAATGCCTTAGATGGCGATTTCATGTTTTGCCTCCCCCAAAAGTAAGGCACAGAGAACGAAAAGGGGGTACTCGAATTAGGTGGTTTGGGGGGAAAGAGGGAGGGGTAAATTCTTGCTGTAGTTGTACGTAATATAATTGTGGCTGCGTGTGTGTTCTTTCTATATCTTCTTTATCTTTATTACTTTTGCTTAGGCAAGCAAACAGCGGCACCTGAAAGTATGCTATGCATAAATAACGGTTGAAAAGGGTTTACGTTAACGTTGCCTTTAATTACACAGCAGCAGCAACAGCGGCAGTACAGTTACATTACTGATGCTGCCGCTGCTTTGGCTTCGGTTTCTGCTTTTGTAGGCTAAATACACATTTAGGTCAAGTTTACTATATACCACAGCTGCTGCTACCTCCTGCTACTGACATTATATGCTTGGCATACACTAAGGCGCAGAAGAAACACCATATATATTGTATGGCATACCTTAAGGACCATTAATTAAAGACCCAGCACAAAAATATCTCAAATAATTGGCCTGTTTTTATTTTTAAAATCCTTTTTAATTTAAGGCCTTGATTTTTGATTATTTGAATTGACTATAATTAAATCCCCGAATGATTTACACATACAAATCGATGGCCTATCTTAAAGGCTTCGGGGAGGAAAGTCGTCACCTTTGTGCCAAGATAATACTTTGAGGACATTTTTAGGCTTTCGCTGCTTAAAAGGCTTATTAAATCAAGGACAATATATTAATAACGCACATATATAGTCAATACTACGCCGAAAGGCTGTATAGGGATTTAAAATGCAAAGCATATTTTAAGTGCAAAAAATCTCATATACAATTGGAAATGGGGGAAATGTCAAAGGATTTGTGGAATATATCAACACAACAAAAAGGATAATATTAATTTTAAATAAAAATAAAAAACTTGTATTGAATAAAATTGTATATGATAATATACAAATAATACGATTTTTTTAATTTAAAAAAATTAAAATTATTTTAAAGAATATTGCCTATCTTAAGGCGGAATTGTTCAGCAATTTAGCAATGCAATTTCAAGCACATTTTTGTGGATTAGTTAAGACCTTTTTTTCCAATAAACTCAATTTAAAACGTTAAAAATGCTCAAACCGTTTAAAAAAAAATTTAAGGAAATTTTCTATAAAAATTAAGTCTGGGAGAAATTAGCTATAAAAAATAAATTTCGACGAAATTTTCAATAAAAAATAAATTTCGACAAATTTTTTATAAAAAAATAAATTTCGACGAAATTTTCTATATAGAATAAACTTTGACGAAATTTTCTGTAAAGAATAAAGTTTGACGAAATTTTCAATAAAAAATAAATTTCGACAAATTTTCTATAAAAAATAAATTTTAACGAAATTTTCTATAAAAATTAAGCCTGGGAAAAATTTTCTACAAAAAATAAATTTCGATGAAATTTTCTATAAAAATGAAACTACGACAAAATTTTCTATAAAAATTAAATTACATTTTCTATAAAAAATAAATTACGACATTTTCTATCAAAATGTAATTTCGACAAAATTTTCTTTATAATTGAATATTTCTTTTCAATAAATATGGAATTTAGACGAAATTTTCTATAAAAGTTGAATGTCGATAACATTTTTTATAAAAGTTAGATTTCGATAAAAGTTTCTATTTTCTATAAAAATCAAATTTCGACGAAATTTTCTATAATATCTAAATTTCGATGAAATTTTCTAGAAAAATTAAATTTCGACGAAATTTTTAAGCAAGAATTTTCTATAAAAAAATTATTAGTTACTTATATTGTAAAATTAGTTACTTAAAATAAAAAAAATATTAGTTGCTTATATAATTAGTTACCACTTTATTCTAATAAACTAACATAAGTTAACCGATAAGATTTTTTACTGTAAAAAGTATTAAATATAACATGAAAATATTGCCTATCTGTTGTTGTTATTTATTGTTGGTCTGTGCTTTTGTTATTCAGTCAGAATTTATCTTTTGGTTTGAGACGAAATTAAGGCGAAATTGTTTAGTTTTATTTTAAGCCTATTTTAGAGGTTATTTTTTCTAAAAAAAAATAGATTTCGACGAAATTTTCTATAAAAAATACATTTCAACGAAATTTTCTGTAAAAATTTAATTTTGACGAATTTTTCTTGAATAATTAAATTTTGACAAAATTTTCTAGAAAAATTAAATTTTGACGAAATTTTCTAGAAAAATTTAATTTCGGCGAAATTTTATAGAAAAATTTGACGAATTTTTCTTGAATAATTAAATTTCTACGAAATTTTCTAGGAAAATTAAATTTCTACGAAATTTTATAGAATAATTAAATTTTGACGAAATTTTCTAGAATAATTAATTAATTAATATTATTTTTTCTGTAAAATTTCTTCGAAATTTAATTTTTCTGGAAAATTTCGTTGAAATAAATTTTTTCTAGAACAATTCGCCGAAATTTATTTTTTATAGAAAATTTTGAGGAAATTTACTTTTCAAAGAAAGTTTCATCGAAATTTCATTTTTATAGAAAATTTCGTCAAAATTTGAAATTGTTTTTTATAGAAAATGTTGTTGATATTTCGTCGAAATTTATTTTTTATTGAAAATTATTATTTAATATATAAATAAACATTTTTTTATAGAAAATTTCGTCGAAATTTATTTTTTATAGAAAATTTCGTTGAAATTTATTTTTTATAGAAAATTTCGTCGAAATTTATTTTTTATAGAAAATTTCGTCGAAATTTATTTTTTATAGAGTTTCGTCGAAATTTATTTTTTTATAGAAAGTTTTGTCGAAATATATTTTTTTATAGCAAATTTTGCTGTTTTATTTTATATTGTTTGAGCATTTTTTAACTAAAGAATCCCATCGGTTTAATTAATTTTTCTAGAAAATTTCGTCGAAATTAAATTTTTCTAAAAAATTTTGTCGAAATTAAATTTTTCTAGAAAATTTCGTCGAAATAAAATTTATCTAAAAAATTTCGTCGAATTTACATTTTTCTAGAAAATTTCGTCGAAATTTCGTTTCGTTGAAATTTAATTATTCTAGAAAATTTCGTCCTAATTTAATTATTCTAGAAAATTTCGTCCTAATTTAATTATTCTAGAAAATTTCGTCGAAATTTAATTTTCCTAGAAAATTTCATAAAAATTTAATTTTTCTGGAAAATTTTGTCAAAATTTAATTTTCAAGAAAATTTCGTCGAAATTGTATAATATGTGGAAAATTTCGTCGAAATTTAATTTTTCTAGAAAATTTTTTAGAAATTTAATTTTTCTAGAAAATTTTGTCGAATTTTAATTTTTCTACAAAAATTCGTCAAAATTTAATTTTTTTAGAAAATTTCGTCGACATTCAATTTTTTAGAAAATTTCGACGAAATTTAATTTTTCTATAAAATTTCGTCGAAATTTAATTATGCTGAAAATTTCGTCGAAATTAAATTTTTCTAGAAAATTTCGAAAATTTTCTATAAAAAATAAATTTCGACTCAATTTTCTATAAAAAATTATTAGTTACTTATATTATAAAATTAGTTACTTATATTATTAGTTACGACTTTTTTTTAAACTTAATTATTTAACTTAATTTAAAGGATAAGATTTTTTACTGCAAAATTTTTTTGTAAAATTTTTTATTGTAAAATTGATTTAAATGATTTTAAATATAACATGAAAATATTCCCTATATTAAGGCGAACTTGTTTAGTTCCATTTCAAGCCTGTTTTAGGGGTTAACATTATTTTTCGAATAAGTGAACTTAAGTTAGTTGATGAGATTTTGTAGGCTAAAATAGTTTCTTTAAAAAAGTAAAAAAGGATTTAAAATAAAACAGTAAAATGTTGCTTATGTGAAGGCGAAATTGTTAACTTTAATTTCCAGCACATTTTTGGGTTCTTAATTAAAATTTTTGCTAAATATTAGCTGATGAGATTTTTAGTTTAGTTTAAAATAAAACCTGAAAATATTGCCTATCTGAAGACGAAATTGTTTAGTTTAATTGTAAGCTTATTTTTGGGGTTATAAATTAAAATTTTTGCTAAATAAATGAACTTAATGTAACCGATAAGATTTTTACCGTTAAAAGATAAAAATGATTTTTAATAAAACATAGAAATATTGCATATTTTAGGGGTCATAAATTACATGTTTTTCTAAATAAATGAACTGAATTTAGTATATGAGATTTTTTTTAGTTTTAAAAGATATATAAATTACCTGTTTTTCTAAATAAATGAACTGAATTTAGTATATGAGATTTTTTTTAGTTTTAAAAGATTTTAAATAAAACCTGAAAATGTTGCTTATCTAGGGGCGAACTTGTTCAATTTACTTTTAAGCCTATTTTTGGAGTTATCAATTATTTTTCCTAAATAAATGAATTAAATTTAACTGAAGCGTTGTTTGTTATTTTAATAATGTTAAAATAATTTCAAATAAGACCTGGAAATATTGCCCATCTTAAGGCGAAACATATGTTTGGGGTTTTCAATCATACAATCTTTCCAAGTTAATGAGTTTAATTTGCCTCCAGTTAAAATTACATTGTGTAACTTAATTGTTAACATATTTTTTGGGGTTATCAATCAAAACGTTTTAAAATAAAACAGCAAAATATTGCCAATCATAAGGCGAAATTGTTTAGTTAAATTTTATTCATTTTTTGTGGTTAATATTAGTTACTTATATTATTAATTACGACTTTTTTTGTAATAAATTATCTTAAATTAACCGGTCAGATTTTTTACTGTAAAAAGTTTCCAATAATTTTTAAAATAAAATATGAAATTATTACCTATATTAAGGCAAAATTGTTTAGTTTAACTTCAAGCCTACTTTAGGGGTTATAATTGAAATGTTTTTCAATATAATTAAACTTAATTTAGTAGATGAGACTTTTTGAATTTTAAATTAATATTGCATATCTTAGGGCGAAAATGCTCAATTTACATTCCAGCATATTTTAGGGGTTATTAATAGTTTTTTTTCTAAACAAATTGCCTATCTTAAGCCAAAATTGTTTAGATAAATTTCAAGCCTATCATTTACATGTTTTTCTAGATAAATTAACTTAATATAGTAGATGAGACTTTTTAGTTTAAAAAGGATAAAATAATTTAAAATAAAACCTGAAAATATTGCCTATCTTAGGGCGAAAGGGGTTTAACTTATGGCGAAATATTTTAGTGAAATTTCAAGCCTATTTTAGGGGTTTCAATTACAAGTTTTTCTAAAAAAATGGAACTTTATTTAGTAGATGAGATTTTTTAGTTAAGGTTTAAATAATTTTAAATTAAACCAGAAAATATTGCCTATCTTAGGGCGAAATAGCTATATTACTTTCAAGCCTATTTTTGGGGTTATCAATTATTTTTTCCTCAATAAATGAACTTAATTTAACTGAAACGTTTTTCTTCTTTTCTTTAGAAAAGTTAAAATAATTTCAAATAAGTCATGAAACTTTTGCCTATCTTAAGGCGAAATTGTTTAGTTTAATTTCAAACATATGTTTGGGTTTTCAATTACGCAGTCTTTTCAAATAAATGTATTTAATTTGCCTCCAGTTAAAAATACATTGTGTAACTTAATTGCGAACATATTTTTGGGGGTTATCAATTACAACGTTTTAGTATATATAAATGAACTTAATTTGTGAAATGAACAAGATATTCTTTATTAGTATTTTTCATAGTTTAATAAAAGTAATTTCAAATAAATCTTAAGGGCATTTATGTCCATACTTTAGCATATTTCTTGATTTATTTTAATTCTAAACGCATTTTTTTGCTAAATACCAATTATTTTTTTTTGCAAATGATTCTGTAATTAAAGAAAACACTAATCAATTACATCCAAATCATTGGATATAATTGAGTAACAAAAAGAAAAAGATGTTTCAAAGATAAACATGTTTGAAGTAAATTTCTAATATATTGCATACCTTAAGGCTGAATGGCTTTTGTCTATTACACAACATATTTTAAGGTACACATATACTTATGAATGTATGTAAATACTGTTCGTTTATTATGAAAACCTCATAAGAATATTTAGATGTAAAGAAGAAAATGAGTTTTAGCCAAAGGCATTTTGAAATTAGAAAAGTTTTGTGAGGTGTGCATAAACTAGGTTTAATTTCTGATAGTAAGGTCCATTAACAATAAGAAAATAAACTACGTTTTAGAGCTAACTATGGGTTATAGCTGTCAATTTCGATACAATTTAACTTTCGTTAGCTCTAGCGTTCGGTTATTTTGTTTTGTGTTATTGGCGGTTTAGCGAAAAATTGAAATTAGATTGTTTTAAATGAAGGTACATTTTTAAAAAAATATGTTTTGAAAGGTAATACTTAATTAAACTATTGGAATGTTTCGCCCCTAAAAGCAGGCTATATTTTTAATTTTTAAAGTGTGCAAACAAAAGTAGGCTAACAAAGAATATATATGTGAAACTTAGAATAAATTATGTTTTTTTAATAGAAGATATCAAAATTTTTATTCTTTTTAAATTGCGATACTTTTTTTGTAACCAACAATTCAGGACGGATATTTTATACTGTGCATATATTTTTTATTTCTGAAAGATAGATATATGTAGATAAACGTCGTTTTAAGCAAAGTTTTGAGGCTTTGGACACAATTTTTTTAGTCGCATAATGGACTTTTCTTTTATATTAGAGTTTACCTGAGGTCTTCCTCCATTCTCGAGTCGACCTTTGTAGTCTTCCTCTCGAGTCAATCTCTGAGGTCTTCCGGAAAATTGGCAAGAAGTCGATGTGTTTGGACTTACATTCAATTCTTTTGTTTCACCCCCCTTGATGTTATAATAGGATTTACTAAAATAATTGATATTAATTATAAGTGAAACATATACACGATATTAAATAATACCTAATCAATTAGAAGATAACAAGATAACAAGAGGACAAAAAACAATGTCCTACAGCATTTTCCCTTTTTTTTCAATGTACATTTATTTTCTTCCCCGAAGCAAAAATAATACGAAAGGATTCAAGGACACTAGGACATATTTACACATATTTACATATTTACACATATTGACAAAATATGAAAAGAAAAAAATCGAAAATACCACCCCCATTGTTGTCATAATTTCACTTGAAAGGTAATAACTTAATATGAGAAAATATGTTTATTTACATTTAAAGAGAAAATCACATAAACATGTTTATTATTGTAAGGAACGACAAGAAGGATGACAAGGGTTTGGTTTGGGTATGAAAAACCCGTCTCCTTGAAGTGGATTCAATTTCAAAGACGCATAAATTAAAATAGGGCAAATCTATAGAAGAGAAAAAATATACATATAAGAATAATATTAAAGCATCGAAGAAGTCCATAAAGTGGGGAATAAATTAAAGAAATAATATTGAGAGAAGAAAATCTATAAAAAAAAAGGGGAATGAATAAATAAATAGTATTAAAGTAAAGACATTTCTGAATACCTAAGCAAGTTCAAGTTCAAGTTTCAGGTTTATTGAGTCTTTTTTTCATACATAAGTTTGTATATACAAGAATATTAAATACTTAAAACTATGATGTATTTTAATATTCCCCAATTTTTACAGCATCTTCCTTATAATTTATTATTGTTGACATATATGTTTACCATAAAGTTTTATTCGTGTTTGCTCCCGACACGTCAATAATTTGAGATCATGTCTCGTGTGTATTTTTACTTAACTCATCTAAACTTAATCTAACCTAATCCAAATCTTAACCCTAATCCTTCGTCGAGATATACATCCAGTCAGCCATCACAAAACTCATCGGACTTGCCACTGCGATAGAGTCAATATCAAAAACTCACCAATTAGTCAAAGTGGGTTACATTATCTAATTGGTGTAAGCTTATATTGCTAGTTCGTTCTGTATCAGTTCGATTGTGTTCTGCGCGGAATAGGAATACATATCATCCTTCAGTACAATTACCCCATTGGCATTTGGCAGCATATAAATAGGCTTTGCCTTTGGTATTTAGAGATAAGCCTAAATGTAGGCTACAATATATAATATATGAAATAAATAAATCTAATAAATGTATGTATATGTTTTTAATTAGAGTTTTGAATTATTTTTGTAAGGAAACGCCATCAGAAAGTCATTTGTTGCCACCTAGGCTATATGAATTAAATTTTGTATCCTAAAAATAGGCTTTAGCCTTTCGCATTTGGAGAGACGCCTAAATGTATTTCTAAAATTATACTGAGAAAAAAGTCTACAAAATTGGGAAAATAAATTAAGGAAATCTGGAATAATGTTAAAAAAAATTTTAAAAGGGGAATAAATACTATATTCTATATAATTACTAAATACTATATAAGTACTATAATAATATTAAAGCTAAAACATTTGTAAAGACTTCAGCTAGAGGAATTCCTATTATCATATGTACAATTTATCCATTTGCCGTTGGTGACCTAAAACAGGGCGTTTGCTTTCCGTATCTGGAGATAAGCCCAAATGGGCGCTGCAAAATATGGTATATCAAATAAGTAAATCTACTCTATGTAAAAAACACATATGTTTTTAATAAGAGTTTTAAACTATTTTTGAAGAAAATCCTTCATAAGAATATTTGTAAATCCTAGGCAAGCGGATTTGATTTGATAGCCTAAAAGTAGGCTTTAGCATTTTGTATTTAGATGTACGCCTAACTGTGGACTACAAAATGCAAAAATAATATTATAGTAAGGAAAAAGGTATATAAAGTGGGGAATAAAGTTAAAAAAATAATATAAAGTGATGAATTTCTACAAAACGGAGAATATATAATATTTAAGGAGAAGACATTTGTAAATGATTAGACAATCTATAAAATGTTGAATAAATAACATTATTTGCAAAGAATAAGGCAATATAAGTTCCTATTATTTTTAGTGCAATATCGCCCTTTGCATTTGACGGCCTAAAAATAGTCTTCTGACTTTTGCATTTAGAGATTCGCCTAAATGAAGACTACAAAATACAAATATAAGGGAAAGAAGCCTTTAAAGTGGAGAGTAAATGAAGGAAATAATAGTAAGGGAAAAAAATCTATGAAATGGGGAATAAATAATATTTAAGGGAAGACATTTGTGGAAAAATTCTACAAAATGGGCAATAAATAATATTAAAGGGAAGACACTTGTAAAGGATAAGGCAATATATGTGTCTTTTTCTTCAGTACAATTTCAACCCTTTGCATTCGACAGCTTAAAAATAGTCTTTTGCATTTAGAAATCAGCCTAAATAAAGACTACAAAATATTTACTAAATACATGTGGTAAAATATTTGTTTCTCAGTAGAGTTTCCAACTATTTTTGTTAGCAAAATCGTTTAGAGTCATTTGTTAAGTCATGGGTAATAGGACTTGAATTAGGTTGCCTTAAAATAGGCTTTAGAGTTTTGTTTATTTAAGTAAGGTAAAAGTCTATAAAGTAAGGATTAAATTAAAGAAATAATATAATGGGGAGAAAATCTATAAAATGGGGAATAAATAATATCAAAGGGAAAACATTTGTAAAGGATTAGACAATATAATATCCTATTATATTCAGTAGTCATTTGTTAGAACCTAGGCAATAGGATTTGATTTTGGTAGCCTAAAAATGGGCGTTAGCCTTTTGTGTTTAGAGATACGCCTAAATTTGGTCTAAAAAATGCGAATATAAAGGAAAGAAGTCTACAAAGTGGAGAATAAATTAAAGAAATAATATAAAGGGGAGAAAATCTATAAAATGGAGAATAAATAATATAAATGGGAAGACACTTGTAAAGGATAAGGCAATATAAGATTCGATTATCTTCAGTACAATTTCCTCCTTTGCATTTGACAGCCTAAAAATAGTCTTTTGGATTTAGAGATCAGCCTAAATGATGACTACAAAGTGTATATCAAATAAGTAAATCTACTATATATGGTAAAACAGATGTTTCTCATTAGAGTTTTAAACTATTTTTGTAATCAAAATCCATTGTTCGACCTAGGTAATATAATTTGAATTTAGTAGCCTAAAAATAGGCTTTTGCCTTTTATATTTAGAGATACGATTAAATGTGGACTAAAAAAGAAAAAAAATAATATTAAAGTAAGGAAAAAAGTCTTTAAAGTGGGGAATAAATGAAGGATATAATACTAAGGGAAGAAAATGTATAAAAATGTGAATAAATATCTAAATAATATTAAAGCTTAGACATTTGTAAAGACCTAATCAATAGGAATTCCTAATATCTGAAGTACAATTATCCCCATTTGACAGTGAAAAACTAAGCATTTGCCTTTGGTATTTAGAGATAATCCTAAGTGTAGACTTCAAAATATTTATCATATAACGTAATTAAATCTAATAAATATATGCAGAAAATCATTTTTTTAATTAGAATTCTAAACTATTTTTATAAACAAAATCCATCAGGAAGACATTTGTTAGGACCTAGGCAATAGGATTGGCTATAGTCTTTAGTAGTTAGAGATACGCCTTATTGTGGACTACAAAATACAAATAAACTATTAAAGTAAGGAAAAGTCTATAAAGTTAGGAATAAATTAAAAAAATAATAAAAAGGAGAGAAAATCTATTAAATGGGGAATAAATAATATTAAAGGAAAGAACTTTTCAGGTAAATTTCCACCCTTTGCATTTGATAGCCTAAAAATAGTCTTTTGACTTTTGCATTTAGAGATCAATGAAGACTACAAAATATTTATCGAATAAGTCATTCTACGATATGTGGTAAAATAGATGTTTCTCATTAGAGTTTTAAGCTATTTTTGTGAGCAAAATCCACCAGAGAGACATATGTTAAGTCCTAGGTAATACGATGTGAATTAGGTAGCCAACAAATAGGCCTTAGAGTTTTGTTTTTCGAGATACGCCTAAGTGTGGACTACAAAATAAAAAAATAATATTAAATTAAGGACAAAACTCTATAAAGTGTCTAATAAATTAAGGATATAACACTATGCAACAAAAAAGATTGTGTTCGAGACCTAAAAACTTTTTTTGTATAGATTGAGGCATACTACAGGGTTTTCCAATAAGAGTGATATGATTTCTTTGAAAAAAAACACACTTATTGTTAAAGAAATTCAAAACATTTTTATTTAATGTGAAGTACAATCGATACAATTAGGTACGTAAATAAAACGTCATTAAAATGGCCTCCACGACTTTTTCTGCAGGAACGAATTCAATGAACCCAATTTTCGAGCACTTTTTCCACCAAATCAAGTCGTATGTCATGAATGGCAAGTTCAATATTGACTTGTAAAGCTTGAAGAGAGTCTGGTTTATTTCGAAAGACCAATGACTGCATATAACCCCACAAGAAATAGTCTAATGGTGTTAAATCGCAACTTCTTGAAGGCCATTCAAAATCACAATACAATATTCACAAACAATTCAATTGTTTCATTTGCTGTGTGGCACGTAGCCACAAACGGTCAATGGCAAAAATATAGCTTTTAACGAGAGCTAAAATATTGCTCATGGGTGTCAAGGTCGTAGGTCGACTGGAATGTATTTTTTTGGGATTTTAAAAAAATGGACTTAGCATCATTTTCAAATATGAACGGAAAGTTTATTTTTACTCTAGCTCCTTAACGGTACGTCAGATCGGGAATCGGTCAATGGCAAAAATATAGCTCTTAATGAGAGCTAAAATATTGCTCATGGGTGTCAAGGTCGTTGGTCGACTGGAAAGTATTTTTTGCAATATTTGGTAGCAATACTTCCTATAGTTGCAGGACGTTTGGGATTGCAAATGGGCCATATCGGTCAATGTTTTGATATAGCTCCCCTATAGAGGTCGCTCCAAATGCGGTTTTTGAGCCATAGATACCACATTTTTAAAGCAATTTATCTGAATCTTTTCCGTTTGTAGAATACGAGAATTCATCACAGCAAAAATTTTACAAATCGGTTCATATTTTGTTGTAGTCACCCTAGAGAGGGTCGCTCCAAAATACGTTTATTTAAGCCATAAATACCATATTTTCTAAGCATTTTAACTTAATCTTTGCAGTTTGTTTTTTATTTAGACAAGAATTCATCACAGTAGAAAAATTTTATAAATCTTTTCATATTTTCTTATAGTCCACCTAAAGATGTCTCTCCCAAAAAGGCTTGTTTAAGCCATAAACATCACATTTTCTAAGGAATTTAGCTGAAACTTTGCAGTTTGTATTCTAAAAACAGATGTTCCATGATTTGCTCCATATCCAAAGATTTTTCCACTAATAGAATTGAATGCAATACATTGTGGAGGGTATATAAGATTCGGTAGGGCCGAAATTAACGCTTTTACTTGTTTTTTCGAAAAATATAATTTTCATGGAAGGTACCTTTAGTATTTAGAACATATTTTTTTTAGTATAAACTCTATAAAGCCGGAAATTATGAGGGCTAGAAATGCAGAAAACATCAATTAAGAGGCATGACAACTTTCCCGTTTATAATACAATCGCTTAATAATAACTTATTACAATCACTTAACATTTTGTGCAGTGTAATGATTTTGCAGTACCTAAAGTCCTTTTTGGCTTCCACACGGGGATGCCAGATTACATTACTCACAAAGTGTGGGTAAACTGTAGTAGGATTTACTCGACTGATATTTTTTTACTTGTTTTTCTTATATTCATTCTACTTTTTAGGTTTTAAGTACTCATAATAAATTATATTAACGCTAATATTTCTTTTTTTCTCTTTACAGATTGCAAAGCAATTTAAATAAATTCATAAATCGGAAAACCGGTGTACGCGTCCGTTAAATCGTATTACTCGCGAGTGTTCGTCGAATGAGAAAAAGTCGTAAAAATTAGATCAAAAACAAAATGATGATTTGTGAGAGCCAAAACAGGCCTCAAGAAAATTATTAATTAAATTTCCAAAACCTCTCTGGCAACAATCTACTTAGAAAGAGGAAGAAAAGCGCCATAAATTAGAAAATTCCAAAAAGCGAACATCATCCCCAAGCATTACTTACAGCCATAAATCATTAAGTGCCAACAACACAGAAAAAACGAACCGTTTTCTATAAAAATCCCATGAAAAAACCTAATAATTCCAACACCTAAACCGAGCCCGTTTAGTCTTCGGTACACCTCCCTAACGCAGCAACAATATCTCCTCAAAAAGGTATAAAAAGCCTAAAAGTAGGCCATAAAAAAGTGTAATAAGAAAAAAATTGCACAAATTTGTTGGTTGTTGAACATGAAACAATTGGCTGGCGACTTTTTTGCGTTAAACAAAAAGATTGCGGAACTTGTTAACATTTTGTTGGTCGGTCGCTCGTATTTGCCACTTTTTCTCGTTCTCCTTTTCGTCTTCTCATTGTGGACAGGAAACACAGCCTAATTTCACACTCGACTAAAGCTGCTTCCTTTTCCTAAAGCCAGGACAAGAACCGGACGGATCAAAACGGCCCAAGGAAATGAGAAAAGAAAACACAGCAAACGCATAAAAAGAGAGAGAGAGAGAGAGCGAGAAAATAAGCAGAAATGCTTTATTAATTGTCCAATAAAAAAGGAAACAAGAAACCAGAATATATAAAGCCAACATACTTAAATGCAAAACTTGTCTTCATTAAGTCCACCTACGCTCCTATTCTACATAGCCGCCTTCACAGGTACAACACGCGCGCCTACAGCTTGAGCCAGCCCCCTCTTCGTTGCTCGTC
The DNA here is from genome assembly GCA_963930755.1 of Eudasyphora cyanicolor. Taxonomy (NCBI): domain Eukaryota; kingdom Metazoa; phylum Arthropoda; class Insecta; order Diptera; family Muscidae; genus Eudasyphora; species Eudasyphora cyanicolor. The sequence continues at coordinate 12,971,792 of OZ005737.1, forward strand.
ACGGTCTGTCTACTTCTTAGCCTGCCGCCAGGCCAAAGTTTTGAAAGTTTGTTCCTAACGTTGAAAAAATTATATAAAAAATAAGTTGTTTGGTTTTAATGCCGACCAAAAAAATAAAAATAAAGTAAAATAAAATAAAATAAAAATTATAATAATAAAAAGTGAATGTTGAAAAGTTCCTGCTCGCATAAAAACACAAATTACAGTGAACTTGCAAAAAATACTACATAGACGACACCGCCGCCACCGACTTCTCCCCCAAAAGTATGCTTTTGAGAAACAAAAGTTAAATAGAAATTAACAAGTGGTCTCTGGAAAAAACAAACACACAATACGACTCAAGTTTTCGCTTTTTTCCCCCCGAAATTGCCAGTTCATGTGAATTGCCGAATAAAAAAAAGGTAAGTTTTGTACATTCACTTTCAAAACGTCCGGCCGACTTTGAGTGCCAATTCTTGTTCACTTAGACTTTGTTTTTTTGCGCTTACGTGAATTGTTTACGTTCCCGCTCCCCAAAAAGTAGGCCATAGACTTTGAGGCTTTAAAACTTTAACTAAATGTAGGCTATGAAAAAGTAGTTTAAGGAAATGAGAAATATAACTAATATGCAGTAACTTAAATTGATTTTTGGATATTAATGTGTTATTAAATTTGCGGTAATATTTGTATGTTCCCGCCCCTAAAAGTAGGCATTTTGGCTTTAAAACTTTAACTAAATGTAGGCTATATTTTATAATATTAATTTAGGAAAAAACCTTTGATAACACTTTTCTTTTTTTGAAAATAATTTTTGATTTCATTTCTTCAAAAATCCTACTATTTTCGGGAATGAAAACGAAAACTTTCCAAATAAAGAAAAATACTACTTAAAATGTTTTTCTGCATTAATATTTAAATATCGCGAAATGTATTAAAAGGGGTTTAACTCGTAAACAAGGTCGGATCACCAGAACTATGAACACTTCCGGATAGATCTAGATAACATAAATCGAACTATGTAATATTTTTTGAAGCTTTATCATACAGTTTAGGGCCTACTTGAGATTTAATCCATCTTCATGGCCAATAACTCCAAAACCAGATATGATTATTCAGGACTATGAACGCTTTTGGAGAGATCTCTATGAGGACAATCTAACGATGTAACATTTTCTAAGGCTTATCTTAAAATTTTGGACCTATTAGGTCATATCCTATATGGCATCTAGCATACTTCACTGGTCCATAACTCCGAAACTTGATAGGGTTAATAAGGACCTAAACCTAAACCTAAACCTAAACCTAAACCTAAACCTAAACCTAAACCTAAACCTAAACCTAAACCTAAACCTAAACCTAAACCTAAACCTAAACCTAAACCTAAACCTAAACCTAAACCTAAACCTAAACCTAAACCTAAACCTAAACCTAAACCTAAACATAAACCTAAACCTAAACCTAAACCTAAACCTAAACCTAAACCTAAACCTAAACCTAAACCTAAACCTAAACCTAAACCTAAACCTAAACCTAAACCTAAACCTAAACCTAAACCTAAACCTAAACCTAAACCTAAACCTAAACCTAAACCTAAACCTAAACCTAAACCTAAACCTAAACCTAAACCTAAACCTAAACCTAAACCTAAACCTAAACCTAAACCTAAACCTAAACCTAAACCTAAACCTAAACCTAAACCTAAACCTAAACCTAAACCTAAACCTAAACCTAAACCTAAACCTAAACCTAAACCTAAACCTAAACCTAAACCTAAACCTAAACCTAAACCAAAAAATTAACCCAAAAACGTAAACATTAACGTAAACGTAAACGTAAACGTAAACGTAAACGTAAACGTAAACGTAAACGTAAACGTAAACGTAAACGTAAACGTAAACGTAAACGTAAACGTAAACGTAAACCTAAACCTAAACGTAAACGTAAACGTAAACGTAAACGTAAACGTAAACGTAAACGTAAACGTAAACGTAAACGTAAACGTAATTGTAAATGTAAAGATTGTTTACGTAAACGTAAACGTAAATGTAAATGTAAAGATTGAGTCCCCAAAAATCCAATTACATACTGTTTTGGATTTATTGGAGTTTGGTGCATATTCTGTGTAAATTTGGAAAAAAAATCTTAGGGTTGGCAATATTTTTTTAATTAAAGTTTTTAAAAAAAAAACTGTTTAAAAAATAAAATTTACACATTAAAAAAAAATTAAAAATAAAATGGTCTGTTATGTTATCTTTCAAACGACGTAAACTTTGTAAACATCGGTTCAGTCGTTCAAAAGCAATTAAAAATTTCGCAAAACCACAAAACATTTACTAATCTCCATTTTTTAAAATTTGAAATCCCCATAAAATTTTGTAAACTGTTTTTTTTATAAAAAATAAATGATAGCGATGTCGTATTTTTCCATTAGCAACTATTTCCAACCAGGTAGGTAGGTCACCTACGTATTTTTTCATTTAGCAACTGTTTATACAGATTTTAGGCAAAAACAAATTTCAAGGGAGTGAAGATAGAGTCAAAAAGTTATAGTTAAATATTCGAGACAACAACCCTCCTGTATATGTGTTATACTGGTATACATAGTCAAAAACTGACTTTCATAGTCAAATTTATAGTCAAATCTATAGTCAAATTTATAGTCAAAGTTATAGTCAAATGTAAATATGGTTATTTTGGTATGGGTTTTTCTATGGCCTCCACAGTTTTAAATATACCACTGACATTTTATATATTTTTTTAAACACGGAAAGTATAAATATGCCAAAAAATATATTAATATTGGTTTGACGGACAATTTTCAACAAATACATGCCCAAATCAGTGGGAACTTATTGGTTATTTTGTCATTATTCCATGGCCCCCCAAAAATAAACGAAAAGTTCCGACTCAGGTATGTTTGCACTTTTGGGGAGCCGAAGGGGAGTATAATTATACCGAAGTGTAGAAATTTTGGTCTGAGCGTACATTTTTGAGAAAATCGGCCCAAAAATATCACTATGACAGTATTGCTTATTTCGGTATTTTTCATGGCCCCCCAAAATTAAAAGAAGACTTCCGACTCAGGTCTGTCTGCACTTTTGGGGAGCCGAAGGGGAGTATAAGAACACAGAAGTACAGAAATTTTGGTCTGAGCGTACATTTTTGAGAAAATCGACCAAAAATATCAGTATGACAGTAGTGGTTATTTCGGTATTTTTCATGGCCCCCCAAAATTAAACGAAGAGTTCCGACTCAGGTCTGTCTGCACTTTTGGGGAGCCGAAGGGGAGTATAAGAACACAGAAGTACAGAAATTTTGGTCTGAGCGTACATTTTTGAGAAAATCGACCAAAAATATCAGTATGACAGTAGTGGTTATTTCGGTATTTTTCATGGCCCCCCAAAATTAAACGAAGAGTTCCGACTCAGGTCTGTCTGCACTTTTGGGGAGCCGAAGGGGAGTATAATAATACCAAAGTGTAGAAATTTTGGTCTGACCGTACATTTTTGAGAAAATCGACCAAAAATATCAGTATGACAGTAGTGGTTATTTCGGTATTTTTCATGGCCCCCCAAAATTAAACGAAGAGCTCCGACTCAGGTCTGTCTGCACTTTTGGGGAGTCGAAGGGGAGTATAATAATACCAAAGTGTAGAAATTTTGGTCTGAGCGTACATTTTTGAGAAAATCGACCAAAAATATCAGTATGACAGTAGTGGTTATTTCGGTATTTTTCATGGCCCCCCAAAATTAAACGAAGAGTTCCGACTCAGGTCTGTCTGCACTTTTGGGGAGCCGAAGGGGAGTATAAGAACACAGAAGTACAGAAATTTTGGTCTTAGCGTACATTTTTGAGAAAATCGACCAAAAATAGCAGTATGACAGTAGTGGTTATTTCGGTATTTTTCATGGCCCCCCAAAATTAAACGAAGAGTTCCGACTCAGGTCTGTCTGCACTTTTGGGGAGCCGAAGGGGAGTATAAGAACACAGAAGTACAGAAATTTTGGTCTGAGCGTACATTTTTGAGAAAATCGACCAAAAATATCAGTATGACAGTAGTGGTTATTTCGGTATTTTTCATGGCCCCCCAAAATTAAACGAAGAGTTCCGACTCAGGTCTGTCTGCACTTTTGGGGAGTCGAAGGGGAGTATAATAATACCAAAGTGTAGAAATTTTGGTCTGAGCGTACATTTTTGAGAAAATCGACCAAAAATATCAGTATGACAGTAGTGGTTATTTCGGTATTTTTCATGGCCCCCCAAAATTAAACGAAGAGTTCCGACTCAGGTCTGTCAGCACTTTTGGGGAGCCGAAGGGGAGTATAATAATACCAAAGTGTAGAAATTTTGGTCTGAGAGTACATTTTTGAGAAAATCGACCAAAAATATCAGTATGACAGTAGTGGTTATTTCGGTATTTTTCATGGCCCCCCCAAAATTAAACGAAGAGTTCCGACTCAGGTCTGTCTGCACTTTTGGGGAGTCGAAGGGGAGTATAATAATACCAAAGTGTAGAAATTTTGGTCTGAGCGTACATTTTTGAGAAAATCGACCAAAAATATCAGTATGACAGTAGTGGTTATTTCGGTATTTTTCATGGCCCCCCAAAATTAAACGAAGAGTTCCGACTCAGGTCTGTCTGCACTTTTGGGGAGCCGAAGGGGAGTATAAGAACACAGAAGTACAGAAATTTTGGTCTGAGCGTACATTTTTGAGAAAATCGACCAAAAATATCAATATGACAGTAGTGGTTATTTCGGTATTTTTCATGGCCCCCCAAAATTAAACGAAGAGTTCCGACTCAGGTCTGTCTGCACTTTTGGGGAGTCGAAGGGGAGTATAATAATACAAAAGTGTAGAAATTTTGGTCTGAGCGTACATTTTTGAGAAAATCGACCAAAAATATCAGTATGACAGTAGTGGTTATTTCGGTATTTTTCATGGCCCCCCAAAATTAAACGAAGAGTTCCGACTCAGGTCTGGCAGCACTTTTGGGGAGCCGAAGGGGAGTATAATAATACCAAAGTGTAGAAATTTTGGTCTGAGCGTACATTTTTGAGAAAATCGACCAAAAATATCAGTATGGCAGTAGTGGTTATTTCGGTATTTTTCATGGCCCCCCAAAATTAAACGAAGAGTTCCGACTCAGGTCTGTCTGCACTTTTGGGGAGCCGAAGGGGAGTATAAGAACACAGAAGTACAGAAATTTTGGTCTGAGCGTACATTTTTGAGAAAATCGACCAAAAATATCAATATGACAGTAGTGGTTATTTCGGTATTTTTCATGGCCCCCCAAAATTAAACGAAGAGTTCCGACTCAGGTCTGTCTGCACTTTTGGGGAGCCGAAGGGGAGTATAATAATACCAAAGTGTAGAAATTTTGGTCTGAGCGTACATTTTTGAGAAAATCGACCAAAAATATCAGTATGACAGTAGTGGTTATTTCGGTATTTTTCATGGCCCCCCAAAATTAAACGAAGAGTTCCGACTCAGGTCTGTCTGCACTTTTGGGGAGCCGAAGGGGAGTATAAGAACACAGAAGTACAGAAATTTTGGTCTGAGCGTACATTTTTGAGAAAATCGACCAAAAATATCAGTATGACAGTAGTGGTTATTTCGGTATTTTTCATGGCCCCCCAAAATTAAACGAAGAGTTCCGACTCAGGTCTGTCTGCACTTTTGGGGAGCCGAAGGGGAGTATAAGAACACAGAAGTACAGAAATTTTGGTCTGAGCGTACATTTTTGAGAAAATCGACCAAAAATATCAGTATGACAGTAGTGGTTATTTCGGTATTTTTCATGGCCCCCCAAAATTAAACGAAGAGTTCCGACTCAGGTCTGTCTGCACTTTTGGGGAGCCGAAGGGGAGTATAATAATACCAAAGTGTAGAAATTTTGGTCTGAGCGTACATTTTTGAGAAAATCGACCAAAAATATCAGTATGACAGTAGTGGTTATTTCGGTATTTTTCATGGCCCCCCAAAATTAAACGAAGAGTTCCGACTCAGGTCTGTCTGCACTTTTGGGGAGCCGAAGGGGAGTATAAGAACACAGAAGTACAGAAATTTTGGTCTGAGCGTACATTTTTGAGAAAATCAACCAAAAATATCAGTATGACAGTAGTGGTTATTTCGGTATTTTTCATGGCCCCCCAAAATTAAACGAAGAGTTCCGACTCAGGTCTGTCTGCACTTTTGGGGAGCCGAAGGGGAGTATAATAATACCAAAGTGTAGAAATTTTGGTCTGAGCGTACATTTTTGAGAAAATCGACCAAAAATATCAGTATGACAGTAGTGGTTATTTCGGTATTTTTCATGGCCCCCCAAAATTAAACGAAGAGTTCCGACTCAGGTCTGTCTGCACTTTTGGGGAGCCGAAGGGGAGTATAAGAACACAGAAGTACAGAAATTTTGGTCTGAGCGTACATTTTATAGAAAAACACACAAATACAAGTATAAAAGTAATGATTATTTAGGTATGTTTTAATAGCCCCACAGTTTAAAATAAGAGTTTAGAATCAGGTCCTTTTATAGCCGATTTCTTTTCAAAGTAGTATAAAATAAAAAATAATAATTAAAAAATAAAAAAAAATGAATACAAAAATAATTATGAAATATAAAAAAGTTAAATTAAAAATGTTCCGCCCGATCGGTGGTTCGAACCTGGGACGTCGCGTGCGCCAGGCGTGAGCTCTACCCGCTAGGCCACGATCATACCTAGAGGACTGTGCGCAAACATGTATCATGATATTTACAATTATTAAGTTAGGGTGACATGGAGTAAGTGAATGGTAAAAATAGAGATATGTAACTGTTTTTGAACAAAAATATCATTCGATTGGAATTTGCCCATAGGACGTTTGTTGTATGTCGTGAAGTACAATGTGCGAAGGAGACATATTCGGGGGTAAAAATATGAAAAAAACATTCTGATTACCCTATGCTACTACTAAAATGAGTAGTAATAACGACTGCATATTTATGATGGATTAGCTCGCATATTGCAAAACTAAGAAAAAATTATAATTGAACGTATAAATTAAAAAGTCTAAAATTCTTTATACATAACTGACGAAGATTTCTTCGTTTTTCCGAGAAAACAGTAATTGCTATTTAAATAGTGTAAAGATCCTCTGATTTTTTTAATTTGAATGATTTATTTGCTTAAAAATACCGAAATGTTGACCAAAAACACATTTTTGCATACAGCTTTAGATATTTCTGAAACTAGTGAATAGATTAAAATATGTAACAATTTTAGTTGACGCAATTGCTATATATTAAAAATATTTAACAAAATTTTTTTTTATTCATAACCTTTATAATCTCTTTGGCCAATATACATATGTATTTATGTGTATACGGTTACGAAAATGTTTTAACATCGTAAAAACGTATGTATCTTCAGATGCATTTTTTGTTTAATTTTAACTTAAAATTGACAAGCTTTATGTTTTCTTTTGTAATTAGTAAGCGGTTTTCTAAACAAAAACATTTTTAAAAAACCCATAAGCATAATTAAAAAATTCTCTGAACAGTGATCTTAACTGATTGGTAAAATAGCACGCATAATATTAAAAAAAATACAAAAACGTTTCTGCTCCCCAGCGTCCTCGAACTCGCTACCTCCAGTTTCCCAATCCGGCGTTCTAACCACTGGACCACCAACAACACTGTTTCGGCGTTGACAATTAACTGTCATGTTCGTTTACAGATGAAATGAAGATGAAGAGAGAGAGAGAGACTAAGCGACAGATAAGAGACATATAACAAACATATCTACATACATGCACATGTATGTATGAAAGTACGTAGACGAGTTTAGTGATGACACTTAACGGGAGGTGTCCATCATGTATGTACATACATATGCTGATATGTATATATTTTGTTTGTTATACTTCCATACATACATGTGTATGTTGACATGTATGTATATATGTTGTTTGTTATAGGTCTCTTTTCTGTATCATATCTGTCGCATTGTCTCTCTCTCTTCATCTCATTTCATCTGTAAACGAACATGATAGTTAATTGTCAACGTCGAAACAATCTTATTGGTGGTCCAGTGGTTAGAACGCAGGATTTGGAAACTGGAGGCTGCGAGTTCGAGGACGCTGGGGAGTAGAAACGTTTTTGTATTTTTTTTTAATATTATGCGTGCTATTTTACCAATCAGCTAAGATCACTGTTCAGAGAATTTTTTAATTATGCTTATGGGTTTTTTAAAAATGTTTTTGTTTAGAAAACCGCTTACTAATTACAAAAGAAAACATAAAGTTTGTCAATTTTAAGTTATGGGCAAAAGTTGTATTCCACATAAACAAAAAAAATGCATCTGAAGATACATATGTAAATTTTTTATGATGTTAAAACATTTTCGTAACATACCGTATACACATACATATGTATATTGGCCAAAGAGATTATAAAGTTTATGAATAAAAAAAATTTTGTTAAATATTTTTAATATATAACAATTGCGTCAACTAAAATTTTTACATATTTTAATCTATTCACTAGTTTCAGAAATATCTAAAGCTGTATGCAAAAATGTGTTTTTGGTCAACATTTCGGTATTTTTAAGCAAATAAATCATTCAAATTAAAAAAATCAGAGGATCTTTACACTATTTAAATAGCAATTACTGTTTTCTCGGAAAAACGAAGAAATCTTCGTCAGTTATGTATAAAGAATTTTAGACTTTTTAATTTATACGTTCAATTATAATTTTTTCTTAGTTTTGCAATATGCGAGCTAATCCATCATAAATATGCAGTCGTTATTACTACTCATTTTAGTAGTAGCATAGGGTAATCAGAATGTTTTTTTCATATTTTTACCCCCGAATATGTCTCCTTCGCACATTGTACTTCACGACATACAACAAACGTCCTATGGGCAAATTCCAATCGAATGATATTTTTGTTCAAAAACAGTTACATATCTCTATTTTTACCATTCACTTACTCCATGTCACCCTAACTTAATAATTGTAAATATCATGATACATGTTTGCGCACAGTCCTCTAGGTATGATCGTGGCCTAGCGGGTAGAGCTCACGCCTGGCGCACGCGACGTCCCAGGTTCGAACCACCGATCGGGCGGAACATTTTTAATTTAACTTTTTTATATTTCATAATTATTTTTGTATTCATTTTTTTTTATTTTTTAATTATTATTTTTTATTTTATACTACTTTGAAAAGAAATCGGCTATAAAAGGACCTGATTCTAAACTCTTATTTTAAACTGTGGGGCTATTAAAACATACCTAAATAATCATTACTTTTATACTTGTATTTGTGTGTTTTTCTATAAAATGTACGCTCAGACCAAAATTTCTGTACTTCTGTGTTCTTATACTCCCCTTCGGCTCCCCAAAAGTGCAGACAGACCTGAGTCGGAACTCTTCGTTTAATTTTGGGGGGCCATGAAAAATACCGAAATAACCACTACTGTCATACTGATATTTTTGGTCGATTTTCTCAAAAATGTACGCTCAGACCAAAATTTCTACACTTTGGTATTATTATACTCCCCTTCGGCTCCCCAAAAGTGCAGACAGACCTGAGTCGGAACTCTTCGTTTAATTTTGGGGGGCCATGAAAAATACCGAAATAACCACTACTGTCATACTGATATTTTTGGTTGATTTTCTCAAAAATGTACGCTCAGACCAAAATTTCTGTACTTCTGTGTTCTTATACTCCCCTTCGGCTCCCCAAAAGTGCAGACAGACCTGAGTCGGAACTCTTCGTTTAATTTTGGGGGGCCATGAAAAATACCGAAATAACCACTACTGTCATACTGATATTTTTGGTCGATTTTCTCAAAAATGTACGCTCAGACCAAAATTTCTACACTTTGGTATTATTATACTCCCCTTCGGCTCCCCAAAAGTGCAGACAGACCTGAGTCGGAACTCTTCGTTTAATTTTGGGGGGCCATGAAAAATACCGAAATAACCACTACTGTCATACTGATATTTTTGGTCGATTTTCTCAAAAATGTACGCTCAGACCAAAATTTCTGTACTTCTGTGTTCTTATACTCCCCTTCGGCTCCCCAAAAGTGCAGACAGACCTGAGTCGGAACTCTTCGTTTAATTTTGGGGGGCCATGAAAAATACCGAAATAACCACTACTGTCATACTGATATTTTTGGTCGATTTTCTCAAAAATGTACGCTCAGACCAAAATTTCTACACTTTGGTATTATTATACTCCCCTTCGGCTCCCCAAAAGTGCAGACAGACCTGAGTCGGAACTCTTCGTTTAATTTTGGGGGGCCATGAAAAATACCGAAATAACCACTACTGTCATACTGATATTTTTGGTCGATTTTCTCAAAAATGTACGCTCAGACCAAAATTTCTACACTTTTGTATTATTATACTCCCCTTCGACTCCCCAAAAGTGCAGACAGACCTGAGTCGGAACTCTTCGTTTAATTTTGGGGGGCCATGAAAAATACCGAAATAACCACTACTGTCATATTGATATTTTTGGTCGATTTTCTCAAAAATGTACGCTCAGACCAAAATTTCTGTACTTCTGTGTTCTTATACTCCCCTTCGGCTCCCCAAAAGTGCAGACAGACCTGAGTCGGAACTCTTCGTTTAATTTTGGGGGGCCATGAAAAATACCGAAATAACCACTACTGTCATACTGATATTTTTGGTCGATTTTCTCAAAAATGTACGCTCAGACCAAAATTTCTACACTTTGGTATTATTATACTCCCCTTCGGCTCCCCAAAAGTGCAGACAGACCTGAGTCGGAACTCTTCGTTTAATTTTGGGGGGCCATGAAAAATACCGAAATAACCACTACTGTCATATTGATATTTTTGGTCGATTTTCTCAAAAATGTACGCTCAGACCAAAATTTCTGTACTTCTGTGTTCTTATACTCCCCTTCGGCTCCCCAAAAGTGCAGACAGACCTGAGTCGGAAGTCTTCTTTTAATTTTGGGGGGCCATGAAAAATACCGAAATAACCAATACTGTCATAGTGATATTTTTGGGCCGATTTTCTCAAAAATGTACGCTCAGACCAAAATTTCTACACTTCGGTATAATTATACTCCCCTTCGGCTCCCCAAAAGTGCAAACATACCTGAGTCGGAACTTTTCGTTTATTTTTGGGGGGCCATGGAATAATGACAAAATAACCAATAAGTTCCCACTGATTTGGGCATGTATTTGTTGAAAATTGTCCGTCAAACCAATATTAATATATTTTTTGGCATATTTATACTTTCCGTGTTTAAAAAAATATATAAAATGTCAGTGGTATATTTAAAACTGTGGAGGCCATAGAAAAACCCATACCAAAATAACCATATTTACATTTGACTATAACTTTGACTATAAATTTGACTATAGATTTGACTATAAATTTGACTATGAAAGTCAGTTTTTGACTATGTATACCAGTATAACACATATACAGGAGGGTTGTTGTCTCGAATATTTAACTATAACTTTTTGACTCTATCTTCACTCCCTTACAAATTTCGTAGTTTAAAATTAAAAATTCTCACCCAACTGTAATAAATAGATTTTTTTATTTATTTAAAGAAATATAACATCTTAATGTTCCAAATGTAGGCCTCAATTATTGTTTTTAATATGAGCCTAATTATAGGCAATGCAAATTAGGTTAATACCTTTTTTTGTCTCGATTTGTCAGCAATAGGCTACTCAGACGAATATTTATTAAATAAATATTTTGGCAATATTTTTTAAATAAAAGTTTTTAAAAAAATCAAAAGAATTTAAAAAATTCACAAAAACCATAAAAATCATTTTTTTTAAATTTCAAATCACATAAAAGTATGTAAAAAATGTTTTCAGAATATGTATATATATATATAGGATATCGTATTTTTCTATTAGCAACTTCCTATTATCGTATTTTTTTATTAGCAACTTCTTATAAGAAGTATTTTTCTATTAGCAACTTCTTAGAAGAAGTTGCTAATAGAAAAACACGAATCCCCCTATCATTTATTTTTTGAATTTTTTAAATTCTTTTGATTTTTTTAAATCTTTTATTTAAAAAATATTTATTTAAAAAATATTGCCAAAATATTTATTTAATAAATATTCGTCTCCTGAGTAGCCTATATTTTGGGGTTATTTTAATAAAACTTAGCTATACGAGTAGAATAGTTTCTGGTGCTGAGAAATTGAGACAAAAAAGGTATTAGCCTAACTTGCATTGCCTATAATTAGGCTCATATAAAAAACAATAATTGAGGCCTACATTAAGGCAAAAATAAATTTCATAGGTTAAAATTAAAAATTCTGACCCAACTATAATAAATGGATTTGTTATTTATTGTGGGACATGCATATTACGCTAATATGTTTTCATTTTCAATTTGTCAGCACCGAAAAGTATTTTATATCTAATATTTATGAAAATTGTCCCAAAATATAGGGAACTCGACAGGTTACGATTAAGTGCTAATTCCAAAATTTTTTAAGGTTTTTTCAAAGAAGATATTTAATTATTAAAGATAGCTGCTTTTCCCGATTATTTTCCTTCTTTAATAATTTTTAATTTAGTTAGACTAATCATAGGCTTTATGAAGGCATATATTACCCGTGCCTAAATGTATACTATTGAATACTTTGTAATATTTGTTTTAATGCTTAGAGGTTTTTTGATACCTATATTACATATGCCTAAAAGTATACTACAGAATTATATCTGAATATCTTACAGTGGATTGATGCGTATGTCCCAAAAAAGGTTCTCCGAAGTGCGGTAATGCTCTGCAATTATATACATTAAATTAATATTACTATGTGGAAAATATATAAAAATATCCGATTCAAAATTTTTAAAGAATGTACATAAAATTAATATTGCTATGTGAAAAATATTTAAAAATATCCGAAGTCATTCAAAATGTTTAAACATTTTCTTTAAGTTTTCTGGACTTTTTATGCTTTCAGTAAATTTGTATATATTTCATGTACCTAAAAGTATACTATAGTTTTCTTACTCCAATCCCCCAAAAAATATACTTGAATGTGTGTTTGCGCCCCGAAAAATTTACATTGTTTCTTATAATTAATTTCTTCCGAGAAAATCATCAAACCATAAGAAGATTTTTCATTACTCAAAAGTCCCTTGTTACGTACTTTATACGAATCAATTACATTACCACCATTTGCTACTCTTCTGGAATCCAGAATCCTGAAACCTGTCAACTGCCAGATTTGCCAAACACAAATGCCAGTTAACACAAACGCCAATACACACAGACCTCAGCCTGGGAAATTTACATATTGTTATAATAAGAAAAATAAATTTCATGTTATGTACGAGTATATGTAAAATATACTGTCAGGTGTTATATTGGAAGCAAGAATGCCACACTCAAAAATCCTGCAGAGAAACAATATTCACAATCCTCATTTAAGGTTATCAAAGCCAGGCCAAAGGGAGAAAGAAGGGCTTTTCAATCAATAAATTTCGTCTACAATAATAACAGGCTGTAGTTCTTGATGCTTAAATTGTTTTCAACAGACTTTTATTTCATTACTATTATAGGCGAAATGTATTGATTGTAATGTCCTTCTTTCTCCCTTTGGACTGGCTTTGATAACCTTAAATTAGAATTATGAATATTGTTTCTCTGCCTTCCCTCCCCCTCCCCAAAACGTGTTGTGGTTTCTATCCTATTTTAATTAGGTTGAGTTTGAAAACATTTTATACAACTGGGAATTTCTATAATCCTTTGCTCCTTTCATATTTATCCTGCAATTGTTGAGGATTTGTAAAAATATTTTCAATTTGTCGATTTGCTTGTAGCAAAAGTCTGTCCGAAATAAATTTTGACTTTATTCTTTTGAGAGTTATTTTCAATTAGTAGCAATTTATTAGTTCCTAAAAATAGAACAGAAAAATATAAATACATCCATTCAAACATCACAGATTTATCAACTCCTATAAATAGGCAATGAAAACCTCAATTTTGGATTTATTGAATTTTAAAAATTATATTTTTACATAAGAGGATTTGTGAATTGTATAGGTATTTATTTAAATAAGTAATAGGAAAATCCTCCTATATCTATTACTTTGCATATCATTTACAACTGATGATATTGCATACTTTTGTGAGCTGTGTCAATTGGGAATTTTCAGGATTTTTGCCTAAATTAGCATAACTTCTTTTGAATGTGGGTATTAAGATGAGCAATGACAACATTCTAATACTATTTGATTCCCTTAATATGGGTAATGTTAAAATAATAATGGTACCCTTACCATAGGCAATGAAAAACAAATAAATATTTGCTAGTATAGCTATGTAATACAAATTCGTCAATTTGCTTGTAAATCCATAACATAGGTTTTGCAAAAAAAAAAATTAGAATATAATTTGAATTTCTTAAGAGTAGGCCAAAGAAAAATATGACTTTTCTTCAGAATGAAAGACAATGTCTTTTTGTATCAAATTCCTTAATGTAGGCAATGAAAATATAATATTTTAATTTATTATTTTTCTAAACATAGTTAAGTTAAGTTAAGTTAGGTTTATTGAGTCTTTTCTATTAGATATACAGCTTTCAATAAATGATATAATATACAAAGATAACTTAAAACTATAATGTTTTGTTTTAATAACCAATAATAATAACTCGGTATCTTGCCTGTCTCTTAAGGTAAACAATTTTACATACATAATGTTCTTCGTGTTTGCTCCCGACACTAAAAGTAACTTGAGAGTGTGTCTCAAATTAGTTGTACTTAATTCTAATTATAATCTAAGCTTATTCTAAACTTAATCTAACCTTACAAACTAACCTAATCTACTTAATCTAAGTTTCAGTTTATAATAAACGTTATGAAAAATGTAGTAGCAATTTTATTGCAATAATATATAATAAATAATAACATATAGTCAACACCTATCAGAAACATTCAACCGAACTGATATTTCGTTTAATCCAAAAACAAACAATTGTTAATGCTAACCTCTGTGAATCCCGGGTGAAACCTGAGTATAAAATTCAGGGCACAAAGTGGATGTGAGGTCCATTGACACATCAATATTCAGTGCTGTTATATAATTGGTATTCGTCCAATTGAAGCCGGTTTGTTCGAGTATAACGTCGCGAATTAATGAGTTTTCATGTGTCAGTAGTCTGTTCACATATCGTTTCATAAGGTCCATTACATATACTGGAATGGGGGATATACGGGCAGTCTCATATATGTATCTGTTTGAGAAACGCTTGTTAAATGATTGGAAATTCTTCCCGATGCAGCAACGAAGAATTTTTCTTTCCAATACCGCAAATTCTTTCATTACTGTCGGTGATATTGAGAACCAAATAGGGAAAGCGTATAGGAGGGCAGATCTTACGCTCAATTTATATCATAGCAATTTAGTCGGTGTGGGAAGAGACCGGCTATTAAACAATCTCCCGAAAGATCCCTTAATGCGATATGCTCTGCTTAATACTGATCGCGCATTTTCGTTAAACTTAACCAGCTTATTGAAGCGGACACCTAAGTATTTAAGGCTATCTCTGAATGGTATCTCCACACCATTCAGAAACAGTTTCAAAGATTTGCTTTCAGGAACTACCCATCTTTTACATTTCCCTGATGCGTTTCTCAAACATATTGCCTCGCTTTTAGAGGTGTTAATTTTTATACCCCATTCTGCATAATATCTATCCACTACTCTCAGATGTCCTGAGACCAAGGCTAATGCATCAACTGGAGACTCCGCGTTGGCGTATAATAAACAATCGTCTGCATATAGCACTCCCAAAGAATTATTATGTCTGTGTGGAAAGTCACTCATGAAGATGTTGTACAAATGAGGCGACAGGATCGATCCCTGAGGCACACCGCACGTTACGTTACCTAATGATGACTCCATGTGACCTGATTGAATAAAAAATGTTCTATCGGTGAAAAAGCTTTTGAACATTTTCACAATATGAGGTTGCTCTAATGCTTTTTCCCTTCCTTATTATGGGTAGTGCAAACGTACAGTGGCCCCTTACGATAGGCAGTATAAAAGTGTAAAAATTCCTTGTTATAAGAAATGCTAATTTATCTAATCAAAAATCAAATTATATAGATTTTGTAAAAAACAAGTAAGAAAGTTTCAGTCGGGTAAACCGACTAAGGTATACCCCCACTTTGTGAGTAATGTAATATTGAATATTACTCGAATTATTCTTTGAAGCGTCAGTCCAAGCAGATTTTTACCATGGAACAATACAAGCCACGCGAGCGCTCTGAAATAGTTGAAATTTACATTCAACAGAAGAAGTCAAGTCAACGTGCTTTTAAAATATTAAAAAATGTGAGAAGTGCGCCTTCTAAGAACACCATTAAGCGTTTATACGAAAAATTTTCGACTGGTGAGGCTCTTTCTAATCCGAAGAGGCCAAATAAAAGTCGACCAAGGCGATCGGCCGAGAATATCGCTGCCGTACGAACCAGTGTTGAGAGGTCCCCAAGAACATCCCAAAAACGCCGTTCTCAGCAGTTGGGCATGGCTCGGTCCACTTTACAACGGATTATTCGCGTTGATTTGCATTTGTTCCCGTACAAAATTCAATTGACGCAAAGATTGTTGCCTGCGGACAAGCCTCGTCGATTGGAATGGGCCCAACGAGTCCGTGGGTCCGTCGAATATGGGCAACCCTGTACAATACTTTATTTTTGAAAAGTTTCAGTCCAACCAATATTAAAACCGAGCTAGATTCTCCTTTGGCTGAGTCTGCTCCTTCGTTTACAACTATAAAATATTGGGAGACAGAGTTTAAACGTGGTCGTACGAGTTGCCAAGACGAACACCCTAGTGGTCGTCCAATTTTGGCGAAATGGTTAAAAAGCCACATTGTATGACCGCCCTTTGAAGGTTCGTGAGCTATCTGATGTCATAGGCATTTCGAAAAGTGCTATACATTGCATATTGACGGAAAATGTGATGGTGAGAAAGCTGTGCGTTAGATGGGTGCCCCGTTGGCTCACATTCAAGACAATGCACCAGTTTACACATCCACTATAGCGATGGCCAAAATCAATGAATTACAATTCAAATAGCTTCAGCACGCACCTTTTTCGCCATATTTAGCTACCTCGGATTGTTTTTGGTTTCCAATCTTGAATAAATTGCTCGGCGGAAAAAGATTTACCGGCAATGAAAAGGTGGTGGTTGCGATTGATGATTTTTTTCAGGAGCTAGGCAGTTCTTACTGTAAACAGGGTATCGAAGCTATTGAAAATCGCTGGAGAAAGTCTATCGAGGGTAAAGAAGATTATGTTGAGAAATAAAGAACATTTTTTCCTAAACTTGTTGTGTTTTCTTTCTTAGGTCGAGACATTTTTAGGACCGCCATATATATATGTAGGTAAATGTTAGAAGAGGACCAGGCATGATTTTTAAAATAGTGATAAAAATTTAAATATAAGTTTTTTCCAAAAATGCTTTATATTGTTGTTAACATCTGATTTAAGCCAATTCGTCTCCTTAATGTATTCAATGGATAATTATGAATTTCCATACCTTGTTTAGGCAAAATTTTTTAATGAGAAGCCATTCCAAATTGAGCAGTTTGTGAATAAACAAAATGATCGGGCTTTTGAACAATAAAATTTAAAAAAAAAATTAAAAAAATATAGCGCTTTACTTTGTTGCATTACATATCAGCCACCCTGTATAACTATTAAAATATGACAATAAAAATAATTTTTTGCAGACTTTTAATTAAATTTCTAAAGTTATTTATTTTAATTTTGGAGTTTATTTATATACATATATTCAAATGATTTTCATGTTCGAAACCTTCAGTTGAATGTGAACATTTAGTATTCGTAATTCATGAAATTTAAGGAATTTTTATATGTCCTTTTTTAATAATCACTTTAAGTAAAAAACATTAGCAAGATGCTACTACTTTTATTATATATGGGGAATTTCACGACCACTCGACGGTTTCAAAAAAATTTCGGTTTTGATTTTTCCCATTTTTTATATTTTTCAATAAACCTGAAGAAATGCTTTGTGATTTTTTTTAAATATTTCCGATAAATCGTTTAGAAGTTATGGGTATTTAAAAAATCGTTAGGATATCACTCTGTGTAACGGGTTTTTGGTCATTACTTCTTAAGTTATGGTCCGATATGAATAATGTTTTTTTTTGAAATGTTGGCATTTTTCGGTGCGTTCAGAAATAAATTAAAAACAAAAAATTTTGTGTTAAACTTTTAAGTTATACAATTTAAATGTATTTTTTAATTTTTTTGTACTCCGATTTTTGCTATTTTTTATATTTTAAACTTATATTAATACTCTAACACATGGAAGTGGGCCTAAAATTATTTGTAATTCTTTAAAATTTGGAAAAAAAATTGCTGCTAGCCACTTTTCTTAATACGATATATTAAAAGAAACAGTTGAATTGCCATAAAAGTGTTTTGAGGACATCTTTAGTTATTTTTTAAGAGGAATCTTTTTGTCGAATATTTTACCTAAAAAATCCATCGATTTCAACTACATTTGATATATACATAGTTAGTTTTGTAGGGAGATTATCAGGGGTAAGGGGATCAGCGGGGGTGGTAGGTGTTTTGGAAGAAATACTTCCTGAAGGGTCTCCTTTATTTTTTTTGGCGTGGAGCATCGATTCCCATGGCTTCAAGCCACAAGCACAGTGGCTAACAGTGAAATTTTTGAATAATTTTTAAAAATTAATAAAAATATAAATAATTTTAGGCCCACTTCCATCCAAAGCTTATATATTAGAGAAATAATAGAAGCTTAAAATATAAAAAAATCGCAAAAATCGGAGAGTACAAACAATTTAAAAAATTAAATTTATAATTGTAAATCTTAAAAATCGCGTATAAAAAATTTTTTAATATTTTCTCTGAAAAGTAACGAAAAATTCTAACATTTAAAAAAAAGATTTTTCAAATTGGACCATAATTTAAGAAGTTATGTCCAAAAACCCAATCATATCTCAACGATTTTTTAAATATCAACTTAAATATTAACTTTTGAACGAGTTATCGGAAAAATCTCAAAAAATTCCACAAAGCGTTTCGTCAGGTGCACTAAAAAATGGGAAAAATAAAAACTGAAATTTTGTTGAAATCGTAGATTTTTTGTGGAATTCTCCATATATATAGAAATTATTTTAACTATGATATTGTCCGGGCCTGAGATCATTTTATTTCTGTAGTATTATAGAAAACAAATATTTTATACATACTGGGGTATAATATGTTTTAATATGGAAGATATTGTCATTAATTTTGTCCGAAAATGATTAAAACTAAAAATTATTTAATTTCATGCATAAATTACTTAATATTCTCAATATTGTTATTAAGAATAATATTTATGTTTTAATATGTAACTCGTGAGGTATAAAAATATCATAAATAAGGAGCGCACAATAGGCAGAACCACTGGCTTAAGTGTATGTCCATGGACATGAGACGTTTAAACGTCTCCTCCCTTCAACCTAACCTATTAATATATACTTAATATTGTCTTCAATTTATGAATAGAATATATTTATTTATGCTGTTGTATTTAATTGTAAATAATTCGATGTATTCTTTTAGTTGTTCGCTTTTTGTTAAAGCTATGGACGTTTCCTTCCCTTTTCATATTTGCTTTATTCTCACATAATAGATTTTAGGTCGAAGAAAAGAGCTAAAATGAAATATGATATGTACTATTTTTTTTTTTTGAAAAACCTAAAAAATGGTCAAGAACTTGCTGACACAGACAATAACTGCCTCCATAACTGACTGCGACAAAGAATAAACAATGCTATACGCATTTTCATTTAGCCAAAACAGCAAGAGATAACTTTTTGTCTCGAAAGTCTTCCTTAAAAAAAGAAGAAAGTTTAATAACCTGGCAACACAACTTTTTGGTTTGTTTATTTGGACTTCTCAGTGTGTTGTTTAATTTCCAATTTTCGGCTTCATTACTCCAACCTCCCCCGGGGCCTTCGACTGGCTTCCTGCTTCCTCCTTCCTCACTTTGACAATAAGTTTAAGTGAAAAAGAATATTTCTTTGAGCAAGCCAAAGTGAGAGCTACAAATTACTTTTGTTTTTTTTTAATGCCCAAAAATATGCTCTAATTTAAAATAAACAACATTGTTTTAATTTTCTTTCGGTTGAGTCCTTCTGTTTTTCCTTCCCCAATGATTGTTGTCTTTTCCTTTGTTATCTGCAAAATATATGTGGGAAGGGAAAAACGTTTTTGCAAAATTTACACCATATTTTGGCTGTTTACTACGAACATTTATCAAAAGAGTGTGCGCCAGAGTGAAAGAGAGAAAAAATAACAATTGTTATTACTAAACTGTAGCATAGCCTCAGGGGGTCAGTTGCTAGAAAATGTAATGGCAAACGAAACGTTTTGCTGCTTTTCAACACACACCCAGATAATAATAATAACGCCGCATAGCCAACCTCTTGGTCAGGCAAGTTTAAATCAACTTCAATTGCAGGGAGCGCTGGAGTACAATTGTAAAGTTCCCTTAGGTTGGGAAAACTTTTGCGCCATGGCTTAGACATTATTATATAGGTTTAGAAGGTTTTATGTTTCCCTCCCGCCACCGCAGTTTTGGGAAAAGTGTTTATAATTACAAAAATTTTGGTAACATTTACTAAATTTTGTTGCAAACAAAACTTTAATGTAGGCTTTGCACCACAAAAATCAATGTTATTTTAAGTATTGCCTATATTTAGGAGGGTTCATTTTTATGGCCTACTTTGAGGCTTGAGGCCAAAGAACGTCGTAATTCAACTGCAAATGAAATGAGTAAAATGTCATTGAGTTAAGAATGCCAGGCACGTTTTCCGGGAATGCCCAACAATGGTTTATGTGTTTTTTTTTACTTTACACATGATTTGTAACATTTCTCATTGCTGCCTCGCAAATGCCAGCTTCATCCTTCCCATACAGACTTGGCTGATTCTAAATATGATTAACTTTGCTTCAGCGTTTCTCGTTTTTTTTCTGTTTTGACCAGGCTTACTTACGCATTGATATCACAATGGTGGGTCGGTCGAATGTTCTCCTATAGCTTTTAGCTTTTAGGTTTTAGATTTTGGTATTTCAGGCACATAAAACAATTTGGAGAACAAGAATATTTCCCACACACATACACGCATACAATTTTCCGGGGGAAAGAGCACAGAGCATAAACTGAAAGTTGTTTTGGGAAGCACAGAAATTTCCAGATGAAAGACGAAAATCTATCAGAATCTGATTTATGGTGTTTAGCCCAAAAGCATGCTCATAAAAACAAGGCTTTAAGTTTGACCCCCGAGGCGTTTGTAAAAAATCCATATCCATTGCCTGTTTTTAGGCTGTTGTTTCGTATTTTTTTCGGTTCCTATTTCTGTTTGATTTTTTCTTTTTTGTCTTGCTACAACGCCATATTGCAGTATTTCGCAAACTGTTGTTTTGTGTAGTTTCTTTTTCTGTTTATTTATTTTCTATACAAAATAATGTTGATTTTTATCTTAGATTTTAGGCAAAAACTTGTTTTTTTGTGGATTTAGCATGGCTGGCACTTGTTAGTGGCGGCTTTTGTTTTGTGGTTAGCCATGGGTAATTTATAGGATTTTTCCTCTCTCCTCCGCAAATGTTATGCCTATACAAGCGCGTCCTTCCATCTGCTGTGCTATTCATGTTTTTGGGTTATTTATTTGGACGGGGAAAAAAGAAAACACAATTTTTGTTATCGATTTCTGCGGTCTAACGAAATTTTCTTGTTTTTTTCTCTCTTTTTTTGGACGGGTAAACCTTTAGGCTTTCTAAATATTTAGTTCAGTTAAAGCATATTTTGAGGCGTTATGTTTTAGTTCGGAATGTGATATTTAGTAAAGATATGGGGACTGGGAATATTGGTTTTATATGTTTATCATTCGCTTGTTTTGTATCGAGCACAATTTTTGACGTTTTACATTCTGCTGTCATAGCATACTTTTAGGCGTATCAAATCTATTATCGATTTTTTCACATCAAAAAAATCAAATAACAACAATGTATCATTTTGTTATTTATGATTTTTTTGTTTATCTTGCTACACAGTTTAAGCTGATTAAAGATTTTCTTTTTTTGATAAGATGTATTTCCCAAAGCATACCTTTAGGAGTGCAAATCTAGATAAATATTTGCAATACATGTAGTAAACCTTCAGGATTGTTAAATATTTAGTTCATTTACCGCCTATTTTGAGGAGTTAGGTTTAAGTCTTGAAAATTATATTTGGGTCAGAATTCTTCATATTAACCTATGATATTTATGTTTGACCAATAAGTTTATACAAATTTATTAAATTAGATCTCACTATCTTTTATTTCTTGAAAAATAATTTTCTAATAATTACAAAAAAAAATCTAACAAATTTGTGATTACCACAAAATATTTTCTATAAGAAATATTGTGATAATCAGAAAATTTTTTCTAAAAAATGTTGTGATAATTACAAAACATTTTCTAAAAAATGCTGTGATATTCAAAAAAAAATTTCTAAGAAATGTTCTGATAATCACAAAAAATTTTTGATAATCATAAAAAAACTAAAAAAATTGTGATAATCACAAAAAAATTTCTAAAAGATTTGTGATAACCACAAAAAATTTTCTAAAAAGATTTCTGAAAACAAATTCTAAAAAATGTTAGGATAATCAGAAAAAATGTTCTAAAAAATGTGATAATCACAAAAAAAATTCTAAAAAATGTTCTGATAATCACAAAAAATTTTTGATAATCATAAAAAAACTAAAGATTTCTGATAATCGCAAAAAAATCTCTAAAAAGATTTGTGATAACCACAAAAAATTTTTTAAAAAGATCTCTGATAATCACAAAACATATTCTAAAAAGATTTGCGATAATCACAAAAAAATTTCTAAAAAATGTTGTGATAATCACAACAAATTTTATAAAAAATTTTGTGAAAATACAATAAATTTGGCAAAATAACAAAAAAAAAAAATAAAAAAATCACAAATTTTTTTCTGATTTTACAGCATTTTTTAGAATTTTTTTATTATTACAATATTTTTTTAGATAATTTTCTGTGCTTATCAACAAATTTTTTTTAATCACCGTAGCATTTTTTTAAGAAATTGTTTTGAGATTTTCACATTTTTTTTGGAATTTATTACAAATTTGTTTTTTATTATCACAATTTTTTTTAATTTTTTTTTTGTTTTTATCACAAATTTTGTTCTGTTTTTCACTATTTTTTTACAATTTTTTTTTCTGTCATCACAATATATTTTTTAGATTTTTTTTTGTGATTACCCATTTTTATTTGTGATTTTTTTTGGTGATTTTCTCAGTATTTTTCAGAAATTTTTGAGATAATCTCAAAAAATTTCCTAAAAAAAATTTGTGATAATCACAAAAAAAAATTTAAACAAATTTGTGGTAATCTCAAAAAATTTTCTAACAAAATTGTGATAATAAAAATTTTTTTTAAAAAAATTATGATAATCTGGAAAAATATTCTAAAAATATTTCTAAAAATTGTGTGACAATCAAAAAAATTTTGTGATAATCTGAAAAAATTTGTGACAAATACAAAAAATTGTGACAATCAAACAATTTTCTAAACAAAAATATATTTACAAAAAAATGTTATAATAACAAAAAATTTGTGAGAATCACAAAAATATTTATAAAAAATATACTGTGATGATCACAGAAATTTTTTAAAAAAATGTTGCGATAATCACTAAAAAATGTCTACAAAAATCTGTGATAATCCGAAAAAAAATTGTGATTATCACAATATTTTTTACGAAAATTTTTTGTAATTATCACATTATATTTTTTAGTGATTTTCACAAATAGTTTGTAATTACCACAATATTATTTGTGATTATAACAAATTTGTTTGTGATTACAGCAGAATTTTTTTAGAAAATGTTTTTGAGTCACAGTTTTTTTCTGACTTACAAAAATTTTTTCGGTTAAAAAAAATTTATAGAAATTTTTTGCATCACAATTTTTTTTTTGAAAATTTTCTGTGATTGTGTTATTACAGAAATTCTGTGATTATCACAGAATTTTTGTTAGAACATTTTCTGTGATTATCACAGAATTTTTGTTAGAACATTTTCTGTGATTGTGGAATTATTTTTGTTAGAAAATTTTCTGTGATTATCACAGAATTCTTGTTAGAAAATTTTCTGTGATTATCACAGAATTTTTGTTAGAAAATTTTCTGTGATTATCACAGAATTTTTGTTAGAACATTTTCTGTGATTATCACAGAATTTTTGTTAGAAAATTTTCTGTGATTATCACAGAATTTTTGTTAGAAAATTATCACAGAATTTTTGTTAGAAAATTTTCTGTGATTATCACAGAATTTTTGTTAGAACATTTTCTGTGATTATCACAGAATTTTTGTTAGAAAATTTTCTGTGATTATCACAGAATTTTTGTTAGAAAAATTTCTGTGTTTATCACAGCATTTTTATTATAAAAATTTCTGTGTTTATCACAGCATTTTTATTATAAAAATTTCTGTGATTATCATCGAATTTTTGTTAGAAAATTTTCTGTGATTATCACAGAATTTTTGTTAGAAAATTTTCTGTGATTATCACAGAATTTTTGTTAAAAGATATTCTGTGATTATCACAGAATTTTTGTTAGAAAATTGTCTCTGATTATCACATAATTTTTGTTAGAAAATTTTCTGTGATTATCATCGAATTTTTGTTAGAAAATTTTCTGTGATTATCACAGAATTTTTGTTAGAAAATTTTCTGTGATTATCACAGAATTTTTGTTAAAAGATATTCTGTGATTATCACAGAATTTTTGTTAGAAAATTGTCTCTGATTATCACATAATTTTTGTTAGAAAATTTTCTCTGATTATCACATAATTTTTGTTAGACAATTATCTATTAAATTAAAATCTGTGAATAAATATAGAAATTATAGACCTTTTGGTAGAAGTGAGAGAATTTGAAGAAAATCATATTCTTACTACCCCAACTATTGTGAACGAGGGTACATATCAGTTGCTGCGGGTCAAAAGTGTAACACATCGAAGGAGTGACCTAAGCGACCCCAAGAATATTTGGCAGAAATCCGTTTTAGGCTATATTAAATCTGTCTGTCTCTCTGGCTAGTGCGAACGATAACATTCGATTGGAGTAACCGATTGACTTCAAATTTGGTATGTGTTAATATTTTATTGTTTCTTAGGCCGTGTTGGTCCACTCCTTCTAGTACCTCCCCCACGAAGGGTCAAAATATAGTGAAATATTGATTATCTCATAACTTCTATACTACAATCCAGAATCTTTCACAATTCCTCACGTATTTATTAATTTTTTTGTCACTATCATCTTGAGACAAATAGGTGAAGTCGCCACGCCCCTTCGGGTACCTTCCATAAAAAATGGACTATTTTGCTCAAAAATTTAACGGCTTATAATCCATATCTTTTTTATCTATAGATTTTTTTCAAATAGGCATTGTTTTCTTCGTTAAGATGCTTCATTCAATAAAAATGACAACAAATTTTTGGAGATTTTTTTCTTTTATTTTTTTATGTTTTTTCGTGCCAAGTTTTTATGTCCCCGAGACAAAAAGAGTAAATTTGTTGCCCAGTGTATTTATGGCGCCTAATGGTAGGCAATATTCGTTGTTATTTATAGTTGAAAGTTGTTGCGTAATATTTCGACAAGTTTTTTGAGAGACTATCCTTTTCCCCTATTTTATGAAACGCTGTCCCGTATTGCCAACATACAGACGCAAAAATATTGACTTGTCGCCAAATATGCGAAATAAAACACCGCATTTGTTAAATATGAGCATTTTTAAGCTTAGGATCTATTTGCAAAAAAAAAATATTATATAATTTCCAAACATTTTAAGATAAAATATCCCACTTGTTTATATCCCTTTGGCTTTGTGTCATTCGCTACATTGACCTTCTTCCTTCTTTAGATTTTTGTCTTTAAAATAATTTTTTTGAAACTTTCTTTTATCATTTGATATTTTTATTAAAGATTTTGTGAAATTTTCTAACTGTTAAATCATTTATAAACTACCGTTTTTCCTATTATTCCGTTCTCTAATCCGTTTCTCTTTTGTCTTTCATACATTTCTCTTGCTTTTGTCTATTTACAAAACAATTGTGTGAAGATGATGACAATGTCAAAATTGATAAGAAGAATCCGCTTAACAATGAATACTATGTACGCACGTATTCCGCTATTGCCATTGTCGACTTTTAGTTGTTATTTCGTTTTATAATTGCTTGCATACTTTCAGGCATTTAAGAGAAATTACTCGTGTTGTGCGTGTTTTTCTTTTCAAAACTTTAAGAGTGTTTCGTTTTTGCTTTTGTGTGAAAAGAAGATTCAAAAACACAATGGTGTCTAATGCTTTTTAAATGGGGGTTTCTAGGAACAACACAAGGGGTGAATTTGTAATCAGGGCAAAGAGAAAGTGTCCATGCTAGTGGGTGGGGTGCAACATATCATCGTTTTTATTTTCCCCTCTTTGGAAAAACTTTAAATAGCTGAAATTCTTTTATTTGTGTTTAAATTGAAAAACTTTTGTTTAGCGTTTTCCTGTAACACATTAAAATCCGGCCTGAAGATATTTTTTGTCGTCGGCATTTTGTCCTCCTTTGGAAACTTAGTATTGTATCTATTCAATGATTCCCCCTCTCATCTTATCCAAAAATAGAATGAAAGTAGACAAGTTTGCAAAATTTTTGATAAGCTCATTAGAAAGGAAGAGTTCTTCTTTTGCAAAGGCCAAATACCCCAACAATTGTTTCCACAGACAAAGGAAATTTCTATGGACTTAATATTTGTGTTAATTATGGAATTTTTATGAAACTGTTTGGTTTCATTTAACGATTTTGTTTAAGACAATTCTTAGAGAAAATGTTATTTTATAAATTATGTACATCTGTTGTTAATACAATCATAAGCAGAGTTCGTATTTGGGTTGTTGATATTCTTAAATTGTGGGATATTTTTCTTTTTCAAAATATTTAATTCAGATTAATTCATCCTAAATGTAGGCAATGAATTATTATGTATTCTCAGCCCTAATATATGGTTTTTATGTTAGTTTCGGGGAGGCCTTCTAAATACTGCATCGCAAAGCATAAGCAAAAAATAATTGTTATGATTTCTTTTCTTTAGATTTAAAGACAAATTTAAACTTCAGCAGGCGTTTATTTGATGAAGTACAATTTTCGCTTATTTTTGGCAACAAACTTTATATAAAACTGTACTTCTTTTCAATGTTTCACCAGTCTAGCGAATTTTCAGCTTTCCAGTGAAGCACAAGAGATTTTATGAGTAAAAACATTGAAAAAACTTTAATAAATAATTTAGGTTCCAATAGTTTTTGTTCTAGGGAAATTTTTGTTTCTCAATCAATTTGATTAGGTCTAATTTATTTCCCTTCTCCACTAAGAAAGGAATCATTTAGCACCGAAAACCAATAATTTCCCTTTGGGAATTTTTAGGGAAATTTTTGTTTTGACTGGAAATGATTTGTTCATGTATGGGGAAGCCAAAAATAAGACCAATTTAAAACTTCGTAAAAAATCAAAAATTTCCCAAAAGGGAAATTTTTGTTTCTTAAAGAATTTGATTAAGTTTAATATTTTCAATTGCTCTAAACAAAACATAATTTAGGAAAGAAAATAAAAAACTTCCTTTTGGGATTTTTTACAAGAATTTTTTATTTCTCAGGTAGGGCAATTTGAAATTTCGTTGAAAATAAAAAAAATCCCAAAAGGAGAACTTCGTAATTTCTATTTAAAGGGAATATATCATATATAGTGCGCCTGATTAAAGAACAATTTGATTCAGTTTATCTAATTTTCTCTTCTCCACTAAAAAATCATCAATTTAGGTCTGAAACCCAAAAATTTACTTAGGGAATTTTTTAGCGAATTATTTATTTCACATCATAGGAAAACCAAAAGTGAGGTAAATTTTGAATTTAGTTGATAATCAAGATTATTTTCAATTTAGAAACAAAGTCGCCGTAAACTTGCTTCGAGATAACAATCATTTTTGAAGCTATTTTTCAACATAAAAATATAAAAAAAAAACATAAATTATCTTTGTTTAGAGTTTTCAATAGTTTTTGTTCTAGGGAAATTTTTGTTTTTGAAGGAGTTTGATTGGGGGTAATTTTTTTCACTTCTAGTATGAAAAATATGACTTTTAGGGCAAAAAATGAAAAATTTCCCTTTTGGGATATTTTTAGGGAAATTTTTTCTTTTACTAGAAATTATTAATTAACGCCATAAGAAAGGTAAAAAATGTTTTATTTTTTTATTTACCCGAAAATCTAAAATTTCCCTTTAAGGGAAAATGTCTTTTAACAGCTTTTTCCTAAAATTAAGGAAACCGAAAATTATTTCGATCGACAGACTGTAGTTACTATACGTTCCGAAACTAACGAGGAGGCTAAAATTGTGTCCAATTTTTAAAATTTAAAGTTTTCCACAAAAAAAGACATCGGGACCGAAACCCAAAAATTTCGCTTTTTTAATTTTTTAGGAACAGTTTTATTTTTACTGGAAATTTTTATTTTACTTCGTATTAAACGTACATTTGAAATTTTGTTAAAAATAATTTTAATAAAAAGAAATCCTAAGGTAAATATTCTTATTTTCGATTTAAAAACACAAGGCACCGTAAAATTGCTTTGAATTAACACTAATCTGTAAAGTATTTTTTAACATAAAAAATATAAAGAAAAATATAAAATGAAATACCTTTGTTTAGTGTTTTCAATAGTTTTTTTCTAGGGAAATTTATGCTTTTGGAAGGAATTAAATTGGGGCTAATTTTTTCATTCCTCTAATGAAAAAATAAGAAATAATATTTAGTGTTTAGTGTTTTCAATAGTTTTTGTTCTAAGGAAATGTTCGTTTCTGACGGAATTTAATTAGTGGTATTTTTTTCACTTCTCTTATAAAAAATTAAACTGTTAGGACTAAAAATTAAAAATTTCCCTTTTGGGAAAATCTAAAATTTCCTCGAAAATCTAAAATTTCCCTTAAGAGAAAATTTATTTTTACTGTTTATTTTCATAAAATTAAGGAAATCGAAAATTAATTCGATCGACAGACAGTAGTTGCCATACGTTCCAAGAACTTCCGAGGAGGTCAAAAATGTGTCCAATTTGCAATTTCGTTGAAAATAAAGAATTGTCCACTAAAAAAGAATTCATTGAGACCAAAACCACAAATTTCCCTTTGTGTATTTTTAGGAACTTTTTTATTGGAAATTTTTATTTTACATCAAAGTAAAGTACATTTAAAATTTCGTTGAAAATCAAAAATTTCCTTACAATAAATATTCTTATTTTCAATTTAAAAACAATTTAAAAACAAAGGCTCAGTTAGCTTGCTTCGAGATACCAATAATTCTACATTTCGAAGCTACATTTCAATAATATAAAATAAATTATATTTGTTTAGTGTTTTCAATAGTTCTTGTTTATGAAGTAATTTAATTGGGGGTAATTTTTTTCACTTCCACTACGAAAAATCCATCTTTTAGCACTAAAAATTAAAAATTTCCCGTTTGGGATATTTTTAGGGAAATTTTTTATTTCACTTGAAATTATTACTTCACAGCAAAAGAAAGGCAAAAATTGTCTTAATTTGTTATTTCTCCGAAAATCTAAAATTTAATTCTACATAATATTCTACATTTCAAATAGTAATATAATTCTACATTTCGAAGCTACATTTCAATAATATAAAATAAATTATATTTGTTTAGTGTTTTCAATAGTTTTTGTTCTAGGGAAATTTTTGTTTATGAAGTAATGTAATTGGGGGTAATTTTTTTCACTTCCACTACGAAAAATCCATCTTTTAGCACTAAAAATTAAAAATTTCCCTTTTGGAATATTTTTAGGGAAATTTTTTATTTCACTTGAAATTATTACTTCACAGCAAAAGAAAGGCAAAAAATGTCTTAATTTGTTATTTCTCCGAAAATCTAAAATTTCCCTTAAGGGAAAATGTCTTTAAAGCTTTTTCCTAAAATTGTGGAAACCGAAAATTATTTCGATCGACAGACAGTAGTTACTATACGTTCCAAGTTCATACAAAAAATCCATCATTAAGGACCGAAACCATTAGGAACATTTTTATTTTTACTGGAAATTATTATTTTACATCATATTTAAGGTACATGTGAAATTTCGTTGAAAATCCAAAAAAAATCCTAAAATAAAGATTCTTATTTTTAATTTCAAAAATAAATTAGAAACACAAGGCGCCGTAAAATTGCTTCGAATTAAATATCTCTGTTTAGTATTTGTTCTAGGGAAATTTTTGTTTCTGAAGGAAATTAATAAAAAATCCAACTTTTAGAACTAAAAATAAAAAAATGGCCCATGTGATTTTTTAGGGAAATTTTTTACTTCCAGTTATCAGTAAACGGAAATTTAGGCTAATTTGTCATTCCCACGAAAATCTAAAATTGCCCTTAATAGGAAATTAATTTACAATGGATAATTAGAAAATAATTTAATATAATTTTCTGTTTCTTAATGAAAAATTATGTAAGGAGCATATATTTTAAATTCGCTCACCCCTAACTTAGGCAATATAAATGTATGAAATTACTATATAAACGTATCAGCTTAAAATACCACAACAATTTTGAAAAAATAAAATCTGAACTCCAAAAAGTATACCACACACATAATTGCAATGTTATATCCAACATCAATCCCTTTTTGTATAGCCCGCCTCAGCTCAGGCACCATTTGACTTCAGTAAAAATTTCAGCTCCCAAAAGTATGCAAAAAATTAAATTTACTTTATTCAAAGCACATCAAAAATATTCTTTAAGACTTTAGAATACGAAAGCAATCAAATTATATGTTCATAAAAAAGTTTTAATAAAATAATTTGTTTGCTTTGAATTTTATTCTCAAACAAATAAATTCGCTTTGAAACCTTTAAAGAAAAATTGGGTGATATTTAAAAAAGCCAAACAACTTTGAAAGCATTTTTCAGCAACTTAATTTATAAGTAATTCTGGTAATAACGATACCCATAATTGAAGAGACTGCTATTAAATTCAATGTTATTTACATTTTCTGCCTCTTTAAATGATGACAACGACAACAAAGGCGATGGCAAATTTTTTATTGGATATTATTATTATTGCTGAATCTTTGGAATTTAAAAGCCATAAATAGGACAAAGAAGAAAAAACAACAACCACAACATCACATGGAATATTTCTCCAAAACAAAACAAACAAAGTAATCGATGAGAGAAAAAAATATTACATAAAACCTAACTTCTTTCAGAAAGATCATAATCGTAAGACAAAGACAAGATAGAATAAATCTTTATGGGCTTATTTACTTCTATCTCCAACTCCAAAAGAAGAACATAACGTAGTGTCCTCTTTCCGGAAAAGCAAAAACAAATTGTACATCGGAACAGGAAATAAGGCAAACAAGGACTACATACACAGACTTGTTACCCAGAAACCCACTAAGGCAGACACAGACTAGCAAACCGAGGAAAGGACACACTGCCTCCATTTAAACTACTCACCCACGATCAAATCTATACGAAATCGTCGCCTTAATATTTTATACCCGACGCCCGCCAACAAAAACTTCTTCAATTGTTCGCATTTTTGTTGATGACGATAAGCTCACAGAAAACGCAAAGACTGCGTCTGCGAAACTCTTAAACTAAATCAAGGCGAACTGTGACAACAAACAAAACCAAGAAACGATAAGGCACAAAACTAAAAACCACGGAAATGAAAAGTTCGCGCAGGCAGTGATGGAACAACCAATCCAAAGAAGACTAAGTTTTTCTTTTGTTGAATTTAGAAAGGGATGAAAGGAATGGATACGGCGGAGGAGACGACGCAAATTTAGAGACAAACTGCATGTTGCGCTTTTTTCCGGTTGTCTCGTAAAGAATGTGGGGGCATTCGATGCAATTATTTATATTTCTAGCGACCAAGGAGCGAGTTTAAAGACCTTCAGGGAAGACGTTAAGGATGAAAAACATGCTCGTCAGAAAAAAGCGATTTAAAAGAAAGGAATAATATGGAAATTAATTACGTTAAAATACTGGAAATTTCCCTTTTGGGAAATTTTTGTTTTTAATGGGATATTTTAATTTCCGGCATAAACAAACCAAAAATAAAGTCTGTTTATTTTTATCATCGAAAAATAGAAATTTCCCTATAGGAAGAAGTGTCAGAAAGCGTAGTTAAAAGATAGATTTAATATATTAAACGGAGATTTATTTTCTGCTTAAAAGAGACTAAATTGAAAATATTTTGAATAAAATTATTTCTATTGATAGCGACGAAGGAGTGACCTTCAGATCTATATTTATGATGCGTTTTAAAAAGAAAGAAATAAACAGATAATACATAATTTTTAACTGAAGTATTCTAATCCAAAAGTGTTTGTTCTAGGGAAATTTTTGTTTTTCAATGAATTTGATTAAGGTTATATTTTTCACCATTGGAATCGAAAATATAACTTTTAGGGGCAAAAAACAAAAATGTCCCTTTTGGGAAATTTTAGGGGAAATTTTTGTTTTGAATGGGATATTTTAATTTCCGGCACAAACAAGCCAAATATAAAGTCTGTCTATTTTTATCATCGTAAAATAGGAGTTTCCCTATAGGAATAATGGTTAGAGAGCTTGCTGAAAGGAGAGATTTAATAGTTTAAACTAAAATTTATTTTCTGCATTTATTGTTTACAAGCATATTCTTCTGGTTATTTATTTATTTATATGAATTACAATACAAAGTAAATTTATATTCCAATTATAAGGTCCAGGGAAAGGCCGGGTTACAAAGACCATATGTCAAAATTTTTGCGGCGACAGACCAGAGCCTCTGGTGGGAATCGAACCCACGACCCCCAAACTCATAGGCGAGTACGCTACCAACTCACCTACTGGGGCGCTCTCTTCTGGCTATTTTCTGCTTTAAATAGGTCTATAGATGGAAATATTTCGAATTCGATACAATTATTTCTATAGATGGGGATGAAGGAGTGAGATGTAAGACCTTCCTAGCTGTCAGCTTTGAAGGAAGAATGGCTTGGTGGCAGATATGATGTGTTTAAAAAAAGGGAGTTAAATGATAATAAATAATTTTTAACTTAAGTCTTGTAATTGTTTAGTGTTTCCAACAGTTTTAGTTTGTTGTTATAAAAATTTTTTATTTTTCAAGAAATTTAAATAAAAAATAGAGTTTTTATATAAATAGTATTTCTGAAAAAAATGCAAGTGGGAATATTTTTGTGTTTCCATAAGTTGCTGCTCAAGGGGAATTTTTTTTTTGTCTAGAAAATAAAGTATATTTTAGCTTTAACTCAGGTAAAGTAGTATATTTTTTGGCGTATTCACATTGATGATTTTTTTTAATGTTCTTAAAGTCTTTAATTTTATTAAGCAATAGTTCTTTAAATGGTATTGCTTCCCTAGTGAAAATTAAAATTTTATGCTTAAAATGTGGTTTCTTCCAACAAAGAATCATATAGGTTTCCACTACTTCTAATTGTTTTTTTTAAACCGCTATTTTTCCCTTCTTAGCCATTTGTGGCCATGTTGCTTTGATGCTCACTTTATCTTTACCCACCGTCATAAATTTTTCATTTGAGTTATTTTCCAAGCCTTTAACATTTTTTTTTTCATTTGTAGTTTTCAATACATTCTTTATGTTCTCGTGTTTTATCGTGTATTTTTTGTTTGTGTCTTTTGGTAAGCCTCATTTTTCACACTTACAACTTATCTTTCCCTTTCCGGGGTCTCATTTTTCCTCCCCTATCTCCCTCTGCGGTACCTTTTCCCATTGCATTTTCCCTGCAAAACAAAATAAACTTGAATATAAATAGTACGATATCGTGGTTGGCATTCGTAAACGAATGAAGCATGTCTGTGCTTGCCTCTGTGTGAAAACGCCTAAAAGTATGTCATGCTTTAACACATACTTTGCCTTCGCGCCCGAGCGGCTGTCATACATACATTAAGCTTGATGTTGAATTCTTTTGCGGGCTGCAAGAGTGTATGGAGAAGGGGGGTGGGGAGAGAATTTTTCCTATTAAGGGGCATGGAGGAGGGGAAGACTCTCGTGTTCCCTTCTGATTTCCATTTTAATGTACAAAGTGTTTGTCTATCTACAAGCCGAGAGTTTTATTAAGATTCAGCGAGTGGGTCTGTGTGTGTGCGTATGAGTGAATGATGGCTTGGTTTGGCAGTGTTATTTGGGCTTGGGAAAATTATGTTTTTTATTAAAATTTTTGTGGAAAAATTGAGCAGTAAAAGTTGATTAATAGAAAAGAATGTCATTTGCTTTGCCTTTAGTTCACACAACCAACATATGGGGATAATAAAGTCAGCCATCCCATATAAGGAATAATTTCGTTTATAGCCTAATGTCTTGAAATACCGCATATGCGGAGAGCATACTTTTAGGAGTTGTAAAGAAGTTTGGTGGGTGCTAAGGGGAAATTCCTGGCATGTGTAAAATTTGAATAAAATTTAAAAAATAAAACGAATACAATTTTACTGCACTACTAAAAATAGACTTTAATTGGAATTTTGATGGGTAAATTTGTAAGAAAATATATTTTTTTTTGCATTCCTAATACTCGCATCTCTATAAAAAATAAATATGTTACGAGTATATTATAGCAAAAGTATTAGATACTTTTGGTGACAAGCCTTTTTGGTTTAAAGATACAGTTAAAATTTCAAGAGTTTGAGTAGGTTATGAGAAAATAGTTATATTTATTTGTATTTTTTCACAATTAATATTATAATAAACTTAAAAAAACACTAGCAACTGGTCGCTTCAAAAATGAGAAAATATACACAAAAAACAAGGAAGGTATTATTAGAATTTTCCAAAGTAAATTTCCTAGGGCGATTTGTGTTTCTCAAGAAATAATAAAGCATGTCTAAATTTTAACATTTCATGGAATTGAAGAAATCTGATCAGGCTTATTTGTCTGCACCTCTAGAAAGCTAAATTTATAGTTTTTGACAAAAAAAAAACAAAAATTTCCCTTTTGGGAAGTTTTTAGCCCAGTACGCTATAATAAAGGCAAAAATATTACCTTTTTGTTATTTTTCGTGTAATAATTATGCCATTAAGGGGAAATATCTATTTCCACCTTAATTACGAATTGCAAAATTCTAGACATCTGTCGAAATCTTTCCCAACTTTTTTTTTATCAATCAGAAACTCTTTAACAATAATGCAGTTTGTCATTTATACCTTTCAAAAGTTCTTGTTCGAGGGAAATTTTTATTTTTCATGGAATCTGATTAGGTTATTTTTTTAAACATTTTCAAATGAAAAATCCATCGTTTAGGACCAAAAATTTCCCTTTTGGAGATTTTAAGGGAAAGCCGAAATTACTGTAGTTTCCTATATTACTGAAAATCTTAAAAAAATCCCTTAAGAGGACTTTCATATTTTCCTTTTAAAATGTTGCAAAATATAAAGAATCTTCGAAAAAAATTTAAAGAAACTTATTTCTCAAAAATTTTAAATAAAATTCTTCATTTTTGTTTTCAACACAATTTTTTTCTTTGAAGCTTTAAAAATACCAATAATAATTCTTATATCTAATTTCTTCGAGGAATAAATATTTTCTTACACTTGCAATTTTTATTTATACCTAAAATATTGCAAAATTATAGACATATTTCTTAAAAAGTCGAATGTTAAATTTCTTTTAAGTTATTTTTAATTATTTGTTTTATATGATTTTAATGTGTCCTCAAACTGTGATACAGTTTTTATCAATCAAAACCTCCTTTCAAAAACATGTAATGGATCTTAATAGTCTTTAATAAATTACATATTTCCAAAAGTTGTTCGAGGGAAATTTTTGTTTTTCAGGGAATCTGATTAAGGTCAATTATTTCCCTGTGGATAATATTTTGTTTCATCATCTCTTTTAGGTCATATGATTTTAATGTGTCCTCAAACTGTGATACAGTTTTTATCTATCAAAACCTCTTTCAAAAACATGTAATGGATTACATTTTGTAATAGTCTTTATTAAATTACATATGTTGTTGTTCGAGGGACATTTTTGTTTTTCCATGAATCGTATAAGGGTTAATTTTTTCGAATTTTCAAATAAAAAATAGGACCAAAAACAAAAATTTCCTTTTTGGGAAGTTTTAAGGGAAATTTTTGTTTTCACCGGAAAATTTTATTTGGCGCCATAGGAAAGCTAAAATTAATGCTAGTTTGCTATATTATTGAATATAAAAACATTTCTCTTAAGAGGAAATTTATAGTTTCCATTAAAAACGTTATTTCCTTTCGAAAAAATGTAAAACAATTTATTTCTCCAAACTTAAAATGGAATTCCTTAACATTTTGGCTTAAAACAGAAAATTCTCTTTTGGGAAATTTTTATTTTCAGCTCAAATTTTTCTTTAATGCATTAAAGATGCAAAGAAATTATTCCACATTTCTATTAAGTCATTGTTAATTATATTTTCAATCAATCAGAACCTCCTTTCAAAAACATTGAATGGATCACATTTTGTAAAAGTTTCCAAAAGTTTTTGTTCTAGGGAAATTTTTGTTTTTCAGGGAATCTGATTATGGTTAAATTTTTCGAGTTTTTAAATGAAAAATCCATATTTTAAAACTTAAAACAAAAATTTCCCTTTTGTAGGGAAATTTTTGTTTTCACCGGAAAATTGTATTTGGGGCCACAGGAAAGCCGAAATTTATACTAGTTTACTATATTATTAAAACTAAGAAAAATCCCTTATGAGGAGATTTATATTTTCCTTTATTTATTTCTCAATGTATAAAATTTATATTATTTAATTTTTTTACTAAAAACAGAAAATTCCTTTCGGGATTTTATTTAGTTTTGAGCTCAACATTTTGTTTGAACGCTGATAATAATACTTGTTTTTATTTC
This sequence comes from Eudasyphora cyanicolor, assembly GCA_963930755.1. NCBI lineage: Eukaryota > Metazoa > Arthropoda > Insecta > Diptera > Muscidae > Eudasyphora > Eudasyphora cyanicolor. Next base: position 13,008,789 of record OZ005737.1, read on the forward strand.
CTGAAGAAATAAATATTTCCTTAAAGGGAAATTTTGATTTTCAACTTAAAATATTGCAAAATTATAGATATATTTCACCAAAAGATGAAAACTATTTCTTTCCCAAAATTTCAAATGAAATTATTTCACATTTATATAAATACATTATAAATTATTTGTTTCTTATGATTGTAATATGCCTTCAAACTGCGATAGAGTTTTTAGCTAATTAATTGCATACTTTTCGTACTTCCAAAAGTTGGTGTGTGAGGGATTTTTTTTTAAATTCTAATGTGTTCAAGTTTTTAAATGAAAAATCCATCGATTAGGACCAAAAAAAAAATTTTCTTTTTGGGAAATTTTTAGAAAATTTTTATTTTCATCAGAAAATTTTTTTGGAGCCAAAAGTAATGTGATTTTGCTATTTTACTGGAAATAAAATAGCTGCATGATATATAAAACTTGTTCATGAAATGTATATTTTTAAAATTTAATAAAACTTTTTTTACATTTTGTATAAAAACTGAAAATTCCCTTTTGATAATTTTTTTTAAAAAGATGAAAATTGTGTTCTTTTTAAATTATTATTCACCCTTTCTTTAAGTCATTGTTATTTAATATGGCACAGGTTTTATCAATCCAAAACTATTTTCAAAAACAAACAAATGACTAATATTTTTTGCCATATTTCCAAAAGTTCTTCTTCGAGGGAAATTTTTGTTTTCCAAGGAATCTGATTAAAATCAATTATTTCGAATTTCCAAATGAAAAATATATTGTTTAGGACAAAAAACAAAAATTTCCCTTTTGGGAAATTTTAAGGGAAATTTTTGTTTTCACCAGAATTTGTTATTCGAAGCTATAGACGTACCTATTAGTAATGCTAATTTGCCATTTTATTGAAAATAAATAGTCATTTTTAAAAACAAACAAATAACTGATTTTTTTGCCATAATTCCAAAAGTTCTTCTTCGAGGGAAATTTTTGTTTTTCAAGGAATCTGATTAAGATAAATTATTTCGAATTTCCAAATGAAAAACACATCGTGTAGGACAAAAAAACAAAAATTTCAAAACTATTTTCAAAAACAAACAAATGACTAATATTTTTTGCCATATTTCCAAAAGTTCTTCTTCGAGGGAAATTTTTGTTTTCCAAGGAATCTGATTAAAATCAATTATTTCGAATTTCCAAATGAAAAATACATCGTTTAGGACAAATAACAAAAATTTCCCTTTTGGGAAATTTTAAGGGAAATTTTTGTTTTCACCGGAATTTTTTATTCGAAGCCATAGGAACATCAGTAGTAACGCTAATTTGCCATTTTGTCGAAAATAAATAGTCATTTTTAAAAACAAACAAATGAACTCTTTTTTGCCTTATTTTCACAAGTTTTTGTTCGAGGGAAATTTTTGTTTTCCAAGGAATCTGAATAAGGTCAATTATTTCGAATTTCCAAATGAAAAATACATTGTTTAGGACAAAAAACAAAAATTTCCCTTTTGGGAAATTTTTGTTTTCACCAGAATTTGTTATTCGAAGCCATAGGAACGTCTATAGTAATGCTAATTTGCCATTTTATTGAAAATAAATAGTAATTTTTAAAAACAAACAAATAACTGATTTTTTTTACCATAATTCCAAAAGTTCTTTTTCGAGGGAAATTTTTGTTTTTCAAGGAATCTGATTAAGATAAATTATTTCGAATTTCCAAATGAAAAATACATCGTTTAGGACAAATAACATAAATTTCCCTTTTGGGAACTTTAAGGGAAATTTTTGTTTTCACCGTAATTTGTCATTCGAAGCCATAGGAACGTTAACAATAACGCTAACTTGCCATTTTATTGAAAATAAAAAAGATTTAAGGAGAAATTTCTATTTCCCGGTTAAATATGCCAAAATTCGTAAAAGAATATGAAATTTTTAATTTAAAATTTAATGGAAATCATTTTTATATGGATATTGTAAATTTTTTCATTCTTAAATTAAAGTTTGGCTTTATTCAGCATTTTGTACAATTTCGAAAGAATAATAATGCTTCCCAAACTGTGATAAAATTGTTATCAATCCCAATCTCTTTTCAAATAAGTGTAATTACCTACAGGGTCTCCCATATTCGACGGACCCATCTGGCAACGCCATAACTTTTGACAGAGATGTCAGATCGCTTAATGACATACCGCGTTTGAAGCGTCAGTCCAAGCAGATTTTTACCATGGAGCAATACACGCCACGCGAGCGCTCTGAAATAGTTGAAATTTACATTCAACAGAAGAAGTCAAGTCAACGTGCTTTTAAAATATTAAAAAATGTGAGAAGTGCGCCTTCTAAGAACACCATTAAGCGTTTATACGAAAAATTTTCGACTGGTGAGGCTCTTTCTAATCCGAAGAGGCCAAATAAAAGTCGACCAAGGCGATCGGCCGAGAATATCGCTGCCGTACGAGCCAGTGTTGAGAGGTCCCCAAGAACATCCCAAAAACGCCGTTCTCAGCAGTTGGGCATGGCTCGGTCCACTTTACAACGGATTATTCGCGTTGATTTGCATTTGTTCCCGTACAAAATTCAATTGACGCAAAGATTGTTGCCTGCGGACAAGCCTCGTCGATTGGAATGGGCCCAACGAGTCCGTGGGTCCGTCGAATATGGGCAACCCTGTACACGGTAACTGCCTGCACACTCTTAAATGTATTGCATACATTAAGGAATTATTCATCTTCATAATTTTCAGCAACTACCAACATGATACATCTATGGATGGATGCTCTTCTCTTCTCTCTAATGATTGTTCAATTAATTGATCGATTTTGTTTAAATTTTAATTTAACTTTTTCAAAGTTAACAAAGTTGGCTTTTGAAAATAGCCTGCAGCTATGAATGTGTTTACATATATAGCAAAAATTCCAAAATGAATACAAAACTTTTGCATATCATAAGGAGCAGGCAATAAATTGAGTGTACTGTAAAATTTTGCAGCAAATTGTTCCTAATAATGTTGTTGCTTTCACATGTATAAGTAAAATTGAATATAAGGTTATCATGACTGTTAAAGTAATTTCAAAAATGCTGGGAAATTGTTTGGCCTCAAAGAAGTTTTTGTGCCCCCCATTTTTAAAGGAGTCTGTTTCATTATGTAAAGGCGTCTTGGGCACTTTGTAACTAATTGGTATAATGGCATAATTTTATTTTTCTTATGTCTGCCCCTGAAAGTATGCTTATGATAATCATTTATTTTCTGAGGAGCCTAAAAGTAGGCTTTGTAATTTTTTGATGAGAATTTCTTAGTAGATTACTGTTCAAGAGACTCAATTGTTATTTTTATTCATGTCTGGTAAAATTATTTACATTTCATTTTTTTTGCACTGCGCTGACAGCCTCCATAATGTTTGGTTAAGCCGAAATCCGGTAATGTAGTCCACAGCCATATTATGGCTTACAATTCAAGAATATAACAAGTCCTAAAATGTTCACATAACACTTAATATTTACTACATTGTCTGCCTTTTAACCTTTTTTCGCTTTATTGTTCTCGTTTCGATTGAGGAGCTCCTGTCTCGAAGTCCTCATAATTTGCGAAACATCAGCGATTAAATAAAGACGTGTAGACCGTAAAAGTCATTACCGGAAAACACTTAAAAAAAGATTTAGTCAAATTTTTGGAAGAGCGAAAAAAGACCCTCCCACGGAAAGGCACAGCATTAAGGACAATTGACGTCAAAAGACCCTTTTTTCTTCACTGGTTTCGAGTGAGTGGTTGAGGCTTTTAAAGTTAAAAAAATACAATGGAAGAGTAACAATAGGAAGAGGAGGAGGAAAAAAGTTATTGGGAGCTGGAGAGTTGATAATGGACACAGGTTGGAGGGGAAAAAAAGAGATAATTACACCATAATAAAAGGGCTGCAAATTGTTGAAAAATGACAGGAAATTTGTTGTCTGAAAAAAGTTGGAAAACCCCGATTAGTTTTGGGTCCTTTCATTGTTGTGTGAAACAAGCAAAAAAAGTATCCTTTAATTTTTTTACATTCCAATGAAATTCAACAAAAAAGCTATTTAAAAATCTAAGTAACAAAAAAATTTAATTTTGATTGAAATAAATTTAATTTATGATTGATGAACCAAAAACTTTGCATCTTTTCCTGCGTTTTAAAGGTTGGAAAAGTACAAAAATCTAAAAAATTTAGCTTATTACGGTTATTTGGAATTTATATTATTTAAATAATAAAAATAATACCTTAGCCCTAAAGTTAAATATGTAATCGTATATTCTTCGTAGATACAAATCTATGTTTTATTTTTCATTGTTTTTTTTTTATACACACATTATAAAAAGAGAAACATTTTAAAGGTTTCTCTTTATGTGGTATCCTTTTATTTTAATGTTTATTACCTTAATAATATCTTGTTTATTGCATAGCTTTAGGCTTCCGTAAAAAAACATACACATTCCGCAAATATATGCCAACCCAATTGTAAATTAGTTCATAAGATGTTGTTTTCTTTAGTGCCACGTTTTTCTCTTCTCTTCTCTCCGCCCAAATAAATAACAATAACATCTTTATATGTTTTTAATAACAATAAACATAACATAAATTTATTTTTATTATATTATTTAAATTCTCAGAAATATGCAATCAAAAATATAAATCTAAACACCTAAAGGTATGCCACACGCACGCAATCACAATTATGTGGTCATAAACAAAGAACCCGAGTAAAACACATAAATGTGTAGGCTGTGTACGAATATGCGTGTGTGGGCGTGGAAATGCCGTAAGCCTGGCATATTTTCCAAACATCTACATAAATTGGAAATTTTTTTTGCAAATAATTAGAACATCGTTATGCAAACAACAAATCAAAAATGATGATGACTGTGTGTGAAAGTTATGTATGAACATTTGGAATAAATCGAACATATAATCGAAACTTATGCACGAGCAATCATGCACACGTGGATGCCTCAATGTAGGCCACAAATTATGCAACATAGAAAATGAGAAAGAAATTTGACAAATTTTTGCAAGGAAATGTGATGAATAGACAATTTTAGAGAGTTAAATCGGAATTTTAAATAACTTCAGGAATTAAAAATTTAAACCTTAAGATTTCTTAAAAGTAGTTGTTCTAGGGAAATTTTTGTTTTTCAAGGAATCTGATTAGAGTTAATTGGTTACAGTTGTAAAATGCAAAATTTATAGGTTTTTGCAAATAAAAACAAAATTTTCCTTTTGGGAAATTTTGAGGGAAATTTTTTGCTTTCAGCTCAAAATTTTATTTCCTCGAGAATTTTATATTTCCTTAAAGGGGAAATTTCTATTTTAAACATAAATTTTGCAAAATTCAAGACATATTTCGAAAAAAAGATGAAAATTAGTTATATCTCAAATTTAAAATAACATATGATTTCACTTTTCCTTCTTCTTTACTTCAGTAATTGAAAATCCAAACCTTAACATAATAGCCTAAAAGTTGTTGTTCTAGGGAAATTTTAGTTTTTCAAGAAATTTGATTAGGATTAATTTTTTTCAGTTTTAGGATGCAAAATTTATAGTTTGTGACAAAAAAACATAAATTTCCCTTTTGGGAAATTTAGGGGAAATTTTTGATTTTAGCCAAAAATTTCATTTGACGTAATAAGAAAGCCAAAAATATTTTTATTATTTCCTCGAGAAATAAAAATTTCATGCTAAGTCGACTTAGCATGTTTTAGAATTGAGGTATCGATATTATTTATTTCTCAAATTTAAAATAAAATTATTTCAATTTTCTTTTAAGTCATTGTTAACTATGTGATTGCAATGAGCATTAGGCGTACGATTTTTTTTTTAATTTATTCTAGTAGATTGGTTGCTCCAGGAATTATTAATCCAAAACCTTGGATAATTTCCTTAAATTTCTTGTTCTAGGGAAATTTTAGTTTTTCAAGAAATCTGATTAGGATTATTTTATTTAGGATGCACGATTTATAGTTTCTATCAAAAAACAAAAATTTCCCTTTTGGGAAATTTAGGGGAAATTTTTGATTTCAGCTCGAAATTTTATTTGATGCTATAAGAATGTCAAAAATAATGTTTGTGTTTTATTTCCTCGAGACATGAATATGTCCTTAAAGAGAGAATTTCTATTTTAAACTTAAAATATTTGCAAATTATGGGCATACAATCCAAACTACATATGTATTTATATCGTAAAAAGATGAACATTGTTTATTTCTCAAATTTAAAATAAAATAATTTCGCTTTTATTTATTCTTTACTTCAGGAATTGAAAATCCAAACCATAAGATAATTTTTTAAAAACTGTTGTTCCAGGGAAATTTTTGTTTATCAAGAAACTTGATTATTTTTTTCAGTTTTGACAAAAAAAAATAACAATTTTCCTTTTTTTAGGGGAAATATTTGTTTTCAGCTCAAAATTTTATTTGACTCTTTAAGAGTCAAGGACATATTTATTTCTTCAAGAAATAAATATGTCCTATATAGGAAATTTCTATTATAGATATATATATATATATATATATATATATTTATAGATATATATATATATATATTAGGCCGGGTCGATTTGTGGGGAGGCAAAAAAAGTCGCCATTGGGTAAAAGTGGGATTTTTCAAAATTAGCCCCTACCCAAAAGTTCGACCCAAATTCCGGGACATCAGAATTCTTTTTAGAGGTATGATTCCTTCAGCAAAGTTTCTTATTTTGATCCCTAGAATACGATTTTCACTGAGCAATGGGCGATTTTTAAATCGACCCGCCCTAATATGTATATAGATAAAAAAAATTTTATTTCTCTAATTTAAAGTAAATTATTTCGTTTTTCTCTACTTCAAGATTAGAAAGTCCAGACCTTAGCTAAATTTCTTAAAAGTTTTTAGTTCGAAGGAAATTCTTGCTTTTCAACGAATCTGATTTGGGTTAATTTTTTCAGTTCTAGATTTCAAAATGTACAGTTTTTGACAAAAAACAAAAATTTCTCTTCTGGGAAATTTAAGGGAAATTTTTGTTTTCAGCTCAAAATTTTTTTTTTAAGCTTATTTTGTATTTCCTCGAGAACTGAATATTTTAAACTTAAAATTTTGCAAAATTAAAATTTATTTCTCGAATTTAAATTACGAAATTATTGCACATTTCTTTCTCCTTTACTTCAGGAACTAAAAATCCAAACAATTGGATAATTTTTCAAATATTTGTTGTTCTAGGGACATTTTTGTTTTTCAAGGAATCTGATAATGGTTATTTTTATACCCTCACTTTAGTGTGACGAGGGTATATATCATTTGCTACGGAAAAAAGTGTAACACATCGAAGGAGTGACCTAAGACCCCAAGTATGCTCGGCGGAAATCCGTTTTGGGTCATTTTAAGTAGAATGAGCAATGTCCGTCCGTCTGTCTGTCTGTCTGTCTGTCTGTGTGTCTGCTGGCTGGTGCGCACGATTTCTCTCGAAAGGAGTAACCGATTGACTTCAAATTTCGTATGTGGTAATATTTTTTTCTATCTCCGGCTAAGTTCGAAGATGGGCCATATTGGTCCACTCCTTCTGGTACCTCCCACACAAAGGGTTAAAATGTTGTGAAATATTGATTCTTTAATAACTGCTATTATACGTATTCAAATTCCACACATAGTATTAGTTTGTTAGTCGCTATCAACTCGAGGAAAATGGGAGAAATTACCACGCCCGTTTTGGTATCTCCCACACAAATGCACCATTTTGCACTAAAAGTTAAAAGCTTATAACATTAATACCAGTGTTTAGAAATACTTGAAATTTTGTACAGTGTAATGCTCTTATAGTGCCTACAGTCCAGTGAAAAATGGGCGTTATTGCCGCTCCCCTTTTGGTACCTCCCACACAAATGCACCATTTTGCACCAAAAGTTAACAGCTTGTAACCTTAATACCAGTGTATAAAAATACTTGAAATTTTGTACAGCGTAATGTTTTTATAGTGCCTACAGTCCATTGAAAAATGGGCGTTATTGTCACGCCCCTTTTGTTACCTCTCCCACAAAGGCACCATTTTGCACCAAAAGTTAACAGGTTATAACATTAATATCAGTGTATACAGTTACTTGAAATTTTGTACAGTGTAAAGCTTTTATAATGCCTATAGTCCAGTGCAAAATTAGCGTTATCACCACGCCCCTTTTTGTACCTCCCACACAAAATGGCCAAATTATACCACAATTTAATATCTCAACGTTAATATACCAGTCCATATAAACGGTTGCAATTCGGCACAGTGCAATGTATTTAAAGTATCTACTGTTCAGCGAAATATAGGTGTATTTCTTAAACCCCTTCTGGTACCTCCCACAAAAATTGACAGAATAATTTGTGTAATATTCAATATTACATTACTCACAAAGTGAGGGTATACCTTAGTCGGTTTACCCGACTGAAACTTTCTTACTTGTTTTTACTTCTAGAATGCAAAATTTATTGTTTTTGAGACTTTTTTTGATTTTATCTAACACTACGAGTATAAGGAAGCCAAAATTTATACTTATATCCTCGAGAAATAAATGTTACCTTAAAGAGGAAATTTCTATTTTAAACTTAAAATATTGCAAAATTATAGAAATACATACATATTTCGTAAAAAGATGAAAATTATTTTTTCTCAATTTTAAATAGCGTATTATTTCACTTTCATTCTTCTTTACTTTAGGAACTTAAATCCAAACCTTAGGATAATTTCCTTAAAGCTATTGTTCTAGGGAAATTTTTGTTTTTCAAGGAATCTGCTAAGGGTTTATTTTTTGCAGTTCTTGGTTGCAAAAATGTATAGATTTTGACAAAAAAATCAAAAATTTCCCTTTTGGGTAAATTTTTGTTTTCAGCTCAAAATTGTATTTAACGCTATAAGAAAGCCAAAAATAATGTTTATTTTTTATTTCCTCGACAAATGAATATTTCCCTTAAAGGGGAAATTTCTATTTTAAACTTAAAATACTGCAAAATTATGAAATACAATATTTCGATAAAAGATTAAAATTATAATTAAACTATTTCTCAAAGTTAAAGTTAAATCATTTAAAATTTCCTTCTTTTTTACTTAAGGATTAGAAAATCCAAACCTTAGCATAATTTCCTAAAAGTTGTTGTTCGAGGAAATCTTTGTTTTGCGGAGAATCTGATTTGGTTTAATTTTTTTCGTTTCTAGAATGCAAAATTTATAGTTTCTGACGAAAAAACAAAAATTTCCCTTTTGGGAAATTTAAGGGAAATATTTGTTTTCGGCTCAAAATTTCATTTGACGCTATAAGAACCCAAAAATAAAGCCTATTTTTCATTTCCTCGGAAATAAAAATTTCGTTAAATGGGAATTTTCTATTTTGAACATAAAATTTTGCAAAATTCAAGAAATATTTCGTAAAAAGATGAAAATTATTTATTTCTTAAATTTAAAAGAACATATTATTTCACATTTCTTCCATAAGATAATTTTCTTAAAGTTATTGTTCTGGGGAAATTTTTGTTTTGCAGGGAATTCGATTTGGTTTACATTTTTTCGGTTCTAGAATGCTAAATTTATAGTTTGTGACCAAAAAACAAAAATTTCCCTTTTGGGAAATTTAAGGGAAATTTTTGTTTTCAACTCAAAACTTTATTTGAAGCTTTAAGAATGTCAATAATTATGCTTATTTTTTATTTCCTCGAGAAATTAATATTTCCTTACAGGGGAAATTTTAATTTTAAACTTAAAATATTTGCAAAATTATGGACATACAATACATACTATTTATTTATATCGTAAAAAGATGAAAAATGTTTTTTTTTCTCAAATTTGAAGTAAAGTAATTTGACTTTTATTTCTTCTCTCCTTCAGGAATTGAAAATCCAAACCTTAAGATAATTAGGCTGTTGTTCTATGGACGTTATTGTTTATCAAGAAATCTGTTTATTTTTTCAGTTTTGACAAAAAACCCTTTTTTGGAAAATTTAGGGGAAATTTTTGTTTTCAGCTCAATATGTTATTTGACTCTTAAGAAAGCCAAAAAGTAATGCTAATTTTTTATTTCTTCGAAAAATTAATATGTCCTTAAAAGGGAAATTTCTATTTTAAATTTAAGATACTGCAAAATTATAGAAATATGTACATATTTCGTTAAAAGATGATAATTATTTATTTTTCAAATTTAAAATAAAATAATTCCCTGTACCACAGTGTGGTGTAGGGTATAATGATTTCACATTTCCTTCTACTTTACTTCAGGATTAGAAAATCCTGTTGTTCGAGGGAAATTTTTGGTTTTCAATGAATCTGATTAGGTATAATTATTGTCAGTTTTAGATTTCAAAATGTACAGTTTTTGACCAAAAAAAAACTAAAATTTCCCTTTTGGGGAAATACTTTTTGAAAGTTGTTGTTCGAGTGAAAGTTTTATTTTTCAAGAAATTAGCTTAGGTTTAATTTTTCAAGTTTCCTAATGCAAAATCCATCATTTTAGAACCAAAAACAAAAAATTTCCCTTTTGGGAAATTTTAAGGGAAATTTTTGTTTTCACCGGAAAATTGTATTTGACGTCATAGAAAAGCCAAGAGTAATGGTAGTTTGCTATTTTATTGAAAATAATAATAATCATTTACGACATTGCATGCTATGTACATGCAAAGAAAAAATTAGAAACGAAATATTAGACAACTACAATTCTCGTTTACGACGACTGAAATTCGTTTGGTGAAAACAAACAATTGCTTACGCGAAATAAGTTTCTGTCACAACAAACGAAATTTCAGTTTCGGCAAACGAGAATTCTACTTGTCCAATATTTCGCAGAATTGAATTTTTTCTTTGCGTGTAGATCTGTCATAAAAGAATAATATTTTTTTTTATAAAAAATATTATTAAAATATTATATTATCAAATTTAAAATTAAATTTTTTGGCTGATAAATATGAAACTAATTCCTCAAAAAATTCAAATTTGCTTCTTTTCCAAAACAAAAATAAATAATACTGTAAAGTAATAATTCCTCCAAAGAAAAACACTGTATTTGCTGTTTCCAACTTTTATTTAACAATCAAACACCTGATGATTTTTTATACCAGAGTAATTAGAAAAAAATCATTTTATTGCGGCGGCAATCGATGGCCAATAAAAGAGGCACCAGTGCAACAATATTGTATATAAACTTTTCAATTTTATTTTCGATTGAATTGGTGTTGATATGTCTGCTATATTTAGTGTTAACACTTGTACCAAAGCCATCACAACCGCCACCACCACTACCACATATTTTCCCGTTTAACACTGTTCAACATATTTTCATTTTGCCAATATAAAATGGAAAATATGTTGCCATAAAAAATTTGCCAACAAACAGGAAAACAGACACACACACTCACACCCACCCGCAAGTAGGCAATAATATTAAAAAAAATCAATAACTAAAAACAAATAGTTATGTGGGAGAAATATGGAACGCGGAAGAAATACATAAAAACAAAAAAAGTCGAGAAATATGGAACCCGGAAGAAATACATAAAAACAAAAAAAGTCGGCGCGCCAATAGTATTCAAAATATAAAATAAAACTCGTTCATATATACTTACATGAATATTAAGGTGGGATTAGTAGGCAGACTTTTCTAAAAATATCTATCCCAGTATTAGGAGAAGAAAGCTTGAAGCTAATAACGCCTCGATACTGAGGCTCCAGATCTCTAAAAATTTATGACTCTGAGGCTTGAGATTTCTAAAAAGGAAACTATCTTTTTACATTAATATAGTGGCGTTTTAGGCTCTCTAAAAACATTTTAAACATTGCTGGCGCCCGATCAGGGAACTGTTCGCAATATAGATCAAAGGAAGGCCTTTTTCTCATTTTGACTTACCTTTTTTACACACTCTAATATTGCATAGATATGCATATTCCATTCAGCTGTGTTGGGTTCATGGTCCTGTCCTTCTTGCGTTTTTTTCGTTTTTGTTTGTGTTACTTTTTGCAATGAGCTACATTAACCACTGATATCCCTGTACGAATGTTTGTTCTGTATTGGTTTCACTCGGGTCGGGCGGATATTCCCATATGTTTACGCCGAGTATTTGTCCATGCGAGCAAATAAACTCCGGGGTCCCAAAACTCAAAAGGAAATCCCATATTGTTACAATTGACTTAATGAGCGTGGAGATTTGCATTAAGCATAATAAATGTGTGAATGGTTTCCCTGCCTCCCCCAGTCATCCTCACAAATTCACCCTCAACCATCACAAACACATACATACATATGTTTGTATAAGCAAGCTGGGAGTTCAAGTCCCACCTCATGCATTTCACAACAATAACCAACGTTCACACATTGTCCTTGCAGGGGGAAAGAAGTAGAGAACCAGCAGCAGTAATTTTTACGTACACCGAAAAAAAAGCTTCAATAAAAAATTTATTTAAATTGTACTAATCTTCATTTGAATAAATAATGAATTCCATCGTGATTCAGTAAATTAATAATAGAATCAAGTAATGTTTAAAATGATTCATTAAAAATAATGCATTCTGTTGAAGTGTCAACAGGTGATCTCCAACTAGCGCCCCAAGTTTTTATATTGATTCCGTGTTGACGGCATCGCTCCCTATCGATAATGATTAAAAGTAAAATCTCAGTGATGGCAACGCCGTCGCTGTGACATTAAATTAGTTCTAAACTCACCCGCTTATGGCAAACTGCCAAACCGCCAGGCTCACGGCCTAATAAATAAAATAATTTAAAAAATAATGTCTTGTTTCTTTTATTTCCTATTTTTTCAAGTCTCACGGACTTGAACACATTCAGTCATGATTAACTTAATTTATTAATGTAATAGCTGACCCCAGCAGACGTTGTCCTGCCCTTTCTACTTGGGATGTATTGCTTTGTTATTCATTGATATTGTATTCAAAAATTCATACATTTCGACCTTCAAGAAAAAATCACCATACAAAAGTACATTGGACATAAGTCCACTACATCCCATCTGCGGGTTAGAATCATACATTCAAACTATTATCAAGACAATCCATAAATACATTTTAAATTTCAGTTAAATCGCTCTTGAAATGCGGGTTTTGCAAATAACTTGACCTCTCCGCCATTTATAGAGGTTAAAATTATTCTAAACCACAGATGACCCCGAACTGAACCTAATGTGAAATTTTTAGCCCATCGCTCTTATGGCATCGGAGATCATGCGTTACAAACAAACGTACAAAGGATTTTATATATACATAAAGATTAAATAAATGTATTAAAAACAATCGTTTAAAATCCAATAAAAATCTATTAATTTATTTATTTTTTTTAATTTACTCAATTAATTTATTAATTGCTTCACTTACTCAAGTTTCATTTGACTCATATTTATTAATGGAATCAATTCATTTATTAATTGACCCAATTAATTTTTAATTGACTCAAATAATTTAATAATTCACTCAACGAAGTTATGAATATATTCAATTAAGGTATTAATTGACTCATATTAAAAAATCAAATAAAAATCAATTAATTGACTCAATTCATTTATTAATTGACTCAATAAATTTATTCATTGACTCAACTAATTTATTAATTTTTTTTTTTTTTATTATTTTAATTCATTTATTAACAAAAATATTTTAAACAATTATAATTTATTGCCCCAGCGCCACATGGACATTATTGGGGCGAGTTGGCATGAATGTGTCTACATATATACAATTACAGCGAGATCAAAAGAATTTTCTTAATTACAACTACATCAGAAGCATTTCAATATTAAGACATACATAAATTTTCAAATTCGATTTAAATGTCGATACGCGTGAGATATTTTTAAGATATTGCGGCAGATGGTTGTACTCTGAGCAACCTATATGCTCAATACATTGTTTTGTGATTTCTAGCCTACACCTTTTGACAAATAAGTTCGAGCTATTTCTGGTATTAAATGTAGTTTGATTTCTGGAAAAATCAATAGCGTGGTAACCAATATTCCGCACAGCTTTAAACATGTACATCAGCAATTGATATCTGTAAATACCATATAACGGCAAAATATGTTTCGATACGTCTTTATATAACTGTACTGTTGAATACATACGTGGAAGATTATAAACAATCTTGAGGGCTTTATTCTGCGATCGTTGCAAAGATTTAAATTCAACACTTTTCTTGCACAAATAAACAACTGGTAAATAGTTGAAATGACTATGTATTAATGCATTATAAATCAATAGTTTAGTTCTCTCGTCGAATTTATTTTTAAATTTATAAAGTAACCCTATTGCTAATTGACGCAATTAATTTATTAATTGACTCAACTAATTTATTAATTGACTCAGTTCATTTATTGACTCAATTCATTTATTAATTGACCCAATTAAGTTATTAATTAACTCAATTAAGTTATTAGTTGATTCAAATAATTCTTTAATAGACTCAATTAATGTATTAATTGACTCAGTTCATTTATTAATTGACTTAATTTATTAAATGACTCAATTATGTTATTAATTGACTCAATTAAGTTATTAATTGACTCAATTAAGTTATTAATTGACTCAATTAAGTTATTAATTGACTCAATTAATTTATTAATTGGCTCAAATAATTTAGTAATTGGCTCAAATAATTTTTTAATCGACTCATTTTAAATGACTCAGTTCAGTTATTAATTGACTCAATTATTTTATTAATTGACTCAATTAATTTTTTAAAATACTCAATTAATTTTTTAACTTTAATTGACACAATTAATTTATTAATTGACACAATTAATTTATTAATTAACTCAAATAATTTATTAATTGGCTCAGTTATCTTATTAATTCGCCCAATTCAATTATGAATCAAAGTATCAAAATTTCACTTGACTCAGTTAATTGAACAAATTAATTTATTAATTGACTCTATTTATTAATTTTTTCAATCGATATTTTTATCCCCTCACCTTAGAGAGGAGGGTGTATTTCATTTGCTACGAGCCAAAAGTGTAAGATCCTAAGTATGTTCGGCGGATATCCGTTTTGGGTAGTTTTAAGTCAAATGAGCAATGTCCGTCCGTCCGTCTGTCTGTCTGCTGGCTATTGCGCACGATAACTCTCGAAAGGAGTAACCGATTGACTTCAAATTTGGTATGTGCTAATATTTTCTTCTATCTCCGGCTAAGTTCGAAGATGGGCCATATTGGTCCACTCCTTCTAGTTCCTCCCCCACAAAGGGTTAAAAGTTAGTGAAATATTGATTATTTAATAACTTCTATACTACTTATTTGAATCCTCTGAAATTGTACGCATAGTATTAGTTTATTAGTCACTATTACCTCGAGAAAGATGGACGAAGTTATCACGCCCCTTTTGGTACCTCCCACACAAATGGACAATTTTGAACCAAAAGTTAATAGCTTATAACTTTATTACCAGTATTTTGTACAGTATAATGGTTTAATAGATCCCACAATACCGTAAAAAATTGGCATTATTGCCACGATCCTTTTGGTACCTCCCACACAAATGGACCATTTTGTACCAAAAGTTACCAGCTTATAACTTTAATACCAATGCATATAAATACTTGAAATTTTGTACAGTGCAATGCTTTTATAGTACATAGAGTCTAGAGAAAAGTGGCCGTAATTGGCACGCCCCTTTTGGTACCTCCCCACAAATGGACCTTTTTGTACCAAAAGTTAATAGATTTTAACTTTAATACCAGTGCACAAAAATACTTGAAATTTTGTACAGTGTAATGCTTTTATAGTATCTAAATTCTAGATAAAAGTGGCCGTAATTGGCACGCCTCTTTTGGTACCTGCCACACAAATGGACCATTTTACACCAAAAGTTAACAGCTTCGAACATTAATACCAGTGCATATAAATACTTGAAATTTTGCACAGTGTAATGCTTTTATAGTACCAAGAGTACAGAGAAAAATGGGCGTTATTGGCACACCCCTTATGGTACCTCCCATACCAAAGGACATTTTTGTACCAAAATTTAACAGCTTATAGCTTTAATACCAGTACATACATAAAGTTATTAAATGCAATTTAAATTGATAATAATTTAATTAAAACAAAAACCTAAATAAATTTACTAATATTTTTTTGAGACTCAAGGTGAGGGGATTCATAAGTCGGTTTACCCGACTGAACTTTCTTACATGTTTTTTAGTTAAAGATACTATAATATATTAAAAATTCATTTAATAATTTGAGATATTTATTGATTCAAATAATATTTTAAGTGATTTCGTGAACATTTTCATTGATTTATTTAATATTATAATTGGTTCATTCTGTTTTTTTTTAATTTAAATTTTGTTGTGAGCTGTTTTTTTTCGGTGTACACATATCCTTGTGCTCAAAAACAAATACATATTCATATATAAATACGATTGTGCATGTGTAAAGGTTTACTTGTACTTTACTGCCACTGCCTTTATTAATAATGTGTGAAAAATTATATTAAAAATTATGTTAATAGATTTATGGGGTAACATTTCAAAATAAAGTAATGCAATTTGTTGCGGCAAACCACAACGAAAATAAATTTAAACATAGTAAATTCAAATGAGGAATGGAATAACAAGTGTTTTTGGGATTCAAAAATTGAAATTGTAGAATATTTCAGCTAAGAGTTATAAAATGGAAAAAAGGAATATTAAAATAAAATAATTATATATAAAAAAAGCATTTACATTTTTGTTGTTGTTGATTTTCTTGTTTGTAGCTCTGGTATATGTCTGAAAAATGTCCTATAATTCTGGGTAATAACATTGTTTTTTGGTTGTTATTGTTGATTTTCTTGTTTGTGGCTCTGGTCTATGTCTGAAAAATGTCTTAGTAATTTTGGCTTATAACATTATTTAAGTTTTTAGCATGGTGTCAATATTCCTGATTAAAACCCTCTTAAATATATTTTAATAAACTATTTTTTTCTTTTTTTTTCAGGTGAGTCTGCAAAAACATTGTTGTATTTATTTATATTTGTGAGACATACCCAAGGTAAGCTTTGAAATGGAAATTCATAACTTCAGACCATTGTTTATATCTGATGAGGAAATTATTTTGAGGCAGATATTTTTCTTGAACTAACCGAATATCGTAAAAATTCCCTTTTGAAAATTTTGAAATCATAAAACATTGAACATTAGGGCCACGCGTTGGGCGCCATTGCTTCTTTAATGTAACAATTTTATTAAAAATAAAAATAATTGGGCGGCATTTCATAATTGCTTAAAGTAACTTTCATATATACAAAAGGTTTATCGCTCAATGTCACAAATTAATTTTTGGCTGAACCGTAGGAGTCCAACGTTGGGCGCCATATCTTATTTCATATTAGTTTTCAAAATAACTTTCGCATTCAAGAGATTTAGAGCTCAGAACGCAATACTTAATTATTCGAAAATGTGCCTGTGTCAAATTTTTATTTTTTTCTTTGGTCTATTTTCTGTCAATCATTCATTTCACCATTAGCTATGTATACGTATCCTCTTCCATCTCTGAACATTAATATTCTGAAGTTTAATTGTCCATATAATAGCATGCTGACCATCCGTCCATCTATCTATTCATCCGGTCACTCATGTTGAAAATGTTCTCGCCGTCACAAATTTGATTTAAACATCTTTAATAAAATATTTCACAATTTCCGTTTTTGGGGCCAACAAAAAGCCACGTCATAATGCTCAACACTTCCGTTTTATAAATTCTCAGCTTGAATGAGAAAATGACCGCAAAGACTTTGGTCAACAAGAACTACAAAGACAACAACAGTGATAATAATAATAATACCGAAGAATCATAAGCCATATTTACAAAATTTTTGGGCGGGGAGGGCGCGATGTGGCAGGCTTTGAAGGAAGAAGTGAAAAGAATGAAAATGGAAATATTTTGTAATATTGTTATTAAATAATGCATAAGGATTATCTTTTGATTTGAGCTCTGCTTTTCAGTCAAGCGAAATATTTTCATTGTCTGCACCGTCAGAATCATCATCATCCTCATCATCAGCATCAGCCTCGGCATCTACATTGTTCGGGGGCTTTGTGGATGGAGCTTTCTCTTCCTTTCCACTTTCCACACAACAACCGAAAAAGCGCGCAAAAGAACTATGACCATCATCTCTCTGACAAAAGAAAAGGCAAATAATAATCATAATATTAACAATAATTTATGTAAAGCTATTTATGGTTATTTTCACGAGACCACAAACAAAAGATTCCTAGATAAATAAAAAAAAGAAAGAGCAATTTCGTAGTGGCAAAAAATATAAAAGACATATATAATGAAAACAAAACAATATCCTTCTCATACCACAAACGACAGTAGAAGGCCGAGAGGCTCTTCGCAAGCGCTCGACCAAGTGATGATTTTCTCAGTTTCAATTCAATTTCATGCCTCAAAGCATGCAGCCTAAAAGTAGGCAAATATTTTTCTCCGTTTTGTTTAAACTGGATAAATATTGTGCGAAACTTTTTTAATTACTTTACAATTGCTAATTAATGTAATTTAATTCAATATTTTAACTCCCGCAATAATTAATAATAGATAACAACAAATTCTCGTTAATCCTTATGCAAATTTTTCATATTCAGAGAGAAAAACTCTCCAATCTACTTTGATTCATTTACATAAGTTAACAAGAGCATTTAATAAATTTAAGTGCTCCATACAAAAAAAAAACAATATATTTATGAACAAAAATATATTTAATTTTTATTATGACAGAGAAAAATCTGATTGAATTTCGTTATTTTTTTCAGACAAAAAGATAAACATATAAAATTACATTTTTCATTGTTAATTATATATTTATGGCTATTAATTAGATTACATTTTGCCAATCTATTACATCTGTGGTCAGTAAAAATGTAAGGAATTTGGATTTTTTTAAATTGTCAAAAATAATTAATAAAATGACATTGGATAAATGGATTGTTAAAAAAATAACTTTAAAAAGGCGATTACAATTTAGTAGAAAAATAAATGGTTGAGCTTTTAAGCTAATGAATTTTTATACAAATTATTGAGCTTATAACCTAAAATTTTCCTATAGAAAATCTTGAGCTTTTTAAGCTCAATAATTTCTATAGGAAATCTTAAGCATTTTAAGCTCAATAATTTCTATAGGAAATCTTAAGCATTTTAAGCTCAATAATTTCTATAGAAAATCTTGAGCATTTTTAGCTCAATAATTCCAAAGAAAATCTTGAGCTTTTTAAGCTCAATAATTACTATAAAAAAACTAGAGCTTTTTAAGTTCAATAATTTCTAGAGCAAATCTTGAGCTTTTTAGCTCACAAAGTTTAAAAAGAAATTTAAGAAAAAATTTTGAGCTTTTTAAGCTCATTAATTTCTATAGAAAATCTCAGCTTTTTAAGCTCAATAATTTCTATAGAAAATTTTGGAAAAAATTGGATAAATGGATTGTTAAAACAATAACTTTAAAAAGGCGATTACTGTTACAATTTAGTAGAAAAAGAAATGGTTGAGCTTTTAAGCTAATGCATTTTTATACAAATTATTGAGCTTATAACCTAAAATTTTCCTACAGAAAATCTTGAGCTTTTTAAGCTCAATAATTTCTATAGGAAATCTTAAGCATTTTAAGCTCAATAATTTCTATTGAAAATCTTGAGCTTTTTAAGCTCAATAATTTCTATAGAAAATCTTGAGCATTTTTAGCTCAATAATTCCAAAGAAAATCTTGAGCTTTTTAAGCTCAATAATTACTATAAAAAAACTAGAGCTTTTTAAGCTCAATAATTTCTAGAGAAAATCTTCAGCTTTTAAGCTCACAAAGTTCCAAAGAAATTTAAGAAAAAATCTTGAGCTTTTTAAGCTCATTAATTTCTATAGAAAATCTTAGCTTTTTAAGCTCAATAATTTCTATAGAAAATTTTGGAAAAAATTGGATAAATGGATTGTTAAAAAAATAACTTTAAAAAGGCGATTACTGTTACAATTTAGTAGAAAAAGAAATGGTTGAGCTTTTAAGCTAATGAATTTTTATACAAATTATTGAGCTTATAACCTAAAATTTTCCTACAGAAAATCTTGAGCTTTTTAAGCTCAATAATTTCTATAGGAAATCTTAAGCATTTTAAGCTCAATAATTTCTATAGAAAATCTTGAGCGTTTTAAGCTCAATAATTTCTATTAAAATGCTTAAGATTTCCTATAGAAATTATTATCAATAATTTGTATAAAAATTCATTAGCTTAAAAGCTCAACCATTTCTTTTTCTACTAAATTGTAATAGTAATCGCCTTTTTAAAGTTATTTTTTTAACAATCCATTTATCCAATTTCTTCCAAAATTTTCTATAGAAATTATTGAGCTTAAAAAGCTAAGATTTTCTATAGAAATTAATGAGCTTAAAGAGCTCAAGATTTTTTCTTAAATTTCTTTGGAACTTTTTAGAAATTCATGAGCTTTTTAAGCTCAATAATTTCTATAGTAATTCATGAGCTTTTTAAGCGCAATTTAATTTATAGAAATTGTTGCGCTCAAGCTCAAGATTTTCTATAGAAATTATTGAGGTTATAAAGCTCAATATTTTCTGTACAAATTAGCTATAGAGTTTTTATAGAAATTATTGAGCTTAAAAAGCTCAAGATAATGTATAGAAATTATTCAATTTAAGCAGCTCAAGATTTTCAGCAGAAATTATTGAGCTTAAAAAGGTCATGAATTTCTATAGAAATTAGTGAGCTTAAAATGCTCATGAAGTTCTACAGAAAATTGTTCTTAAAAATTAGAAATTATTGAGTTTAAAAAACTCATGCATTTGTATAGAAATTATTGAGCTTAAAAAGCTCATGCATTTCTATAGAAATAATAAAGCTATAGGTAATCTTGAGCTTTATAAGCTCAATAATTTGTATAGAAAATCATGAGCTTTTTAAGCTCAATAATTTCTATAGAAATTCATGAGCTTTTTAAACTCAATAATTTCTATAGAAATTCATGAGCGTTATAAGCTCAAAAAATTCATGAGCTTTTAAAGCTCACTAATTTCTATAGAAATTCATGAACTTTTTAAGCTCAACTATTTCTTTGGAAAATAATCTCTGATTATTTCGGGTTCAACAATTTCTGTAGAATTACATAAACTTTTAAAGCTTTCGATTATTTGGTTTAGATTTATCACCTCCTGCAAAAAAATCCGATTTAAAGACAATGGTATTGTATTTAATATTGAACATCGTAAAAATATTTAACGACCTCTGATGATGTATGTACATATGCTTGTGTATGTTGGATAAAAATCAATTTAAAATGCGATAATCGTATGAGTTCCCCCGAATCACAGCTCATGGCTGTGGTGTTCCATTGCCTTCCTCATGAATGAGCGGTGACGGTGGTTGGGGTCTCTGCTCTAATGTAAATAGTTTGTCAGTTTTGTCCATCAGTGGTTTGTTGTTTTCTTTTGTGGCTATGTCATTTATAACTTTGTGTTTAATGACCGATTGTAAAATGCATTTTTAACGACCATCACGTTGTCCTTTCTGACGTCCTCCTCTTTGGTTGGGTGGTTCTACTGCTGCCTGTAATGCTGTAGTTTCAATAGTTATTGATCTCTAGAGTATTTGAACAAAATCAAATAAAAAAGGAAAAGTATTTTAAAAGGGTCAAATTGATCGATGTGATGTAAAACCAACAATGAGCAAAAACGTTAAATATATAGCGATTAGAAATATAGGGTCAGGGGATTTATAAAATGTATAGGACACGTACATGTGTGCGAACGGACCATCGTAAACGAACTGGAATATAAAAATGTAATAACTTCCCAAAAAAAAAAAATCGAAAGTTTGTTATGGTCTTTGCCTAAAGTGACAGTGAAATGCAATTTATTCTCGACAAACTTAATGAGAGACAATATCTCTTCTTATTTTATTAAATCAGGGCACAGGTCACATTGTATTTTTATGCATTTGAAATCAAACTTTTTACAACATTTGTCATAAAAACTTTGAACTGAAATGAGTTTCAATAACTTATGTTGGTAATGCATAAAATTCATGACATGGGCGAATGTTAAGGTTAAATGTAGAGCATGACATCTCATTTATGAGTACTACAAACATTTAAGGTACATAATAAAGAGAAGGGAGCTTAAAAAGCTCAAAGTATCAGAATTTTCAATAGAAATTATTGAGCTTAAAAGCTCAAGATTTTCTATAGAAATTATTGAGCTTTGAAAAGCTCAAGATTTCCTATAGAAATTATTGAGCTTCGAAAAGCTTAAGATTTTCTATAGAAATTATTGAGCTTCGAAAAGCTAAAGATTTTCTATAGAAAATATTGAGCTTCGAAAAGCTTAAGATTTTCTATAGAAAATATTGAGCTTCGAAAGCTCAAGATTTTCTACAGAATTTAATGAGCTTCGAAAAGTTCCAGATTTTCTATAGAAATTATTGAGCTTAAGGGCTCACTTTTTCTTAAAGAAATTAATAAGATTTTGCAACATTTTTGACCTTTAAGTTTTAATCACTTTATGCTTATAATTGTAATCACTTTTTTATCGTTCACATCTTCCAACAATTACGTTTTAAAACTTTATGATTGTTTATTTTGCTTTAAGAAAACTACATATTTTCTTAATGGACAACATGGGTCTCATCACGGTCTTTATGGTTGCAATAAAATAGGAGTATCGGGAAGCCAAACCCTTTTTACAAGTTTCCAACTTTTACAATTAAATTAAATTTATCTGTTAAACGCAATGCAGACTCTCAGCGCTTGGACATTGCCTTTATAATGCCGGCGAAGAATGAGCAAAGCTCTCACACACATAAAAAGGATTTATCAATGAAATATAAATCTCGGGAAGGATGGAAAAAGGAAGGCATACGCACAATAGAACACAAAAAACAAAACAAAACAGAATATGAAAAACACGGCTGAGGGGAAAATATGAATTAATTTATGAGCGATATAATTCAAAACCAGAAAATACTTTTAAAGCTTTAGTAATGGACACAGACACAGACACACATTTTGGCCTTTATAAGAACTCTTAAATACACTCACTCACACCTTCGTAACCTTATTCTTCTCATACACACAGACCAAGAAGGAAGTCATCATATATCATCATAATAAATATGACAGCTTCTTTACGACTGGCTAAGTTCAAATTTCTTGGACTTTTTCAAGAGTGAATTGTTCGTAAGACTTTTTGAAGAGTGGGGAGTTGGCAGGTCATCTCGGCTAAAATCCAGAGCACAAAACCCCTTTGCAGACATAAAGAAAAGAAATGCAAAACACGTTTCATATCTGTTAAAATGTCTTCTGACTGCTTATGAAAACAGATAAAAATGATAAAGTTCAAGTGGACTTTGACCCAATGACTTGGGCAGGAAGTGGTGCAAGTAAAGACGGAGAGTTGAGTTTGGCAGTACTATTAAAATGAAAAGTGATTTAGATAATCATTATATAGGAAAAATGCTTGGAAGGATAAGTTTATACATACAAGCTAGTATTATTGTGATTTAATGTGATCATAGATAATACTATTTTCTCCGTAAAGGTAATGGCTTTAATGCAGACAAATTAGAATGTTGGAAATATGTGACGATTTTCTAAAGAAAACTTCACCAATGTGAAGATTTTCTAAAGAAAACTTCACCAATGTGAAGATTTTCTAAAGAAATCTTCACCAATGTGAAGATTTTCTAAAGAAAACTTCACCAATGTGAATATTTTCTAAAGAAAACTTCACCAATGTGAAGATTTTCTAAAGAAAACTTCACCAATGTGAATATTTTCTAAAGAAAACTTCACCAATGTGAAGATTTTCTAAAGAAAACTTCAACAATGTGAAGATTTGCTAAAGAAAACTTCAACAATGTGAAGATTTTCTAAAGAAAACCTCAACAATGTGAAGATTTTCTAAAGAAAACTTCACCAATGTGAAGATTTTCTAAAGAAAACTTCACCAATGTGAAGATTTTCTAAAGAAAACTTCACCAATGTGAAGATTTTCTAAAGAAAACTTCACTAATGTGAAGATTTTCTAAAGAAAACTTCACCAATGTGAAGATTTTCTAAAGAAAACGTCACCAATGTGAAGATTTTCTAAAGAAAACTTCAACAATGTGAAGATTTTCTAAAGGAAACTTCACCAATGTGAAGATTTTCTAAAGAAAACTTCACCAATGTGAAGATTTTCTAAAGAAAACTTCACCAATGTGAAGATTTTCTAAAGAAAACTTCACCAATATGAAGATTTTCTAAAGAAAACTTCACCAATGTGAAGATTTTCTAAAGAAAACTTCAACAATGTGAAGATTTGCTAAAGAAAACTTCAACAATGTGAAGATTTTCTAAAGAAAACTTCACCAATGTGAAGATTTTCTAAAGAAAACTTCACCAATGTGAAGATTTTCTAAAGAAAACTTCACCAATGTAAAGATTTTCTAAAGAAAACTTCTCCAATTTGAAGATTTTCTAAAGAAAACTTCACCAATGTGAAGATTTTCTAAAGAAAACTTCACCAATGTGAAGATTTTCTAAAGAAAACGTCACCAATGTGAAGATTTTCTAAAGAAAACTTCACCAATGTGAAGATTTTCTAAAGAAAACTTCACCAATGTAAAGATTTTCTAAAGAAAACTTCTCCAATTTGAAGATTTTCTAAAGAAAACTTCACCAATGTGAAGATTTTCTAAAGAAAACGTCACCAATGTGAAGATTTTCTAAAGAAAACTTCACCAATGTGAAGATTTTCTAAAGAAAACTTCACCAATGTGAAGATTTTCTAAAGAAATCTTCACCAATGTGAAGATTTTCTAAAGAAAACTTCACCAATGTGAATATTTTCTAAAGAAAACTTCACCAATGTGAAGATTTTCTAAAGAAAACTTCACCAATGTGAATATTTTCTAAAGAAAACTTCACCAATGTGAAGATTTTCTAAAGAAAACTTCAACAATGTGAAGATTTGCTAAAGAAAACTTCAACAATGTGAAGATTTTCTAAAGAAAACCTCAACAATGTGAAGATTTTCTAAAGAAAACTTCACCAATGTGAAGATTTTCTAAAGAAAACTTCACCAATGTGAAGATTTTCTAAAGAAAACTTCACCAATGTGAAGATTTTCTAAAGAAAACTTCACTAATGTGAAGATTTTCTAAAGAAAACTTCACCAATGTGAAGATTTTCTAAAGAAAACGTCACCAATGTGAAGATTTTCTAAAGAAAACTTCAACAATGTGAAGATTTTCTAAAGGAAACTTCACCAATGTGAAGATTTTCTAAAGAAAACTTCACCAATGTGAAGATTTTCTAAAGAAAACTTCACCAATGTGAAGATTTTCTAAAGAAAACTTCACCAATATGAAGATTTTCTAAAGAAAACTTCACCAATGTGAAGATTTTCTAAAGAAAACTTCAACAATGTGAAGATTTGCTAAAGAAAACTTCAACAATGTGAAGATTTTCTAAAGAAAACTTCACCAATGTGAAGATTTTCTAAAGAAAACTTCACCAATGTGAAGATTTTCTAAAGAAAACTTCACCAATGTAAAGATTTTCTAAAGAAAACTTCTCCAATTTGAAGATTTTCTAAAGAAAACTTCACCAATGTGAAGATTTTCTAAAGAAAACGTCACCAATGTGAAGATTTTCTAAAGAAAACTTCACCAATGTGAAGATTTTCTAAAGAAAACTTCACCAATGTAAAGATTTTCTAAAGAAAACTTCTCCAATTTGAAGATTTTCTAAAGAAAACTTCACCAATGTGAAGATTTTCTAAAGAAAACGTCACCAATGTGAAGATTTTCTAAAGAAAACTTCACCAATGTGAAGATTTTCTAAAGAAAACTTCACCAATGTGAAGATTTTCTAAAGAAAACTTCACCAATGTGAAGATTTTCTAAAGAAAACTTCACCAATGTGAAGATTTTCTAAAGAAAACTTCACCAATGTGAAGATTTTCTAAAGAAAACTTCACCAATGTGAAGATTTTCTAAAGAAAACTTCACCAATGTGTAGATTTTCTAAAGAAAACTTCACCAATGTGAAGATTTTCTAAAGAAAACTTCACCAATATGAAGATTTTCTAAAGAAAACTTCACCAATGTGAAGATTTTCTAAAGAAAACTTCAACAATGTGAAGATTTGCTAAAGAAAACTTCAACAATGTGAAGATTTTCTAAAGAAAACTTCACCAATGTGAAGATTTTCTAAAGAAAACTTCACCAATGTGAAGATTTTCTAAAGAAAACTTCACCAATGTGAAGATTTTCTAAAGAAAACTTCACCAATGTGAAGATTTTCTAAAGAAAACTTCACCAATGTGAAGATTTTCTAAAGAAAACTTCACCAATGTGAAGATTTTCCAAAGAAAACTTCACCAATGTGAAGATTTTCTAAAGAAAACTTCACCAATGTGAAGATTTTCTAAAGAAAACTTCACCAATGTGAAGATTTTCTAAAGAAAACTTCACCAAGGTGAAGATTTTCTAAAGAAAACTTCACCAAGGTGAAGATTTTCTAAAGAAAACTTCACCAAGGTGAAGATTTTCTAAAGAAAACTTCACCAAGGTGAAGAATTTCTAAAGAAAACTTCACCAAGGTGAAGATTTTCTAAAGAAAACTTCACCAAGGTGAAGATTTTCTAAGGAAAACTTTACCAATGTGAAGATTTTCTAAGGAAAACTTTACCAATGCGAAGATTTTCGAAGGAAAACTTCACCAATGTGAAGATTTTCTAAAGAAAACTTCACCAATGTGAAGATTTTCGAAGGAAAACTTCACCAATGTGAAGATTTTCTAAAGAAAACTTCAGCAATGTGAAGATTTTCTAAAGAAAACTTCAGCAATGTGAAGATTTTCTAAAGAAAACTTCAGCAATGTGAAGATTTTCTAAAGAAAACTTTACCAGTGTGAAGATTTTCTAAAGAAAACTTCACCAGTGTGAAGATTTTCTCCAGAAAACTTCATCAATGTGAAGATTTTCTCCAGAAAACTTCATCAATGTGAAGATTTTCTACAGAAAACTCCACCAACCTGAAGGTGATGTACTCTTTCAACATTTCTCCCAACAAACATGTATTTGCGCTAAATTAGTTATTTTACACATTCCTTTAAAATTTAATCTCCCTCAAACCGCTCTGTAGATGTTAACATCTACAGAGTATTTGCATAAGTCCTCAACAATTTTATAATTAATCCTAAAAGCTCTGATATCATATAAAGATCCGTTGAGAAATTAAGCAACGAAGCGTAAATGAAAATTATTCATAAATGAAGTTATATTACATTTGAAAATGAAATACCAAAAAAGCAAATGCCCTGGAACTGTAAACCAGCTACTTGGTCATACGAGTATTACGACCATGAAAAATTGCCAACTTACAACCGCAGTTACTCTTCTCACCTGGCCGAGAGAGGCCATTCTGACCACACCCCACAAAGTGAATATTGAAAAAACCCCAGAAGGACTTAATCGTATTGTGAAGAAAAATGGTCGGCATTATACCGAGGACTTGGGAATGGTCGACAAAGGATGAGGGAAATATTTACATAGTCTCCTTTAAGCCGACTTTAAATGAAAACTAAAATAAATTTTCCGAAAACAGTAAAGTTTTACTCACATCCTTCATTTTTGCTTCTTTTGTTTTACTGTACAAACCAAATTGGAGAGAAATGAACACAAAACGAATAAAAAATTACCAGTAAAGGACGAAAAAAAATTGAACAATCCGTACAACTCGTAGCAACAATTGTTGTGTCATAATTCATTTCAGCAATTTCAACACAATTTAAATAAACTCTTTCTAGCCCTGCCCGGTACACACATACACCCAGGGTAGCAGTTGTAGTCATTCGTACGAGTATGTAGGAGAAGGATATGCCATAATGTTCACACGCATTGAGAAGTGGCATTGCGTTGGGAGAAAAAACAATTTTTTACTTCCTCATTTGGCTACTTGGAAAAGAGAAGGTGAAATGGAAAGGTTGGAAAATTGTTGCAAAAAATTTGACGAGAAGATTTTCTAAAGAAAACTTCTCCGACGAGAAGATTTTCTAAAGAAAACTTCTCCGACGAGAAGATTTTCTAAAGAAAACTTCTCCGACGAGAAGATTTTCTAAAGAAAACTTCTCTAACGAGAAGATTTTCTAAAGAAAACTTCTCTGACGAGAAGATTTTCTAAAGAAAACTTCTCCGACGAGAAGTTTTTCTAAAGAAAACTTCTCCGACGAGAAGGTTTTCTAAAGAAAACTTCTCCGACGAGAAGGGTTTCTAAAGAAAACTTCTCCACTGAGAACTGTTTCTGAAGGAAACTTCTAAAGACAGTTTCCTTTAGAACTTCTAAAGACAACTTCTCCGACGAGAAGATTTTCTAAAGAAAACTTCTCCGACGAGAAGATTTTCTAAAGAAAACTTCTCCGACGAGAAGATTTTCTAAAGAAAACTTCTCCGACGAGAAGATTTTCTAAAGAAAACTTCTCCGACGAGAAGATTTTATAAAGAAAACTTCTCCGACGAGAAGATTTTCTAAAGAAAACTTCTCCGACGAGAAGATTTCTAAAGAAAACTTCTCCGACGAGAAGATTTCTGAAGAAAACTTCTCCGACTAGAAGATTTTCTAAAGAAAACTTCTCCGACGAGAAGATTTTCTAAAGAAAACTTCTCCGACGAGAAGATTTTCTAAAGAAAACTTCTCCGACGAGAAGTTTTTCTAATGAAAACTTCTCCGACGAGAAGTTTTTCTAAAGAAAACTGCTCCGATCAGAAGTTCCTCTAAAGAAAACTTCACCGACGAGAAGTTTTTCTAAATAATACCACGTTTCTTTAAAAAATTTTCACATTGCTGAAGTTTTCTTTAGCATACCGTCTTATTGGTGAAGTTTTCTTTAGAAAATCTTCACATTGGTGAAGTTTTCTTTAGAAAATCTTCACATTGGTGAAGTTTTCTTTAGAAAATCTTCACATTGGTGAAGTTTTCTTTAGAAAATCTTCACATTGGTGAAGTTTTCTTTAGAAAATCTTCACATTGGTGAAGTTTTCTTTAGAAAATATTCACATTGGTGAAATTTTCTTTAGAAAATCTTCACATTGGTTAAGTTTTCTTTAGAAAATCTTCACATTGGTTAAGTTTTCTTTAGAAAATCTTCTCATTGGTGAAGTTTTCTTTAGAAAATCTTCACATTGGTGAAGTTTTCTTTAGAAAATCTTCACATTGGTGAAGTTTTCTTTAGAAAATCTTCACAATGGTGAAGTTTTGTTAAGAAAATTCACATTGCTGAAGTTTTCTTTAGAAAAACTCACATTGCTAAAGTTTTCTTTAGAAAACCTCTTATTGGTGAAGTTTTCTTTAGAAAATCTTCACATTGGTGAAGTTTTCTTTAGAAAATCTTCAGATTGGTGAAGTTTTCTTTAGAAAATGTTCATATTGGTGAAGTTTTCTTTAGAAAATCTTCATATTGGTGAAGTTTTCTTCACATTGGTGAAGTTTTCTTTAGACAATTTTCACATTGGTGGAGTTTTTTTGGAAAATTTTCATATTGGTGAAGTTTTCATTAGAACGTCTTCACATTGGTGAAGTTTTCTTTAGAACGTCTTCACATTGGTGAAGTTTTCTTTAGAAAATCTTCACAATGGTGAAGTTTTCTTTAGAAAATCTTCACAATGGTGAAGTTTTCTTTAGAAAATCTTCACCAATGAAGTTTTCTTTAGAAAATCTTCACAATGGTGAAGTTTTCTTTAGAAAATCTTCACAATGGTGAAGTTTTCTTTAGAAAATCTTCACAATGGTGAAGTTTTCTTTAGAAAATCTTCATATTGGTGAAGTTTTCTTCACATTGGTGAAGTTTTCTTTAGACAATTTTCACATTGGTGGAGTTTTTTTTGGAAAATTTTCATATTTGTGAAGTTTTCATTAGAACGTCTTCACATTGGTGAAGTTTTCTTTAGAACGTCTTCACATTGGTGAAGTTTTCTTTAGAAAATCTTCACAATGGTGAAGTTTTCTTTAGAAAATCTTTACAATGGTGAAGTTTTCTTTAGAAAATCTTTACAATGGTGAAGTTTTCTTTAGAAAATCTTCACAATGGTGAAGTTTTCTTTAGAAAATCTTCACAAAAAAATCTTTCTTTAGAAAATCTTCACAATGGTGAAGTTTTCTTTGGAAAATCTTCACATTGGTCAAGTTGTCTTCCGAAAATCTTCACATTGGTCAAGTTCCCGTTAGAAAATCTTCACATTGATGAAGTTTTCTTTAGAAAATTTTCACATTGGTGAAGTTTTCTTTAGCAAATTATTACATTGTTGTTATATATTTCACCTTATGGAAACCAAAATAAATCTATTGCCTCACATTTTCAATCCATCCCGTTTTCCATTAATAAAACACAGCTGAACAACTCCATCACATGGTCGTTCCTATAAGGATAAAGTATCTCCCAAAAAAAGTATGCCAAATGCGTATGTATATTTTATAAAGTTCATGTATGCAAATCTTTCAAAGTGCGTTTGTGTGAGAGCAAAAACTTCGGTGTTGGTGTCTACATATGTAAAGACAATAAATTACAAAAGGAAGTGAATATACTGATAAAGGAAGTTCGTTGGAAAGGGGTCGTGGAGAGAGGAGAAGACATGGAATATCAGTAAACAGAAACAGAAAAGTTCTTGTGTTTTACATAGACTCATACACAAAGTTCTTAATGAAAAATTTTTAAATGCACACACTCACGAATTTTGCACACAGTCACACTTCAGTCTGTGTGAGAAACCGCACAAACCGAACCAACCCAGTCTCTGTCTCAGACTCATAGGGCTTTTCAGCATATTGGTAACATTTTTCTGTGTGTGTGTATTTGTGTTTCCGGAAGTTGTGTAAATACAGGAAAAATGCGTTTGCTCATTCCCCTTTTTCATATGCATTTTCTGGATAAAATGCGTGAATTTAATTAAACCTCAGAATGTATAAAAAATATGTTGTTCAACTCCATAGCTTCGCAGTTGATCCTTTTAATCCTTTTTTGCTCCGGTCTTTTGCCTGCTTTTATAATTGTTGTTTTATTAACAACCAACAAACATTTTGTAAAGCATTCCCCCTCGCTCTCTCTCTCGCTTCTCCGGCATTTTGCAGAGCTCTTAATGTGCGGTTAAGTACATTTTTCCAGATTCCAGTAGCAGATCCTTTCGCGCATATGTCTCGCGACTTGTATGCCAAAGATTCTTTCATTCGGTCATTCGCTCGTTCGTGTGTAGGCGCAAATACTTCAGACAGATAAAAACACAAAATTAATAATTAATTGCTGGCATTTTAAATGGTTGAAAAGCATTTCTTTAATATAATAAGTACAAGTGTAGCGAAATGATGGAAGTAGTCAACGACAAAGGGTCGTCTGATAAGGATTTGTGAAGATTTTTGTTAAAGAAAAACTTGGCAAGATAATCAAATGTCGCGAGAGTAAATGTTTCCTTGAAGAATTTTAATGTTTTTAACGAGTAAAATAAGATTTCTAAGCAGTTTTGGCGTATATTTGGATTATTAATCACATAAAATGGAAAATTTTGCAGAATCGAAAATGTTTCATGCGGGAAAAATTGCTCGTTTTATCATCATCATTTTATAAATAAATAATTGCATTTAATATTTCACGCTAAAAGTCAGATTTTCCTATGCCAAGACTAGAGTTTATGTGCTAATTTCGTATTTGGCGAAAATGGCGCCCAACGTCGGAGAGTTTAAGGGCAATTTGAGTTTAATTATTTGGAAGAAATTGTAGTTTCATTCTAACAATCTAATTCAACCTTAATAATACTCATGATTTTTCGGAAAAACTATACACAAAATAATTTTTGAGAATTGTGTTTTTTTTGTCGAAAATGGCGCCCAACGTGGGTTCTTATCTTTATGTAAAATTTATATCCGCATTTTTTAAATGTTTTTTAAAAACGAGAGATTTTTCAGAAAAAATCTTAAAAGAATTATTTGAAGAACCACATAAGAAAATCTTCACCAACGCAACATTTTCTATAGAAAATCTTCACCAACGCAACATTTTCTATAGAAAATCTTCACCAACGCAACATTTTCTATAGAAAATCTACACCAACGCAACATTTTCTATAGAAAATCTACACCAATGCAACATTTTCTATAGAAAATCTTCACCAATGCAACATTTTCTATAGAAAATCTTCACCAACGCAACATTTTCTATAGAAAATCTTCAGCAACGCAACATTTTCTATAAAAAATGTTCACCAACGCAACATTTTCTTGAGAAAATCCTCACCAACGCAACATTTTCTATAGAAAATCTTCAGCAACGCAACATTTTCTATAGAAAATCTTCAGCAACGCAACATTTTCTATAAAAAATGTTCACCAACGCAACATTTTCTTGAGAAAATCGTCTCCAACGCAATATTTTATATAGAAAATATTCACCAACGCAAGATTTTCTATAGAATCTGTTCACCAACGCAACATTTTCTATAGAAAATCTTCACCAACGCAAAATTTTCTATAGAAAATCTTCACCAACGCAACATTTTCTATAGAAATTCTTCACCAACGCAACATTTTCTATAGAAATTCTTCACCAATGCAACATTTTCTATAGAAAATCTTCACCAACGCAACACTATCTATAGAAAATCTTCACCAACGCAACATTTTCTATAGAAAATCTTCACCAACGCAACAATTTCTATAGAAAATCTTCACCAACGCAACATTTTCTGTAGAAAATCTTCACCAATGCAACATTTTCTATATAAAATCTTCACAAATGCAACATATTCTATAGAAAATCTTCACCAATGCAACATTTTCTATAGAAAATCTTCACCAATGCAACATGTTCAATAGAAAATCTTCACCAATGCAACATTTTCTATAGAAAATCTTCAGCAACGCAACATTTTCTATATTAAAGAATTTACGTAAATGGAGAGAATAGCGCCCAACGTGGGAAAGCATAAAGACAACATGATTTTTACAGATTTATAGCTCCATTCTAAATGTTTCATATAGAATCTTAACCGCACTGAATTATAGTAAAGAATTTGGATGTTTGGGTGCGTAATGACAACGTTATTTTTGTCTTTATAAAATCCTTTAGGAAGAATGTAAGGCTTGTAAATATTGTTCAAAATTATATTAAAGATTTTTTGGTATAAACGTGGCGTCCAATGCAAAGCAATAGAAATCAAAATCATTATATTTTTGTAGTTAATATTTTTTCCGAATTCTTTATAATAAAATATCTGTCAAGGACAAGTACCAGGGAGGGAAACCTTTCAAAAATCACCACAGGATCTACAGATTTTATAGCTTAATTCTAAACACACTTCATATACGCTAATAACTAAATGAGATAACATAGCTTTCTTCAATTAAACATGATTGCCAAGATTTCTTCACAATTGCAAATTACTTTTTGCCAATCTTTCGTCAATTATCATATTATACCGTTTACGAACTGAGTATTTTCTAGTATCTAGTCTCTGCCTATCTCCCATCTCTACTTGAAGAGAAAATGAAAATCTTCTACGGCAACCAACACATCTGTTACAAAATAGTCTTTAGATAATCTCATTAAGATATGACAATATGTTATTAAATTAAATGCCATTTAAGTGAGGCTAATACATATGTACATATTTCAATTTATCCAAAGTTTTTTTGTGTCGTGTGCAAACCTTTAGTGGTGCTAGAATTCAGGAAACTCAGAGATGGCGACTGGGCTGCTGCAGCAATGGAGGAAAAAAATGTTAGCAAAGTATTAGAAATAAACCAAAGAAAGTTTTCTCTGTAACTTTTTCACTTTTATTCTTTTTGTTCTTGTGACTAAGTTTATTTGTCATACCTAAAGTTAGGTTGAGAGGAAAGGAGGAAAGACAATTGGGTGTTTTAACGAACGTTTCACTTTCAGGATAATCAAGAAACCTACAATCTGTTGTTCCAAAGTGCAAACACTGCAAAATACACATCACATATAGTTTTCATTAATTCAGAAAGTTAGGAAATGAATTAACGTAAAATTTTACCACGACTATAACATGGTAACGGGGAATCTAGAAAATTTTCAGTGATTATCACTGAATTTTCTTTAGAAAATTTTCAGTAATTATCACTGAATTTTATTTAGAAAATTTTCAGTGATTATCACTGAATTTTCTTTAGAAAATTTTCAGTGATTATCGCTGAATTTTCTTCAGAAAATTTTCAGTGATTATCACTGAATTTTCTTTACAAAATTTTCAGTGATTATCACTGAATTTTCTCTAGAAAATTTTCAGTGTTTATCACTGAATTTTCTCTAGAAAATTTTCAGTGTTTATCACTGAATTTTCACCGAATTTTTTGTAGACATTTGTCTGTGATTATCACTATAATGAATTTTCTTTTACTGAGATTATCACTGAATTTTCTTTAGAAAATTTTCAGTTATTATCACTAAATTTTCTTTAGAAAATTTTCAGTGATTATCACTGAATTTTCTTTTGAAAATTTTCAGTGATTATCACTGAATTTTCTTTTGAAAATTTTCAGTGATTATCACTGAATTTTCTTTAGAAAATTTTCAGTGATTATCACTGAATTTTCTTTAGAAAATTTTCAGTGATTATCACTGAATTTTCTTTAGAAAATTTTCAGTGATTATCACTGAATTTTCTTTAGAAAATTTTCTGTGATTATCACTGAATTTTCTTTAGAAAATTTTCTGTGATTATCACTGAATTTTCTTTAGAAAATTTTCTGTGATTATCACTTAATTTTCTTTAGAAATATTTCAGTGATTATCACTGAATTTTCTTTAAAAAATTTTCAGTGATTATCACTGAATTTTCTTTAGAAAATTTTCAGTGATTACCACTGAATTTTCTGTAGAAAATTTTCAGTGATTACCACTGAATTTTCGTTAGAAAATTTTCAGTGATTATCACTGAATTTTCGTTAGAAAATTTTCAGTGATTATCACTGAATTTTCATTAGAAAATTTTCAGTGATTATCACTGAATTTTCATCAGAAAATTTTCAGTGATTATCACTGAATTTTCATTAGAAAATTTTCAGTGATTATCACTGAATTCTCATTAGAAAATTTTCAGTGATTATCACTGAATTCTCATTAGAAAATTTTCAGTGATTATCACTGAATTTTCATTAGAAAATTTTCAGTGATTATCACTGAGTTTTCATTAGAAAATTTTCAGTGATTATCACTGAATTTTCATTAGAAAATTTTCAGTGATTATCGCAGAATTTTCTTTTGAAAATTTTCAGTGATTATCACTGAATTTTCTTTAGAACATTTTCAGTGACTTCTTTAGAAAATGTTCAGTGATTATCACTGAATTCTCTCTAGAAAATTTTCAGTGATTATCACTGAAGTTTCTTTTGAACACATTCAGTGATTATCACTGAATTTTCGTTAGAAAATTTTCAATGATTATCACAGAATTTTCTGAGATTGTTACTTATTTTCTTTTTCTAAACATGGTTCCTAACTTTTGTCCACCCTGTTCCACATTTAAATCCTGTTTAGTTATTCTATACAATGTTAATGTGTTGCCACAACTACTACTACTAGTACGACTGCTGTCACAGTCGATGTGTTGTTATTTCTGTTAAGTATCTCTAGAGTGTGTTTTTGTTGTTTTCCGCCATTCTTCCTCCGAAAACACCAGAAGTGGGTTACGTTGTCCTCTGTGGGCGGATGGATAGAGGATGGATGACGGCGCTGGCATGATTAAAGGGCAAGTACGGACGTTCTACGACTGCATTGCACTAAGAGATAGAGAGACTCATATGTGGCCGGGGGATCCATCCAACATAGGCACACATTCCTCCTCGTTTCCCGACCAACATCCAATCCGCCCTCCCATGCGAGGCATCATCTGGCTGTTTCCTCACAATGCCTTCATCGCAATTGTAACTCGGAAAATTTCAAAGCCACGTTAATGTTTAAATGAGAAATGTTTATATTTACATTGTGCGGTTGTTTGGTTCAGCTCTACACACAAAATAGCAAAAAACAAATGAGAGACAGAAAAAAAACAAAAGTGAAAATGATTAAACAAATAAAACTGTTCCAAGTAGACCTTGCAACAGTTAAAATAAACAGATTTTGTTTACCGCGCTCGTGAATGGCTTTTCACATGAAATGTTTCCATTTCATTTGAACACTTGTGCCCGAGTAATTGAAGTCAAGGATAACAAGGTTGGGGGGAAAAATACTGTTGTGAAGGATAGGTTGTGGTAAGTGGATTTTTTTTTATGTAAATGAAAGAAAATTTACAATGAATCGTCACCGCAAAAAACTATTGAAGGCTACAAATATTTAATTTAAATTATCTAAATCGATTAATTTTATAAAAGTTTTATTTTTTTGCCATTTTAATTAAAAAACTTGTTATTTTTTAGAAAATTTTCTGTGATTATCACAGATTTGTTGTAGATTTCTTTTGTGTTTATTAAAGTATTCGCATTAGACAAATCTCTGATATTATTAATCAGAAACAGGGAATCTTCTTTAAAAAAAATCTGTGATTATCACAGAACTTCATATTTTCAAGATTATCACAAAATTTTTTTTAGAAAATTTTCTGCTATTATCACTGATTGTTTTTTAAACGTTTTCTCTAAATTTTATAGAAAATGTTCGACGATTATCGTAGAATTTTTTTTAGAACATTTTCTATCCGTATCGCAGTAATAATTATGAGTAATAATCACAGAAAATTCGGTGATAATCACATATAATTTTATGAAAAAAATTCAGTGATAGTCACAAAAAAATTTCTGAAGAAAAATTAGTGATAATCACAGAAAATTTTCTAAAGAAAATAAAGTGATCATAACAGAATTTTTTTTTAAAAATTCAGTAGTAATCACAGAAAATTTTCTGAAGGATATTCAGTGATAATCACCGATGATTTGCTAAAAAAAATCATTAAAAATTCAGTGATAATCACAGACAACTTTTTGGAGAAAATTCGGTAAAAAGCACACAAAATTTTCTGAAGAAAATTCGAAAAATTTTTGAAAAAAGTTTAGTGATAAACATAGGTAATGTTCTGAAGGAAATTCAGTGATAATCACAGAAAATTTTCTGAAGAAAATTCACAGAAAATTTGCTGAAGAAAATTCAGTGATAATCACAGACAACTTTTTGAAGACAATTCTTTGATAATAACAGAAAAATTTAATAAGAAAATTCAGTGACAACAACGAAAATTTTGTAAAGAAAATTCTTCCAAAATCTTAGAAAATTCAGTGACCATGAAAGAGGTTTTTTAAAATTTCATTAATTCTAAAAATTTAGTAATAAAAATTGCCTGAAGAAAATTCAGTGAAAATCACAGAAAATGTTCTGAAGAAAATGTAGTGATAATTACAAAAAAATCAGTGTTAATCACAGAAAATTTTCTGAAGAAAATTCAGTAATAATCACCGACAATTTTCTGAAGAAAATTCAGTGACAACCACGAAAATGTTTTGAAGAAAATTTAGTGATAATTACAGAAAATTTTCTGAATGAAATTCAGTGATAATCACAGAAAATTTTCTGAAGAAAATTCAGTGATAATCACACACAAATTTTTGAAGAAAATTCAGTGATAATCACACATAAATTTTTGAAAAAATTCAGTGATAATCAAAGAAAATTTTCTGAAGAAAATTGAGTGATATTCACAGAAAATTTTCTGAAGAAAATTCAGTGATAATATTAAAATTTTTTTCTAAAAAATATATTCAGTGAACTAAACATTTTCTTTAGAAAATTTTCTGTGATTATTACTGAATTTTCTTCAGAAAATTGTATGTGATTACCACTGAATTTTCCTTAAAACTATAGGAGTTGAAAATTTCATCTGATTACAACAGAGAAGTTTCTTCAATAATTGATAATCACAAACAAAATCTTTAGACAATTTTCTTTGATTGTCACAGAGAAGTATCTATAGAAAATTGTGTGTGATTATCACTGAACATCTTCTTTAGTAAATGTTCTGTTATTATCACTGGAATTTTCTGTAGAAAATTTTCTGTGATTTATCACTGGAATTTTCTATAGAAAATTTTCTGTGATTTATCACTGGAATTTTCTATAGAAAATTTTCTGTGATTTATCACTGGAATTTTCTATAGAAAATTTTCTGTGATTTATCACTTGAATTTTCTATAGAAAATTTTCTGTGATTTATCACTTGAATTTTCTATAGACAATTTTCTGTGATTTATCACTGGAATTTTCTATAGAAAATTTTCTGTGATTTATCACTGGAATTTTCTATAGACAATTTTCTGTGATCTATGACTGGAATTTTCAATAGAAATGTTTCTGTGATTTATCACTGGAATTTTCTATCAACAATTCTGTGATTTATCACTGGAATTTTCTATTGAAAATTTTCTGTGATTTATCACTGGAATTTTCTATAGAGAATTTTCTGATTTATCACTGGAATTTCCTATAGAATATTTTCAGTGATTTATCACTGGAATTTCCTATAGAATATTTATTACTGGAATTTTCTATAGAAAATTTTCTGTGATTTATCTCCGGAAAAAAAATTTCAGTGATTTATCACTGGAATTTTTTATAGAAAATTTTCCAATTTTCACTGGAATATCCTATAGAAAATTCTCTGTGATTATCACTGTAATTTTCTGTGATTTATCACTGGAATTTTCTATAGAAAATATTCTGTGATTTATCACTGGAATTTTCTATAGAAAATTTTCTGTGATTTATCACTGGAATTTTCTATAGAAAATTTTCTGTGATTTATCACTGGAATTTTCTATAGAAAATTTTCTGTGATTTATCACTGGAATTTTCTATAGAAAATTTTCTGTGATTTATCACTGGAATTTTCTATAGAAAATTTTCTGTGATTTATCACTGGAATTTTCTATAGAAAATTTTCTGTGATTTATCACTGGAATTTTCTATAGAAAATTTTCTGTGATTTATCACTGGAATTTTCTATAGAAAATTTTCTGTGATTTATCACTGGAATTTTCTATAGAAAATTTTCTGTGATTTATCACTGGAATTTTCTATAGAAAATTTTCTGTGATTTATCACTGGAATTTTCTATAGAAAATTTTCTGTGATTTATCACTGGAATTTTCTATAGAAAATTTTCTGTGATTTATCACTGGAATTTTCTATAGAAAATTTTCTGTGATTTATCACTGGAATTTTCTATAGAAAATTTTCTGTGATTTATCACTGGAATTTTCTATAGAAAATTTTCTGTGATTTATCACTGGAATTTTCTATAGAAAATTTTCTGTGATTTATCACTGGAATTTTCTATAGAAAATTTTCTGTGATTTATCACTGGAATTTTCTATAGAAAATTTTCTGTGATTTATCACTGGAATTTTCTATAGAAAATTTTCTGTGATTTATCACTGCAATTTTCTATAGAAAATTTTCTGTGATTTATCACTGCAATTTTCTATAGAAAATTTTCTGTGATTTATCACTGCAATTTTCTATAGAAAATTTTCTGTGATTTATCACTGCAATTTTCTATAGAAAATTTTCTGTGATTTATCACTGCAATTTTCTATAGAAAATTTTCTGTGATTTATCACTGGAATTTTCTATAGAAAATTTTCTATGATTTATCACTGGAATTTTCTATAGAAAATTTTCTGTGATTTATCACTTGAATTTTCTATAGAAAATTTTCTGTGATTTATCACTTGAATTTTCTATAGAAAATTTTCTGTGATTTATCACTTGAATTTTCTATAGAAAATTTTCTGTGATTTATCACTTGAATTTTCTGTGATTTATCACATGAATTTTCTATAGAAAATTTTCTGTGATTTATCACTTGAATTTTCTATAGAAAATTTTCTGTGATTTATCACTTGGATTTTCTATAGAAAATTTTCTGTGATTTATCACTTGAATTTTCTATAGAAAATTTTCTGTGATTTATCACTTGAATTTTCTATAGAAAATTTTCTGTGATTTATCACTTGAATTTTCTATAGAAAATTTTCTGTGATTTATCACTTGAATTTTCTATAGAAAATTTTCTGTGATTTATCACTGGAATTTTCTATAGACAATTTTCTGTGATTTATCACTTGAATTTTCTATAGAAAATTTTCTGTGATTTATCACTTGAATTTTCTATAGAAAATTTTCTGTGATTTATCACTTGAATTTTCTATAGAAAATTTTCTGTGATTTATCACTGGAATTTTCTATAGACAATTTTCTGTGATTTATCACTGGAATTTTCTATAGACAATTTTCTGTGATTTATCACTGGAATTTTCTATAGACAATTTTCTGTTATTTATCACTGGAATTTTCTATAGAAAATTTTCTGTTATTTATCACTGGAATTTTCTATAGAAAATTTTCTGTGATTTATCACTGGAATTTTCTATAGAAAATTTTCTGTGATTTATCACTGGAATTTTCTATAGAAAATTTTCTGTGATTTATCACTGGAATTTTCTATAGAAAATTTTCTGTGATTTATCACTGGAATTTTCTATAGAAAATTTTCTGTGATTTATCACTGAAATTTTCTATAGAAAATTCTCTGTGATTTATCGCTGGAATTTTCTATAGAAAATTCTCTGTGATTTATCACTGGAATTTTCTATAGAAAATTTTCTGTGATTTATCACTGGAATTTCCTATAGAATATTTTCTGTTATTTTTCATTGGAATTTTCTATAGAAAATTTTCTGTGATTTATCACTGGAATTTTCTATAGAAAATTTTCTGTGATTTATCTCTGGAATTTTCTATAGAAAATTTTCTGTGATTTATCACTGGAATTTTTCTTGGAAAATTTTGTGATTGTCACTGGAATTTCCTATTGAAAATTCTCTGTGATTATCACTGTAATTTTATGCAGAAAATGTTTTGTGATTATCACTGTAATTTTCTGCGATTATCACTGGATTTTCTATAGAAAATTTTCTTTGGTTATCATTGGAATTTTTTATGGAAAATTTTTTGGGACTTTCACCAAAGGTTTTCTTTAGATAACATCTCGGTGAATATCACTAAATGTTTTCTTTGGAAAATTTTCGGTGATTGTCACAGAATGTTTTCTTTAGAATATTTTCTGTGAGTATCACAGAATGTTTTCTTTATTTTCCTTCTTTGGTCCTATCCCGGAAAAATATTTTATTTGTTAAGTAAAAACCATTAGGAAAAAGTTAAGAACTTCTAATGGACGTTTTTTTGTACAGTCAAAAGACAACGCAACGTTTGTGTCTGTAGATGGTGGTGTCTGCTTCTGTTTGATCATGCTGTTCTGTCGTCGGTGTGAGTGTGTCAATGAAACCAAATAGTAATCATACGCCTTGTATGATTTTACCATCGATTTAGGTTAAAAAAAAAATATCAAAGACTTAACTCTCTTACCTTTTCTCCCCGGGGTAAAGATGTTGATGACGGGGAATTTTACGCTATATTTGTGGGATACCTCGTTGTACGTGACTCTTTAACCCCCCTTCACTCAACCCCTTTGGAGAGGATAGCTGAGATTCCACTTATATATCTTTAATGTCTTCTCGTTTTGTCGTTCAAGCAAAAGTTAAATGAAGTCATGAAACTTTATAAACGTCTCTGTGGGGAGAGGTGGAGGAGGACAATCAAGGCATTCGTGAAAGCAGAAATACACTTTGATTCACGAACACTTTATGATTTCCTCTCGGACAAAAGGACAAGAAAGAAAAAGGGATTTGAGAATTCTGAAAGAGTGACTGAGAGAGAACAGCCTAAAGTCCAACAAATAAATTTAACATAATCACTCTCGCCAACCCGGCAGAAAGCTAAGCATTTGAGAAAACTTTTCTGTGTCAGGATTTTTTTTTTGTGGACCAGAGGACACACAAACGCATTTAAAGCATAACACATTGAGAGAGACATTAAAAAGTTAAACGTGCGTGTCTAAAATACCATAAAAGGTATTAAGTAATGTCCGGATAGATGCTGCCCACCAACAGAGCAGGGGTGGTGGTGGCGTTGCGTAAATTTCTCGACACATGTGTGCGACATACAAGGGAGTGCGCGTGTGTGTGTGTGAGTTCGAGGACAACAATCGAGCCAAAGTTTATGTCTGACATAAAAAAGGAAATATTTCATTTCACTCTTGACCACAAACTTACAAGACACCCGTACCACCACCTATACTCATACACATACATACATATTTAGATACATATATGAGTTCATTTCCGCTTAGACTACTACAACGCCTTCCGGCTCGTCTTGAAACATCTTTTCCAAAAGTCATTTCCGTGTGGTTAGATTTAAAGCTGCCTTTCTGGGTTTTATGGCCGTTGTCTTTCTCGACATTATTTTTTTTTTGGGCAAAACTGGTGTGTTAACTTGTGAAAATAAACTTTTACTTTATGAAGTCTTTCTTTTCGTTTATTTATGAGTTTGAAATAAAATGTTTACACTTCAACAAATGCAAGTCACATTTATTCCGACCGCATACATAGACTTTATTTCCATCCACCTATTCTCATAGAGATATATACATATGTGTAAATTTGATTGCTTTGCGGTTAACATTTATTGGTGCGTAAAATTTTTCCGGGTAAATGAAAACATCGTTGAGGTTTGTTTGATACATATTCAATCCCTCACATCCGAATCCTAGACACAGTTTCAATTACAGAATCAATAAAAAATGTTTCAGACAAAAAAGGAAATTAAAATTGATATTCATGTGGATTCAAGACGTAATTGATTTTGAGCATACAATTTCTAAATAAAAATCAGTGATAAACACAGAAATTTTCTAAAGAAAATTATATCACTTCAGAAAATTTTCAAAGAAAATCACAGAAAAATTTTTGAAGCGGAAATGTTCATTGATTTTCGCAGAAAATGTCCTGAAGTGAAAATGTTCAGTGATAATCAGAATATTTTCTAAAGAAAATACAAGTGATAATCACAGAGAATTTTTGATGGACAATTCCAGTATTAATCACAGAAAATCTTCTATAGAAACTTCCAGTGATAATCACAGAAAATTGTCTATAGGAAATTCCAGTGATAATCACTGAAAATTTTCTATAGGAAATTCCAGTGATAATCACAGAAAATCTTCTATAGAAAATTCCAGTGATAATCACAGAAAATTTTCAATAGAAAATTCCAGTGTTAATCACAGAAAATTTTCAATAGAAAATTCCAGTGATAAATCGCAGAAAATTTTCTATAGAAAATTCCAGTGATAAATCGCAGAAAATTTTCTATAGAAAATTCCAGTGATAACCACAGAAAATCTTCTATAGAAAATTCCAGTGATAAATCACAGAAAATTTTCTCAAGAAAATTCCAGTGATAAATCACAAAAAATTGTTTAAAGTAATTTCCTGTGATAAATTTTCTATAGAAAATTCCTGTGATACATTTTCTATAGAAAATTCCAGTGATAAATTTTCTATAGAAAATTCCAGTGATAAATTTTCTATAGAAAATTCCAGTGAAAAATTTTCTATAGAAAATTCCAGTGATAAACTTTCTATAGAAAATTCCAGTGATAAATCACAGACAATTTTCTATAGAAAACTCCAGTGATAAATCACAGAAAATTTTCTATAGAAAACTCCAGTGATAAATCACAGAAAATTTTCTATAGAAAATTCCAGTGATAAATCACAGAAAATTTTATAGAAAATTCCAGTGATAAATCACAGAAAATTTTCAATAGAAAATTCCAGTGTTAATCACAGAAAATTTTCAATAGAAAATTCCAGTGTTAATCACAGAAAATTTTCAATAGAAAATTCCAGTGATAAATCGCAGAAAATTTTCTATAGAAAATTCCAGTGATAAATCGCAGAAAATTTTCTTTAGAAAATTCCAGTTTTAAATCACGGAAAATTTTCTATAGAAAATTCCACTGATAAATCACAGAAAATTTTCTTTAAAAATTGCAGTGATAAATCACCGAAAATTTTCTATAGAAAATTCCCAGTGATAAATCACAGAAAATGTTCTATAGAAAATTCCCAGTGATAAATCACAGAAAATGTTCCATAGAAAATTCCCAGTGATAAATCACAGAAAATTTTCTAAAGAAAATACCTGTGATAACCATAGAAAATTTTCTATAGAAAATTCCAGTGATAAATCACAAAAAATTTTCTAAAGAAAACTCCAGTGATAAATCACAGAAAATTTTCTAAAGAAAATTCCAGTGATAAATCTCAGAAAATTTTCTAAAAAAAATTTCAGTAAATTACAGAAAATTCCCAGTGATAAAACACAGAACATTTTCTAAAGAAAAAATCCAGTGATAAATCACAGAGAATTTTCTATACGAAATTCCAGTGATAATTTTCTAAAGAAACCCTTTGATAATCACAGAACATTTTCTAAAGAAAACATTTTCCGAAGAAACCTATGATAATAACAGAATGTTGAAACTTGTGATAATATTGTAATTTATGTGATTATCCCTTTCAAGCCCGTTTGACCAGGTCAGTTATATTACCCATTTAATGTGTGTGTATTTGTTAGAGTTCCGATTTCCTCTTTGAGTCCTTTCTGAATCCTTTCTACGGTGTCAATGTGCTATGTCCTATCCTCTTGAGTCGTGTTTATTTATTTGGTGTCCAGTTTCTA
Organism: Eudasyphora cyanicolor; assembly: GCA_963930755.1. Lineage (NCBI taxonomy): Eukaryota > Metazoa > Arthropoda > Insecta > Diptera > Muscidae > Eudasyphora > Eudasyphora cyanicolor. The sequence goes on from OZ005737.1 coordinate 13,053,365, forward strand.
CTTTTGAAGCGCTCCAAAGAAATTGTCTTGTTAATTAATCCCTTGATGACCTTTGTAAAGGAATGCTATGAACATTATATGAAAAGGATTAGGACAAGGGATGTAATACAACAGCTCGAAAGGACAGACAGAGACAGCGCAGGAAAACCATTAACAAAAGCGCTTGTTAATGATGTGACAAAGTTTGTGACAAAAATTTGTCGAGCAAAATTTACCAAGAGCAGACCAAAAAAATAAAACAAGGTCGAAAACCATTGACTGTTTTTTGGTCATTCAGCGGGTGAATGGTGAAGTGTTGGGGGGAGAGGAGAGAGCGAGAGAGCAGCAGAACCCTTATCAAAGAACTTTGATTTAAAATTTCAACATCATTAATTAATCTCTTAAGGGAAACGCGCTGGTCTAATGCTACGCCAATTCAAACGGATACATTAAGTTAGGCAAAAAAACTTCGAAAACGAAAAGATAATCTAGAAAAAAGAAAGAACAAAAGATGGCCAGCAAAATCAAAGGAGCAAATGAAAAGGGTTCTGTTTGTTATGTTATTTATGACAAAAATGAGGGCCTGTGACCATCCGTTGTCCATCGTCTGTCCTTAGCAAAATATGAACTGATAGAAAACAGAAAATTCGCAAAAAGTGAACAAAACTCAAATACCGGTTCTGAAAAAGGACATTGAACGGAGGTGGAGGAAATAGTAGGAAAAACTTAGGACTGACATAATGTCATGATTTTCAATGTTTTGTGTTTAGAGTCGCCTCTCGTCCCAAAAAAAAAAAAACAAAATGTTAGTCATGACCGGCCTTGGGCGCCAAATATTGTTGTTATTTTTTTCCAAAGGCTCGACTCAAATCTCGTTTATGAACGCTCATGGAATACTTGACAATGAGGGTCAGTAAATAGCAAGTCAAAAAGTGTTTTTTTTTCTTTGTCGAAACAATTCTCCAGCAAGAAAAAAACACAAATTAAACAGTAAATTGTACTCAGCGTTGTTTTAATTTTCATTTTTCTTTTAGCTTAATTTATGCCGGGCATTCATTAGCAAGCAAGCAAATTAAAATAAGCCTCGTAATGTATACAACAACAAGAAAATAGGCATTTGTCCTTGAGCTGATTTTTGTTTGTTTCGAGGCCTTGGGAAAATGGAAATTCTTACATTTATGTTGCTAAAAAAATCGTTTTTCCATTACATTTTAACACTGAAAGGCATTCGAAGATTTAGAACTAAAAGGAAGGTCTGGACAAGAAATGTAAAACGGGTATAGGATTAAAATATTGATTGATTGGTTAATGGGGAAAAAGAGCATAGGTAAGTTTTTCCATTACGTGATTTTTAGTATAGTTAGCCATTAATTAAAATCTTCTTTTTGTTTTCAAAATCTTATTAACTCAACCGATATAGGCATAATTTAAATTTCGGGCCTCTAGAGCGTATGATTCATATTAATTTGAAGTATTTGTATAAATTCTTTCTCTGTCGCTGATCCAATCATAATATTGAAATTATTTAAACAGATAAGGATGAAAAACAGATCAGTTTATTAGAATAGATAAGGTTTTAACAAATTTTCTGACAAATGTAGGGACTGTGAGGCTGAAAATGTTGAAATCTTAAAATAATATAAGGCTCAATGAAAAATAAATATTTGTCAATAATTTTCCATAAAATTTTAGTCATATCTTCAAACTGAAAGCCATTGGAAAATTTAGTACTGTAAGAGGACAGACTAAAAATAGAAAAAAAAACATCAGAACAAACAGAAATCCTTCTAGATAAGAATTGTTTCCTTTAGGTGACATATAGCATATTAAGCTATTCATGTTTTTTTAATCGTTAAAGTAACAGCCGAGATAGGCAAATTTTAAATTTGAGCCTCTAGAGCGTATGAGTCATATTATTTTAAAGGTCTTTGTATAAATAATTCTTTTGTTGTTGATCCAACCAAATTATTGAAGTGCTAAGTTTTTTCCTTCATTGCAATGATTTGAAATCTCCTTTTAATTTCCTAAATCTTATTAAATCACCCCATATAGGGTAATTTTAGATTTCGGGCCACTAGAGCGTATGACTCATAATAATTTGAAGTATTTGTAAAAATTCTTTTTTAATCGCTGATCTAATCAAAATATTGAAATATTTTAAACTAATAATGATACACAACAGATTAATTTATTAGAATAGATATTGTTTTAGCGAATTAACTGACAAATGCAGGAATTGAGAGGCTACAAATGCAAACATCTTAAAATAATGTAAGTCTCAATGAAAAATATTTGTCAATAAATTTCCATAAAATGTTAGTTACATCTTTAAAATGAAAGGCTTTTGAAAATTTCGAATTGAAAAAGGACAGACTAAAAAAGGAATGGGAGTATCGTAAAAACTTTTCTTTAGAAATTTTTCTGTAACTATCACAGGAAGTTTTCTCTAGAATTTTTTCGGTGACTATCATAGAAACTTTTCTTTAAAAAATTTTCTCTGACTATCACAAAAATATCTATCACAGAATGTTTTCTTTTTAGAAAATTTTCTGTGATATCTATCACAGAATGTTTTCTTTTTAGAAAATTTTCTGTGATATCTATCACAGAATGTTTTCTTTTTAGAAAATTTTCTGTGATATCTATCACAGAATGTTTTCTTTTTAGAAAATTTTCTGTGATATCTATCACAGAATGTTTTCTTTTTAGAAAATTTTCTGTGATATCTATCACAGAATGTTTTCTTTTTAGAAAATTTTCTGTGATATCTATCACAGAATGTTTTCTTTTTAGAAAATTTTCTGTGATATCTATCACAGAATGTTTTCTTTTTAGAAAATTTTCTGTGATATCTATCACAGAATGTTTTCTTTTTAGAAAATTTTCTGTGATATCTATCACAGAATGTTTTCTTTTTAGAAAATTTTCTGTGATATCTATCACAGAATGTTTTCTTTAGAAAATTTTCTGTGATATCTATCACAGAATGTTTTCTTTAGAAAATTTTCTGTGATATCTATCACAGAATGTTTTTCTGTGAATAGATATCACAGAAAATTTTCTAAAGAAAACATTCTGTGATAGATATCACAGAAAATTTTCTAAAGAAAACATTCTGTGATAGATATCACAGAAAATTTTCTAAATGTTTTCTTTTTAGAAAATTTTCTGTGATATCTATCACAGAATGTTTTCTTTAGAAAATTTTCTGTGATATCTATCACAGAATGTTTTCTTTAGAAAATTTTCTGTGATATCTATCACAGAATGTTTTCTTTAGAAAATTTTCTGTGATATCTATCACAGAATGTTTTCTTTAGAAAATTTTCTGTGATATCTATCACAGAATGTTTTCTTTAGAAAATTTTCTGTGATATCTATCACAGAATGTTTTCTTAAGAAAATTTTCTGTGATATCTATCACAGAATGTTTTCTTAAGAAAATTTTCTGTGATATCTATCACAGAATGTTTTCTTTAGAAAATTTTCTGTGATATCTATCACAGAATGTTTTCTTTAGAAAATTTTCTGTGATATCTATCACAGAATGTTTTCTTTAGAAAATTTTCTGTGATATCTATCACAGAATGTTTTCTTTAGAAAATTTTCTGTGATATCTATCACAGAATGTTTTCTTTAGAAAATTTTCTGTGATATCTATCACAGAATGTTTTCTTTAGAAAATTTTCTGTGATATCTATCACAGAATGTTTTCTTTAGAAAATTTTCTGTGATATCTATCACAGAATGTTTTCTTTAGAAAATTTTCTGTGATATCTATCACAGAATGTTTTCTTTAGAAAATTTTCTGTGATATCTATCACAGAATGTTTTCTTTAGAAAATTTTCTGTGATATCTATCACAGAATGTTTTCTTTAGAAAATTTTCTGTGATATCTATCACAGAATGTTTTCTTTAGAAAATTTTCTGTGATATCTATCACAGAATGTTTTCTTTAGAAAATTTTCTGTGATATCTATCACAGAATGTTTTCTTTAGAAAATTTTCTGTGATATCTATCACAGAATGTTTTCTTTAGAAAATTTTCTGTGATATCTATCACAGAATGTTTTCTTTAGAAAATTTTCTGTGATATCTATCACAGAATGTTTTCTTTAGAAAATTTTCTGTGATATCTATCACAGAATGTTTTCTTTAGAAAATTTTCTGTGATATCTATCACAGAATGTTTTCTTTAGAAAATTTTCTGTGATATCTATCACAGAATGTTTTCTTTAGAAAATTTTCTGTGATATCTATCACAGAATGTTTTCTTTAGAAAATTTTCTGTGATATCTATCACAGAATGTTTTCTTTAGAAAATTTTCTGTGATATCTATCACAGAATGTTTTCTTTAGAAAATTTTCTGTGATATCTATCACAGAATGTTTTCTTTAGAAAATTTTCTGTGATATCTATCACAGAATGTTTTAGAAATTTTTCGGTGATATCTATCACAGAATGTTTTAGAAATTTTCCTGTGATATCTATCACAGAATGTTTTAGAAATTTTCCTGTGATATCTATCACAGAATGTTTTAGAAATTTTCCTGTGATATCTATCACAGAATGTTTTAGAAAATTTTCTGTGATATCTATCACAGAATGTTTTAGAAAATTTTCTGTGATCTATATTTTCTTTAGAAAATTTTCTGCGATATCTATCACAGAATGTTTTTTTAGAAAATTGATTGAAAATTGTGACTTTCACAGCTTTTTTTTCTTTAGAAAATTTTCTGTGACTTTCACAGCATATTTTTTTTGGAACATTTTCTGTGATTATCACAGGATCTTTTCTTTGGAACATTTTCTGTGATTATCACAGGATCTTTTCTTTAGAAAATCGTCTGTGACTATCACAGAATCTTTTTTCAGAAAATTTTCTGTGACTATCACAAATACTTTTCCTTAGAAAATTTTCTATCACAGAAACTTTTCTTTAGAAAATTTTCTGTGACTATCACAGAATGTTTTCTATAGAAAATTTTCTGTGACTATCACAGAATGTTTTCTATAGAAAATTTTCTGACTATCACAGCATATTTTCTTTAGAAAATTTTCTGTGACTATCACAGCATATTTTCTTTAGAAAATTTTCTGCGACTTTCACAGAATGTTTTCTTTAGAAAATTTTTTTTGTGATTATCACAGAATGTTTTCTTTAGAAAATGTTGTGTGACTAACCCAGAAAGTTTTCTGTGATTATCCTTGACTATCACAGAATATTTTCTTCAGACAATTTTCTGTGATTATCACAGAAAGTTTTCTTTAGAAAATTTTCGGTGATTTTCACAGAATTTTAGAAAATTTTCGGCGACTATCTTGGAAACTTGTCTTTACATACTTTCAGAATATTTCATTTAAAAAAATGTCTGCAATTATCACTAAAGTTTTTTCACATTATTTTCTCTGTAATTGTCTTCAAAATTTATATTTAGATTTTTTTCTGTTTTTATTACTGATTTTTTTCCAGAACAGTTTGATTTTAAACGTTTTTTGTTGAAAAACGTTTCTGTGATTATTACAGAATTTTCTTTAACAAATGTTCTGTAATTATAATAGAATTTTCTTTAGACAATTTTCTGGGATCAGTATTAAACTTTATTTAAAAAAAATTCAGTGAATATCTCTGAAATGCAATAGAATTTTTTTTCTGAGATAATTACTGAATATTTTTGGACATTGCTCTGTATGTGGTTATCAATGGATGATCACAAAAAAGGTTTCCAGTGATTATAACTGAATTTTTATTTAGAAAAATGTCTGGATTGTCACTAATTTTTTTTAAAACTTAGTCTCTGATTATCAAGTTTTAATGGAAAGTTTTGGGTTTTACCTCCAGTTTTTTTAGTGTTTTGTGCGATTGTTACTGATTTTTCTCGTGTACTTAACTTTTAGTATTAGTTTAGTATAGTTCCTCTTCGAAATCATTTTTAATCGAAGAACTCGGGTGCGTATGATTTATTTTAATATAGAGATATGTTCACTATTTCTTCATTATTTGGTGAACTAGTCAACATTTTGAGGCAATTTAAACTGAAAATATGCATAAAGAAATACCTTTTATAAAATATATGACGTTTGAAAAAATTTGTATTTGTAGACATTAAAATATGTCACAGAATTTTTTCAGAAATCTTAAATGTAAAATATTCCATGTTATATTTCTCATGTCGTTGGATTTTAAAATAACTTGTTACGATTTTTTTATTATTTATTTCGATTCATGTAGAAAGGACATTGTTTACTATTGCTTCAATAGTATTCATTGTTTTCGTAAATTTAATTGGCGGTGCCTGGTATAATAATTGCTTTTTATTACATGCTCCATTTCGTTTGGATTACTCGGCCGGCTTGCTAGATAAATGCACAGTTACCTGGTTTGTTTTTAGTTTTTTTTTCTTTTTTTGGTAAAAAGGACCATCATAGTGCTTTCCCAGAAATTGTTGAAAACAATCCCTCCACCTCATCGCCGGCATCACGAGATTTTCCCCGTGAATGGATTGTACTCGTTTTCAAGTATTTGAGTGCGTTGGCAGCCGTCGTAGTGCTTATCAAAATTGTTTTTCAGCCGTTAAATAAACAACTCCGCCAGTGATGGTACTGCTGTGCAAACATCTGGGGGGGTGCTAGATATGGTCCTGCCCATAAACTGCATTCCCTGCTAACGCCTGCAAACAGTATACGCCGGTTTTATGATAGCACGAACCAGCACTTGTTATTCTACCTTTGATGAGGACATGCGAGTCTGGTTTTTATTATGGAAAAATTGTCCATAGCAAGTACTATCGTATTGGAGAAAAAACGGAGCCGAAGGTAGAGTTTAACGTTGTCACAGTTTTATGGAAAAGTCTGTTTGTTTTAACAATCATTGCTCCATGTTAAACAGGTGAGTTCGTGGCTTACTGCTGCAAAAGGATGCGTTGTTTGTCTGGTTTATGGCCGATAGACTCTGTTTCCTTTCATATTCCATACACAGACATATACATACGTGAGTTGGTTGGAGCCATTTTTATTTGATAGTAAAATTGTTAACATTGTTTGTCAATTGGTAATTTAAAATAATTTTTGAAAATACTTTCAAGCTAAAGTTAACAAAGAAGTTTAAGGAATAGTAAACATTTTAAAACAAAATTTAAAAAGTAAGGAATCTAGTTTAAAAAAGATAATTTTATATCACAACTTTGTGTTTTGATTATAGAAATTTGTTTTTAAAAAGTCCTTGGGTTTAATACAAATTCGGTTGTAAAAACTGATTTTTTATGGAATGTATAGCTAAAGAAAATATTTTTTTCAGTGCATTATTGATTCGCACTTCAAACTGAAGTTCCCGCTCGTTAAAAATCTGTTTTCAAAACTTCAAAATTGTTCTCCATATTTTAGGAATCTTAATTTATAATTTCGGTCCCAGGGAGCGTATGCTTTACATTAATACCGATATGCTTTTAAAGTTTATGCAATAATTAAAGATCTAAAAAACATAATGTTGTGATTTAAATGCCAAATGATACAAAACAATTCATCCAATTCGTATATGTAAAGAAAATATAAAATTTCCTCTATATGCATTACTCTCACTAGCTTAAATGTAATAAAATTCTACGACAATACCTCAGTACTTTAATTCACTCATCTGTAACACTTAAGTATTGCGATATTAACAGATCATTTCATTTGAACACAATAGCATGGGAAATAAATTAATGACTTATCTCCGGTTGTGGTGACGATAAGCCTATCGTTATTTAATATATGTATCCTTAGAGGCACGCAACGAACACTTTCCCCGGTGCAATGGCATTCATTTAAGCATTATCCTTTAGTAAGTTCCCCCCAATAAATAGCTAATAGACATTTATGATGTTAATACACAATTAAGTGAGAGACAGCTTAATTATTAGTTATACGAGTATGATTACAGGATGAACACACGCAAACACACATTGACATAAATACATGTCTGTGTTGGCCTGGAAATATAATACATGTGGGTCATTTACTCAATGGTCCAACTTAAGTATGAATGTCAGTCGGTAGAGATAATATGGTTGAGATAAGCTGCTTAAACAAATTCAAACATAGTTCCTGGAACATTATAGTCATGTAGAGATTTTTATCATTACCATTGTTCATTCTGACGGTCAGTACATTCTCGTGAACCATTAAGTATTTTCGTTGGGGAGTAATCCTAATAGCAAGGCGAGACATTTTGATTCAAATGGTAAATTGGAGAAGATTTAGGTAGGGAATGAAATTGCGTTAAGCTAAAGATATTTTCGTACATTCTTTGAAAATATGTTTGTCTGGAAACAGATTTATATTTACTTACATAATTCTACTTTATTGCAATATAGTTAGCATTTTTGCAAAATATTTGAAAATTTGTCAAAATATTACTTTAAAAAATACCTTCCTTCACTTTGAAGGAATTCTTTGATCTTCAGCTCAACTCCACAGTGAGAAAAACCATAAAATAACATCAATAGCAGATCAATCCCGCACAGGGAAACATCAAAATATTACTTCATCATGTTCAATTAATAATGAACCTCGGAGGATTTTTTCTATATATACTAGTCTTTAAATATATAACGACTTAGTAACATTATTCTAGCTTTTTGGTATATACCAATCAATTATTTTAAGATTTATAATCTACTTTTAAAAATATAAAAATATTACTTCATTACGGAAATATCGTAATTTTTAATAACGGGCCTCTGAAGCGTATGATTATTATTAATACTGATATATTAAGAAACTCTACTATATGTCGCTATCAAATCAACCTACGGAAGATATGTAGACTGCTAACGGTTATCGCTCAAATAGATATGTAAATTTGTCACCACTAGGCTTGGGAGCGTATGCTTGCTATTAATATAGATGTATTTTTATAATTCCTTCAACTGCCTGCGATCCAATCAACATAAGGAAGATGTACAAATGGACAACGAATCAAAACAAATCATAGTCCCGATACTTGCAGAACATTTAATTTGGTCTCTCCATGAAATGCCAGTTTATACACACTTAATATTTTATTTAATTTCTATAATATCTTAATTTTAAATCATTGTCCTATGGAACGGAAGTATATTAGTATTAAAACTGTTATATAAACTCATATCTAGTCCGCTATTAAATTAACTTAGAGCAGAGGAATCAATGATCTAAGATACCAAAGAAATTATGGTTATGGTAGTAATGTAGTATCGTATGAGATCTAATTACAATATTCCGTTTTATAAACTTTGAAACCTTTCGATAATATCTTCAAAATCTCCGATTATCTCCGAAATATCTTAATATTTCAATGTTAGCCTTGGGAGCGTATGATTGTTATTAATACCGATGTATTTTTTTGTAATTTCTTCAACTGCCTGCGATCCAACCAACATAAAGAGGATATACAAATGGATAACCGATCAATACAGTTTATAGGTCCGATATTAGCAGAACATTTCATTTGTTCCCTCCATGAATGTCGTTTTATACACTCTTAATATTTTATTTGATCTCCAGAATATATGCATTTTTATTCTTGCGCCTCTGGAACGTAAGATTATTATTAATGCTGATGTATTTCTATAATCTATATAATCGATATCTTTAAGCGGTTACGGATCCAACATAATATCGTTCGGATGTTAATATTGTATTTCATATATTTTCAAAATTCAATTTTCAAAATCTTAGATAATCTCCGAGATATTTTAATTTGTTATCATTAGCCTTTGGAGCGTATAATTGATATCAATTTGAATGTATTTTTAGGATTTCGTTTGTAACCTGCGATCTAATCAACATAAGGAAGTTGTACAAATGGCTAAGGATTCATAACAAATCATTGTTCCGATATTAGCAGAACACTTAGGTCTCTCCGTGAAATTACATCTTATAGTACGAGTATATTATTTGATTTCCAGGATATCATAAATAAATCAATGGTCTCTGGGGCATATGTATATGATTAATACTGATGAATTTTTATAAATTTTAGCTCACGGCAAAATCAACGTACAAAACGTCTTTAAACGGCCAACATAACATTTTTCTGACATTAAAAGAACATGTTATTTGATCTTCTTTCTAAAATCTATTTCACATACATTTAAAACTATCCTTAATCTCCAAGATATATTAATTTTTCATTATCGGCCTTGGGAGCGTATGACTGATATAATTACTGCTATATTTTTAGAAAGGATTCTTTTGTCTGCGATCCAATCAACATATGGAAGGTTTTCAAACGGATAGCGAATCAAAACAGATCATAGGTCCGACATTAGCAGATCATTTCATTTGGTCCCTCCATAAAATGTCATTTAGACACCCTTAATAATTAATTTAATTTCTATAACATCTTAATTTTGAATCATTGTACTCTGGAACGGAAGGTTATTATTATAAACTGTTCTGTGGTCCATGTTTATGGTTCAGTAATATTGAAGTATTGTATGTGATCTAATTTCAATATTCCGTTTTAAAAACTTTGAAAATCTTCGATAACTGCTTAGATATCTTAATTGTTCATCATTGGCCTTGGGAGCGTATGATTGCTATTAATTCTAATGTATTTTTAGGATTTCTTCTCTAACCTGTGATCCAATCAACAAATGGATAAAGATTCACAACAAATCATATTTCCGACATTAGCAGAGCATCTAATTTGGCTTCTCCGTGAAATGACTTCTTACATACTTTTAATATCTTATTTTATTTCCAGGATATCTTAAATAAATCATTGGTCACTCGGGCATATGTCTATTATTATTACTGATGTATTTTTATACTTTTTAGCTCATAGTCAAATCAACTTACACAACATCTGCAATCAGCTAACAAAACATTTTTCTGACATTAAAAGGGCATCTTATTTAATCTCCTTTCAAAAATCCATTTTACAAACATTTAAAACCACCCTTAATCTCCCAGATATATTGATTTTCCATTATCGGCCTTGGGAGCGTATGATTGCTATTTATACTGATGTATTCGTTGAATTTCTGCTATTGCCTGCGATCCAATTAACATATGGAAGGTTTTCAAATGGATAGCGAATCAAAACAGATCATAGGTCCGGCATTAGCACAACATTTAATTTGGTCCCTCCATGAAATGTAATTTTATACACATTAAATATTTTATTTAATTTCTATAATACCTTAATTTTGAATTGTGATGTTTTGGAGCGGAAGGTTATTATTAATACTGATATATAAACACTTCTATAGTCAGATATCCAATAAAATTACAGCAGATGAGTCAATGTTAAAATATAGTAATGCAGTATTTTATGAGATCTAATCACAATATTCCGTTTTGAAACCCTTCAATAATTTCTTCAAAATCTCTGATAATCTCCGAGATATCTTAATATTTCCATATTAGCCTATTCTTCTAAATGTACAAACGGATAACGAATCAAAACAAATTATAGCTTCGATATTAGTAGAACATTTCGTGTGACCAATCTATGGAATTTTATCTTATACACCCTTAATATTTTATGTGATTTCTATAATATCTTAATTTTGAATCATTATCCTCTGGAAGGCAAGGTTATTATTAATACTGATCTATAAACTCTTCTGTAGTCCGAGTTTATGGTTCTGATAGTAATGGAGTATTTTGTTTGATCTAATTTCAATATTAGGTTTTATAAACTTTGAAAATCTTCGATAACCTCTGAGATATCTTAATTTCCCATCATTAGCCTTGATTGCTATTAATTCTATTGTATTTTTAGGATTTCTTCTCTAACCTGCGTTCCAATCAACTTGAATTTTGTAACAAATCATATTTTCGATACTAACAGAACATTAAATTTGGTTTATCCGTGAAATGGCATCTTACATACTTTTAGTATCTTGTTTAATTTCTCTTATATCCTAATTTTGAATCATGATCCTCTATAACGAAAGGTTATTATTAGTACTAATATATAAACTCTTATAGTCCGAATCTATGGTTCTGATAATTATGAAGTATTTTATTTGATCTCATTTCAATATTCCGTTTTATAAACTTTGAAAATCTTCGACAACTTATGATAATCTCAATTTTTCATCATTAGCCTTTGAAGCGTATAATTGATATTAATTCGAATGTATTTTTTATTTCTTCTCTAACCTGTGATCCAATCTACATAAGGAAGTTGTACAATAGAATAATGATTAATAACAAATCGTAGTTCCGATATTTTCAGAACATTAAATGTGGTCTCTCCGTGAAGTGACTCCTTACACACTTTTAATAGCTTTTTTGATTTCCAGGATATCGTGATGGATCTCTGGATCGTACAAATTATGGTTCTGTAGTAATGAAGTATTTATAATGTAATCTCATTTCAATATTCCGTCTTATAAACTTCGACCACCTATGAAATATCTTAATTGTTCATCATTAGCCTTTAGAGCGTATAATTGATATTAATTCTAATGCATTTTTTGATTTTTTCTCTAACCTTTGATCCAATCCACAATAGAAAGTTTTGCCAATGGATAACGATTCATAACAAATCGTAGTTCCGATATAAGCAGAATATTCAAATTGGTATCTCCGTGAAATTACATCTTACTGTCTTATTTAATTTCAAGGATATAGTGAGTTATCCTCATAGATCTATGGAGCGTATGATTATTACTAATACTGATGTATTTTTATGAGCTCTTCTGTAGTCCGCTATCAAATCAACTTATAGAATATAAGTAAACAACTAATATTCTAAAAAAAATTATTCTTTTGACATTAATGGAGTACTTTATTCGATTTAATTTAAAAAATACATTTTACAAACCATTAAAATTTTAGATTATCTGCGTGATTTCTAAGTTTTTCATTATTAGCCTAGGGAGCGTATGATTGCTAATAATACTAATGTATTTTTAGAAATTTTTCTATATTCTTCGATTAACATAAGAAATATTTACAAAATAAGTCACAGTTTTGAACTCAATATGGCCTCCATTAAAATATGATCTTACAATCTTTTAGTGCCATTTTTCATCTCCAGGATATCTTAATTTGTATTTATGTGTCCTGGGTTCGTTACTATTATATATTTATTCCCTTCGTTCCAGTGTGAAACATAAGGTCTTGGCTATTAATACTGATATATTTTTAGAAACTTGTCGAGTTCTCTATCAAATCAGCTTATAGAACTGAGTAAAGGGATCTAAAACAAATATTTGTTCTAGATCTTGATATTATCTCCGTTATTTATCTCCTTTCAAAAATACATTTTACAAACTTTTGAAACCACCCTTTATCTTCGAGATATCTCAGTTTTTCATAATAAACCCTGGGAGCGTATGATTGCTATTAATTTTAATCTATTTTTAAGATTTCTTCTACAGCCTGCAATCCAATCAATATACGGAAGATGTACAAACACCTAACGATTCACAACAAATCACAGCTCCGATAGTAGCAGAATAATTCCTTGGTCCCTCCGTAATAAATTAATTTTTCCAGCTTTTAAAACCTTAATAAATTAATTAATCTTAATTAATAATTAATCTTAATAAATCTCCGAGATATCTTATTTTTTTATCATTAACCTAAGATGATTGTGGAAGATTTCCTTTGGTCACTCCGTGAAATATAATTTTTCACACTTCTAATATGTTATTTCATTTCCAGTATATCTTAGCTTTTTAACAATGGGCCTCTGGGACATTTCATTATTAATATTTCTGAGGTATTCTTATAAACTCTTCTGTAGTCTACAGTCTTGAATGAACTAACACTATATTTGTTTGATATCATTCCATCTTTGAAATATCATCTTACAAACTTTTACTATCTTTTTTAATCTACAGGATATATTAATTTCAATTTTTAATATGTTATTTCATTTCCAGTATATCTTAGCTTTTTCACAATGGGCCTCTGGGACGCTTCATTATTAATATTTCTGGGGTAAATTATTATTCTGATATTAGGAAATCATTTTAATAAAATTCCTTCCAAAAATCTATTTTCCAAAGTTTTAAAATCTTAATAAATCTCCGGGGATCTTAATTGTTCATCACTAACCTTGGGAGCGTATGATTCTTATTTATTATGATGAATTTTTTAATTTTATTATATAGTCAGCAATATAATCAATTTTAAGAAGTTGTGCAAACGGCTTACGATTCCAGACGAATCATAGTACCGATATTAGCAGAATATTTCGTTCGGTTACTCCGTGCAATGTCATCTTACACACTTATAAAATCGTATTTGATTTCCAGTATATCTTAATTATTAACAATGGGCCATATAAGTATAAAATCCATTTTACAAACATTTAAAACCTCTCTTAATCTCCGAGATATCTTAATTTGTCATCATCAACCCTGGGAGCGTATGATTATTATTAATACTGGTGTATTTTTTGAATTTCTTATATAGTCTGCAATCCAATCAGTTTAAGGAAGGCGTACAAACGGCTAACGTTACAAAATAAATCATAGTTCCGATATTAGCAGAACATTTCCCTCTTTGAAATATCTCCTTACAAAATTCGAATCCTTTTTTCCTTTCCAGAATATCTTAATTTGTAATCATGGGCCTCTGGAACGTATGATTATTATTAATACTGAAGATTTTTTCGAAATTCTTCTCTATCTTGCTGTCGAATCAACTTACACAAGATGTGTAAACGGCTAGCGATCTAAAATAAATTATTGTTCTGATATTAGTAGAGTATCGAATACATCAGTATTTATAATAATCATACGTTTCAGAGGCCCTTTATTAAAAATTAAGATATCCTGGAAAGGATATTAGATATTAACATTTTGTAAGATGATATTTTAAAGAGCTAAATGTTGTGCTAATTTTATTAATCTAATTTTACTTATTTACCGAGATATCTTAATTCTTTAATATTGTCCTTTAGAGCGTATAATTGTTATTAATTACCGCCCAAAAAAAATATGGAGAAATTGTAAAAATTTCGAACGATTGAAAAAATATACATTTTCTAAAATTAACTAATTCGCGTCTTTCTAATAATAAATCTGGTCTACATTTAAAAAAGATTATATAAATTTGTCAATCCTTTGTTAACTTAAAAATTGTTGGAAATCCTTTTTTGGAATCTCTATTTGCCACATGAACAATTCAAATCAAGGCATGTTAACTTATTGCGATTGATATCCCACTGTTTGGACATTATATATTATTCATACTTCTCCTCAGTGTGATAACCAAATATTGAAGATTTCCAGAGAAAATCATTTCCATATCCAAAATATGTAGGAGTCTGTCCTTTGCATCCTTTTTGTGTATTTTTGGCTAATAAAATAAACAAATATGTCAGTCTTTTGTTTGCGGCATTCACACAATATGCTCGATGATGATATCCTTGCCAATCCTGCCCAGGACCAAGTCAGTGTCAAGTGTTGTTTTGTTTATGTACAAGATTGTCAGTCCAAATGATATGATATGGGATATGCTTAGAGTTGTATTTGTTATTATTGTGACAGGAGCAAAGATTTTGTTTTGACAATAAATCCTCCTACCAGAGATTGTTATGCATATATAATTGTCTGAGAGTGTGGATAAGGGCAAGCGTTTTGCCGTTTGGCCAGTTTATCCTGTTAGCAGTTAATAACAGATAAAATATTCTTTTGTATAAAGAAATACCATTGTTCCGTTTTTCCCATTTTCGTTCTTAGTATTTGCCTAATGCTCTATGCTGTGGAAAGAGAGGAATTGGGATATATTGGTTTCCAGGACTTGTATATGCTGATAAAATGTGGGTGTATACTGACGAGTGTTTGTGTGTGTTTTTGGATAAATATTTTACATGCGAACACATGTGTGTATTTAACTTCCATTCAATTGTGATTGTGATATGATTTTTATGACATTGACCTACAACAACTAAAGCCTACGTAAGACACAGTGTTTTGCTACTGCACATGGGGACAGTATTTGTATAAAATTACATATATGTCTAAAATGTATAGAATCAAATCACGGCAAAGAAGTCTTCAATTGGGAGAATGTCCCAGTTATTAATCAAAAATCATATATTATCCGATGTATACAATAGACTTTAAAAATGATCCATATTTAGAGAGATATCTTAAATCTAAGTTATTTATATTATTAGCTATATAGAAGAGCAGTGTTTTATGTAGTCTGCATTTAAATATTTCCGTCCATAAATAACCCTTTTATGGACTTTAAAAATCTTGCATATTTAGCGAGATAACTTAAATTTAATTTCTTGACATGGGAGCGTATGACTACTATTAATACAAATGCATTTTCAGAAGTTCACCTATTACCCGCAATTTAATTATAATAATAAAGTAATTTAAATGCAAAGCGATTCACAACACACCAGCTAACTGGAAAATGTAGTTTTATTGCAAATTTAAGAACAGTTTAATTCTTTAAACTTTGCGAGAAAATTGAATATCCAATCTAATATATATAATCTTTTGTTTCCATAAGCGGGTAAGTTTCTTATTGCAGTTTAGTTTACTGAATTGTATCAATATTACACAAAAAATGGCGGTTTATAATCCATATTGTTTGCAAATATCCCGATATTTCCACAATTGAATATAGAAATAATTTCAATCGCCCGTTTGGATAGATCAGAGGTATACATATTTAAAAACAGCTATAAATAAATATATAATATAAATAATATTTATTATTATTATAAAATATTTATAATAATAATAATATATGCAGTTTAACAGATTTTAATATATTATTTAAGTAACTATCAAACCATTTTTATTTCCTGGTTTGATAGTTATCATTCAACCTTGAGATATGGTCATATGGAGCGTATTGCCTATAAACCGAGATCAACATAGTACAGATCCCTTGATCTATACACGTTACGAAATTTAAAAATAAAACAACCATTCCAAGGTTTTTCAATATATCTTAGGGTAATTTGTGAAATTACCAACTCTTGTTACAAATCAAAATTATTTTAAGATCAAAATAAAACAAACGAAATCAAATAATTGTACCTCACTATCATATATTATCAGCTATATAGAAAAGCAGCGTTTCATTTAGTTTGAAGTTAAATATTTCCGTCCATAAATACCCCTTTTACGGACTTTAAAAATATTGTATATTTAGCGAGATATCTTAAGTTTAATTTCAAGACATGGGAGCGTATGATTGCTATTAATACAATTCTATTTTCTGTATTTCACCGATTACTCGCGATCTAATTAACATAATAAAGTACGTTAAATGCATAAAGATATACAACACATCAGCCAAGTGAAAAATACAGTTTAATTCAAAATTTTATAACGGTTTGATTCTTCAAAGTAAGCGGAAGCTTTTACTTCTCAATTTATTACATTTATATATTACGTTTTGTGGACAGACGCGGGTTTCAATATTACGAAAAAACGGTGGTGGGTTTCCACTCAATATTGTATTGCAAATACACTAATTTTTCCACAATAGGATATGCAAATAATGAAAATCCCCCTTTTGGAGAAGTGAATTTCAAACAATCATGTATAAATACTAATTTTCTATGAAAATCCAACAGTTTTTAATATTTTATTTAAATAACTATAAAAACACAACATTATTTGCTTGTAAAATTATCTTTTAAAATCTCCAAATTTAACTTTTATCCTTGAGATTTCTAAATTATATTTGGTGGTCATATGAAACGTATGATTTACATTAATAATGATTTAACTTTAAACCGCAATCAAATAAAGGTAATGGGGGACATTTAAACGACTGACGATATAGAAATAGTGTTATATGGACATATGCCATGAAATTTTAAAAAAAAAATCCTCGATCCCAAGGATTTTAAACAGCTCTTAGGATAACTAATAGAATGTCTAACTCCAACTGCATTCATCTATTATCGTTTGTGACTAAGGAGAGGCAAGGTTTCGTCGTGTGCTTTGATCTACTATTTTGGAAAATGTCGTTTGTAATCAATTTTTAAAGAATAACTAAGATAATCTGCTTTTAATGTCTGCCAAATCTTTATACATACATGCTTGCCCTTTTGAAAAGTCCTGTATTTATTTATCACCGATATATTCATAACCCTTACTGTGCCTTCGGATATATGTTGTGACATTTAAAACTAAAGCATTGATACCAGAGCCGTTCATTGGATCATAGCATTATTTATGGAGGATTCTGCTGGAAAACAATTTCCAGCAAATTTTTACATATTCTTTGAAGTCTATTAGTATCATTCATTCTTGAGTTATCTTAATTTTAATGGAAGGTACCATAGAGCGTATGATTCATATTAATACTAATGTTAATTTAGTATTTGGTCTGTAGCGCAAGACCAGATTAATATAACGGGGAAGTTTAAACTACTTTTGATGGAGAACATAACGGTTGAAGACTATATGTTAGGACATTTAAAAATATGACGTCGATGCCAGAGGTGTTCAGTAAATCTTGACATATTTAATGATAGACTCAATTTGAATTTACTGAATTCATTTATATTACCTTATGACAAATGGAAGATCAATTTTTCTTCTTGAATTTTGGTATACCAAATTATATATTTTGAAAATTATGTATGTATATATTATTAATTTTATCAGGATTTATGAATAACTAAGATATACACCACCGTCACTCTTATTGGAATTATACTATTTTCCAAGTCAATAGATTAGCAATAAATGAAAGCTTTGTAGACAACTTCATTGTCAGGTCCTTCTAATTTTAGTGCATGTTCCAAATTCTTTTTTTGAAATTCTTTAAATCTGTCTCTAACTCGTGATGTGATAATTAGAATGGAGTGGTTTAAAACGCTAACAATGGAAAAAGATCAATAGATTATTAATAAAAGAAATCTTAGTCGATTTCTTAACAAGATCTCAGTTATGTTCTCCTAATTTTAATGATGTTTTTAAAATAAATTCTAACTCTATATTTTTCCCTTACTGTGTATTTTTGGTGGTATAATAGTAGATTCAAAAAAATGCCTGATTTCTACCTTTCAAAAACCCATTTGAAAATTCCTTAAATCTGTCTTTATCTACGAGTTATCGTCCTTCTAATTATGGACCTTGGGGGCGTATGATTATTATTAATACTTGAGTATTTATGGAATTTCTTCCATAGCTCGTGATTCCATCATCTGAATGACGTGGTTTAAAATGCGAATGATACAAAACTGAATCGTATATGGGCAGTAAAAGAAATTTTATTAATTTCCTAACAAATCTGTCTAAACTATGGGCCTATGGAGCGTATAATTATTATTAATATTTAAGTATTTTTGGAATTTATTCTATAGCTCGTGATGTGATCATTAGATTGAAATGGTTTAGAAGGCTGACGATAGAAAAGCATCAGTAGATTAGCCATAAAAGAGAGGTTAATAGATTCATTAACAATTTCTCAGTTATGCTCCCCTAATGTTAATGGTGTTTTTAAAATAAATTCTTGCTCTATATTTTTATCTTACTGTACACACTTTTTTATGGGATAAAAATGGCAGCAACAATATGTCGCCAATATGTAAAAAGGTAGTTCGAATAAATTGCCTGATATCTACATTTCGAAAATTCGCTTGAAAATTCTTTAAATCTACATATCTCTATGAAGAAGTCATCCCCATTCTAATTATTGGCCTAGGGAACGTATAATTATTATAAATACTTAAGTATTTTTGGAATTTCTTCTATAACTTACAATTCGATCACCAGCATTAAATGCTTTAAAAGGCTAACGATAAAAAAATCAATAGATTACTTATAAATAAAAGCTTTATAGATTCCTTAACAACTTCTCAGTTAATAAATTCTTTCTCCTTCATTTTTTTACCTTACTGTGATTTTTGGGTGGGATAATAATGTAAGGTATGTCCCAATATGTGAAATGGAAGTTGGAAAAATTATCTGACTTCTACTTTTCAAAAATCCCTTCCGAAATTTTCTCTTTATCTACTAGTTATCCCCTTTCTATTTATTGGCCTGGGGAGCGCATGAGTATTATTAATAATGAAGTATTTTTGGAATTTCTTCTATAGCTCTTGATTGCATCATCAGAATAAAGTGCTTTAAACTCCTAAAGATACAAAACAGATACATTGAAGGGCAGTAAAAGAGATTTGAATTATTTCCTTAAAAAAATTTCAGTTACGTTGTCTACAAATATGACAAATATTTTTTTCCCAATAAAATTTCGCTGCTCTATGTTTCTATTTCAAATCACTGTTTCCAAGCGTTTACTCTGCACTCAATATATTTCTGAGTGTTAATCCTGGCATGTCATTTGTTTAGTTCCTCGACGATTTCAATCTAAATGACCAACGACCAATAATTGGAAACGAAAAACGAAAATGGAAATCAATGACCAGCGCGACCAATATTTAATGTTTGGCAAGTAGAACTAAACAAAGAGAGGTGGGGAATGGGGAGAAAACTACTGACCATTTGTGCAGACTACCGCCCAAGACTATATGAAACAGAAATCTGCCATAAAGGCTGATCTAATGTTAACATTTCTATTTTTGGTCATGGCCCATATTTAACCTTTTAATGTCTAACCCCAAAGCAAAAGAGAGAAAATCCATTAATAAAATATTCCATCAACTCTAAGAGAGGAGAAGGGAGAAATAGTAGAAGGACTCTGATTACTAGCAAACATAAGAAAATTTTTGATTTTTTTCTTTGATATCCTTTCATTGGAATGGAACTTTATTTTATTTTCTACATTTATGAATACAGAAAGAGAAAGGCCATTGTTTGATTTTATCCATTCATTTGGATTGTTTTGCCATTTCCTATTAGTTTCGTTTTTGTTCTGTTCTGTTCTCAATTCGAATCGATTTGGTTCATATTTTATTTGCATTCAATTGCCTTTAATTTGACATTTTGGGAAATGTCCTTTTGTGTGTGTCTGTATTTGACTGCTATTCAAATGTATGTAACTTCTCCCCCTCATTTCTCACACTCTCTCTATCTCTTGGTTATCCTTAAACTGGACGACCCGTTTTGCTTTCTGCATAAATATTTTCCTATTTTTGCTATAGAGTTCTTTTGTCCCCAACATCCTTTGGCATTTTTATTTTTCTCTGAATATTTATAGTTAATATGTTATGACCAAAAAAAACACATTTTACATTTATTTGCCTCTTTTGTCTGTTGGCATTTTTGTTTTTATTTTTTTCTATTCATTACAATATGGTCAGTTCGAAGGACATATGTGTGGGCATACAAATGAATTTTCGCCTTTTTTCTCTCTTTCTCTGTCCTGGTCCTTTGTTGTAAAATATCTATGGGATCTGTTGAATATTTTATAGTTTTTAAGAACAAGTAAATGTATTATAAATTTTTCAATAGAATATTCTCCGAAAAACTGCTGGATTTGCGGGTGCAAATAAGAAACTGTCAACAAATGTCAAAGGCAGAATTTTCTCTGACCCATTTTAAGGAACTATTTTTTTATTTAATTCCAATTTAGAACTAATTTAAGGCCTACAAATTATATTTTCATTTCAACAATATTTTGAATAAAATCTTGAAGTTTTCCAGCGAAACCTTGGAAAATATAATTTTAGGGTTTTCTACGGATCCTCTGTCTATATAGAAAGTCGTGTGGGGAATAGTTGTCATTTGGATAATTTGGGTTATTATAGCAAAATTATATAGATAATATAAATATGGGATACTTGGCTATTCTTAACAATAGTGTGGATAATTTTTTGTTGCAGAAAAAAATTGCGGATATTGGGGAAGAGGATTTCGTTTGAAAATAACTTTCCGCGGATGAGATGTTTTTCCTTTATTGCAGTGACAATAACGTATAGGAATAACGTTTATCGCTTCACCACTACTATCTATCTCTATGTCACCCTTCATCTTTGTCTTTGGACTCCATCCATCCGTGAGCACATTATATCCATATGCAGTTTTCCCTCTGTCTCGGTGGTGCTCACTTGCCTGAGATATGGTGACTATTTGCATTAAACAATTTAACAAATTAAATTGCATTAACATAATTAATTTATTGCATTAATTCAATATAATTGCTGACACAAACATTCATTCATTCCATTCCACTCGTTCGATCAATTCATGTTCTTATGGGCGAACCAAATGCAATGCAATTTCCACTGTGGTGGTGGTCTTGGGTGATATGCACAGTGGGATGAAGTGGGCAAAAATTAAATTCGAATATTGCCAGACAATAAAAAAATTATGTGATAATCACATAAAATTGTCTAACAAAAATTCTGTCATAATCGCAGATAAATTTCGGACCAAAATCTGTGATAATCACAGAAAATTTTCTAACAGAAATTCTGTCATATTTACAGAAAAACTTCCAATAAAAATTCTGTGATATTCACAGAAAAATTTCTAATAATCGCAGAATATGTTCATATAAAAATGCTGTGATAATCACAGAGAATTTTCTAACTAAAATTCTGTGATAATAACAGAATTACACAATATTTATTAGAAAATTTTCTGTGAATATTACAATATTTTTATTGAATGTTTTTCTGTGATTATCACAGACATTTTATTAGGAAATTTTCTGTGATTATTACACAATTTTTATTAGAAAATTTTCTGTGATTGTCACAGAATTTTTATTAGAAAATTTTCTGTGATTATCACAGCAATTTCATAAGAACATTTTCATTTTTCTTATTAGAAATTTTTTGTGATAATCACAGAAAGTTTTCTAACGAAAATTCTGTGATAATCACAGAAAATTTTCTAACAAAAATGTGATTATCAAAGAAAATTTTCTAATAAGAATTTTCTTTAGAAAATTGTCTGTGATTATCACAGAATTTTTGTTAGAAAATTTTCTGCGATTATCACAGAATTTTTGTTAGAAAATTTTCTGTTATTACAGAATTTTGGTTAGAAAATTTTCTGTGATTATCACAGAATTTTTGTTAGAAAACATTCTGTTATTATCACAGAATTTTTCTTAGAAAATTTTCTGTGATTATCACAGAATTTTTGTAGAAAATGTTCTGTGATTATCACAGAATTTTGTTAGAAAATTTTCTGTGATTATCAGAGAATTTGTGTTAGAAAAGATTCTGTGATTATCACAAAATGTGTGTTAGAAAATGTTCTGGGATTATCACAGAATTTTTATTAGAAAATTTTCTGTTATAGAAAATTGTATGTGATCACACAGAATTTTATTAGAAAATTTTCGGTGATTATCACAGAATTTTGTTAGAAAATTTTCTGTGATTATCACAGAATTCTTTTAAAAAAATTTCTGTGAATATCACAGAATTTTTGTTAGAAAATTTTCTATGTTTATAACAGAATTTTTATTAGAAATTTTTTTGTGATTATCACAGAATTTGTATTAGAAGTTTTTCTGTGATTGTCAAAGAATTTTTATTAGAACATTTTCTGTGATTATCGCAGCATCTTTGCTAGATAAATTTCTGTGATTATCACAAAATTTTTATTAGAAAAATTTCTGTGATTATTAGAAATTTTTCTGTGATTATCATAGAATTTTTATTAGAAAATATTCTGTGATTATCGCAAAATTTTTGCTGGATAATTTGTTAGAAAATTTTCTGTGATTATTACAGAATTTGTTTTAGGAAATATTCTGTGATTATTACAGAATTTGTTTTAGAAAATTTTCTGTGATTATCACAGAATTTTTATTAGAAATTTGTCTCTGATTGTCTTAGAATTTTTATTAGCAAATGTTCTCTGATTATAACAGAATTTTTGTTAGAAAATTAGAAAATTTTCGGTGATTATCACAGAATTTTGTTAGAAAATTTTCTGTGATTATCACAGAATTCTTTTAAAAAATTTTCTGTGAATATCACAGAATTTTTGTTAGAAAATTTTCTATGTTTATAACAGAATTTTTATTAGAAATTTTTTTGTGATTATCACAGAATTTGTATTAGAAGTTTTTCTGTGATTGTCAAAGAATTTTTATTAGAACATTTTCTGTGATTATCGCAGCATCTTTGCTAGATAAATTTCTGTGATTATCACAAAATTTTTATTAGAAAAATTTCTGTGATTATTAGAAATTTTTCTGTGATTATCATAGAATTTTTATTAGAAAATATTCTGTGATTATCGCAGAATTTTTGCTGGATAATTTGTTAGAAAATTTTCTGTGATTATTACAGAATTTGTTTTAGGAAATATTCTGTGATTATTACAGAATTTGTTTTAGAAAATTTTCTGTGATTATCACAGAATTTTTATTAGAAATTTGTCTCTGATTGTCTTAGAATTTTTATTAGCAAATGTTCTCTGATTATAACAGAATTTTTGTTAGAAAATTGTCTGTGCCTATCACAGATTTTTTGTTAGAAAATTTTCTGTGATTATCACAGAATTTTTATTAGAACATTTTCTGTGATTATCACAGAATTTTTATTAGAAAATGTTCTGAGATCATCACTGAGATTTTATTAGCAAATTTTCTATGGTTTTCACACAATTTTTATTAGAAAACTGTCTGTGATAATTATAGAATTTTTATTAGAAAATTTTTTGTGATTATCACAGAATTTTCATTAGGAAATGTTCTGTGGTTATAACAGAATTTTTGGTAGATAATATTTTGTGATATCAGAGAATTTTTATTAGAAAATGTTCTGTGATTATCACAGAATTTCGGTTAGAAAATTTTCTGTGATAATCATAGAATTTTAGTTAGAAAATTTTCTGTGATTATCACAGAATTTTTGCAAGAAAATTTTCTGTGATTATCACAGAATTATTGTTAGAAAATGTTCTATGGTTATCACAGATTAGTTGATAGAAAATTTTCTGTGATTATCACAGAATTTTTGTTGGAAAATTTTCTGTGATTTCACAGCATTTCGTATAGAAAATTCTCAATGATTATCACAGAATTTTTGTTAGAAAATTTTCTGTGATTATCACAGAATTTTTGTTAGAAAATTTTCTGATTATCACAGATTTTTTTTTAGAAAATTTTCTGTGATTATCACAGAATTTTTGTTCGAAAATTTTCTGTGATTATCACAGAATTTTTGTTAGAAAATTTTCTGTGATTATCACAGAATTTTTGTTAGAAAATTTTCTGTGATTATCACAGAATTTTTGTTAGAAAATTTTCTGTGATTATCACAGAATTTTTGTTAGAAAATTTTCTGTGATTATCACAGAATTTTTTTTAGAAAATTTTCTGTGATTATCACAGAATTTTTGTTAGAAAATTTTCTGTGATTATTCTTAATTTATCTATGTTTTGAGAATAATTTAATTTTCTTTTTGGGTTTTAAGAGTACTTCTGATAATTACAATTTCTATATGTCACTTTGGGTTCCACTTTGCACCGGAAATTTAAGCGATATACATTCCACGTGGTGCATTCTGGCTGCAGCTTTGCATGAGACACCTTTTCGGGGGCAACGGAGCACAAATGCGCCGAAATATACGGATGTATACGGATTGTTGAAGCGATGACCACATTTGCGTAAAGGAATTCAGTTAACACACCAACACAGGCACACTCAATTAAGCATTGAACCTCGCAAAGCAGAACACACATTTACTCACTCGTATACTCTCTCTTATATCCCAGTGTGTGCTGCAATGCAATGCACAAATGAATGCAATAACGGACATCCATACACCGTGAGTTTAAAGCTCACTCTCACACTGACTTCCCCAACAATGGCGAAGGGATGGCAAATTTATGGTGATTTGTTTTATTATACAAAACTATCTCTTCCATATTATTTCCTCTTCCCCTCTTTGGCTCTTCGTATCTCTCTTCTTGGGCTCTAACCTCTGTTGGCGCTACTCCTTGTCTGTGGAGTAGTCAGCTGGACACGCTCTGATTGTTTTTGGGCCATTTGTTATTCGTATGTATGTATGTCTGTAGCTACGAGTACGAGTAAAATAAAATATATATTTTTTTGTCGGTGCAAACGATGTGAACATTCGAGAGTTCGTTTCCCTGCTGAGTCCGGGCGTCTGATGCAGCCGAACTCAGCGCAAGGAGTTTGCTCTACATATGTATTGGTAATATTGGGTATTTGCAATTGAATTAAATTGTTGATTTATGGTTTGTATGTGCCTGTGTCTGAGAGAACCAGAATCACAACCAGAACGAGAGCGAGAGAGAGTGCAGTAAGCACACAGATTAATTTGATTTGTGTTTACACTACGCCAACAGACTTTTGATGCGATTATTTCCCTCCCAAAAAAAAAACAACAACAACAAAAAACAATAAAAGATAATGCCAATTTTAAAATAAATAAACACATTTGCCTGAGGACAGTAAAATCCATAAGACAGGAGGAACTTAAATTTATTTATCGACAGGAAATTAATTCTGCATAAAATTACTATAATGTTAACTCCGGAATTCCCTCCTACAAAGTTCTTTTAAAGGTTGATATATCAGATCAAAAATATTAAAATTTAACGAATACGTAAAATTTTCTAAACAATTTTAAATTTTCAAGAGAAAAGATCACATTAAATTTTCGAAAAAGAGTTATTTCTTAAAAAATGTTGTGATAATCACAAAAGAATTTTTAAGGAAATAGTCTGTGATTTGCTAAAGAAAAAGGTCAGTGTCACAAAACACTGTCTACCAGAAATTAGGTGATTATCACAGAATTGTTTTAAAAAATTCTGTGATAATTTGACAATCAGAACCTTTTCTGGGAAAAAAGTCTGTAATAAATAAAAAAAATTCTGAAAAAAGTCAGTGATTAACACAGATAATTTCCAATAACAATTCTGTGATAATCATAGACAATTTTATAACAAAAATTCATTTTATAAATTAAAAATTTTGTGAAAATCACAGAAAAATGTCTTAAAAAATTAGGTTGTACTCACAGCAAATTTTCTAAATAAAAAATATATAATAATAAAAACATTAGTGATAATCACAAAAAAATTTCTAAGAAAATTATGTGATGAACAGAACACGTTGTAAAAAAAAATCGGTGAATAATCACAGAAAAAATAAAAAAAATAATAATAAATAAAATTTTGATATATTTGCAAAAAAAAAAATCGAAAAAATGCTGTGACAACAAAAAAAAATTAAAAAACTTGGTGATAATCACACAAAAGCTTCTTAAAAAAATATGTGATAAACACAGAAAATGTTTTGAATAAAAAATAAATAATAATATGTTCGATTATCAAAGAAAATTTTCGAATAAGTATTCTGCAATTATCACAGAAAATTTGAAAGACAAATACGCGATAATCGGAAAATTTTGTAAAAAAAATTCTGCGATTATCTCAGAAAATTTAAAAAAATCATGCGATAATCAAAAAAATTCTAACAAAATACGGTTATATCACAGAAAAATTTCTAAAAAAAATTGTGTGATAATCACAGAACATTTTCTAAATAAAGAATAAATAATAAAAATTCTGTGATAATCACAGAAAATTTTGTAATCACAGAAAATTTTCTAACAAAAGTTCAGCGATAATCACAGAAAATTTTCTGACGAAGATTCTGTGAAAATCACAGAAAATTGTCTAATAAGAATTCTGTGATAATCACAGAACAGTTTTCTAAGAATAATTCTGTGATAATCACAGAAAATTTTGTAACATAAATTCTGAGAAATTTTTTTATTTCAAATTTCTGTTATACTCATTAATATTTCTAACAAATTTATTTTCATTGCCAATTTTCGAACAATGTTATCATGTTTTTAATTTAAGAACCCATAAAAGGACTTATTTAATGACCTTTCTTAATCCATTATAATAAATAGCATTCACTTATATTCTTTATCATTGAACGTATTGAAAGTTGAAGTAGGTGTAAATAAACCTCTTAAATGGCAAAAGCAATAAAGCAATTTTCACCCAATCAATGGAATGTAATGGCTAAACAAACAACCTTTTACAAAGTTTTATTTTTATGGCCTTTTTCCAATATAGACAATTTAGATCCTTTACAAGTGATAGGTAGGAGGAGGTGAAAAAAAATCCCTTCTTTCTAAATTGTTAATGGAGTAAATTTTGATATGTCCAGATAATTACATTCATAAATTTGAGCCAAAAGTTATGAGTCAAGCATTTGAAGATAATAAAAAGCTTTAGGCTTGAGATTAATTTTTTAAAGCTATTTGCTGAATGAAATGATTGATGTTCAATTACTAAGTTCTAGAGCTTTTTTACAGTGAGTTAAATATTAGGGTTTGTAAAATAACTCCTTTAGGCATTTTTTAACATTTTAAACTTCAGTATGAAGACTTTGATTATCCATTTACATTTGAATACGAGTAATAAAAACTTTACTCTGTTTAATTTTCTCTTAAGCAAATCATTAATCTTGTCTGCTTCATTTTCCGATTTGTGCGTATATCTTATTTAATATCTTCGATTTAATATGAACCTTTCCTTATGAATTTAATTTTGACTGATACCCGTGCAGACACTTTATAGTCATCGTATTATACATCCCCATTTCTATTTTGCTTTCGCACCCTACAAGACCTTATTGTTTGACTTTCATTTCCGCATTTTCTTTTTCTAAATCATAATTTGTATACTTTGAATGATTTCTTTCATACTCGTTTACATTTTTTGAACTCAATCGAATACAAAATCTTGTTAACATTTTTAATACTTGGAAATGGAAGGCGAACATATATGGAGGTCAGTATGAAAAGTTAAGAAATTTTCTGTGATAATCACAGAATATATTCTTTAGTAATTTTCTGTTATTATCACATAATTTTTGTTAGAAAATGTTCTGTGATTATCACAGAATTTTTGTTAGATAATTTTGCTACGATTATCACCGAATTTTTGTTAGAAAATTTTCTGTGATTATCACAGAATTTTGCTTTGAAAATTTTCAGTGATTATCACCGAATTTAGGTTTGAAAATTTTCTGTGATTATCACAGAATTTTGGTTTGAAAATTTCCTGATTTATCAGAGAATTTTTGTTATAAAAATTTTTAGTGATTATCACAGAATTTCGGTCAGAAAATTTTGCTGTGATTACCACAGAATTTTTGTTAGAAAATTTTGCTGTGATTATCACAGAATTTTTGTTAGACAAAATTTTTGTGATTGTCACAGAATTTTTGTTAGATAATTGTCTGTGATTATCACAGTATTTTTGTTGGAAAGTTTTCTGTGATTATCACAGAATTTTTATTGGAAAATTTCCTGTGATTATCACAGAATTTTTTTTAGAAAAATTTCTGTGATTATCACAGAATTTTTGTTAGAAAAATTTCTGTGATTATCACAGAATATTTGTTAGAAAATTTTCTGTGATTATCACAGAATTTTTGTTAGAAAATTTTTTGTGATTACCACAGAATTTATTATTTTCTTTAGTAGATTTGTCTTTAGAATTTTGCGATTATCACATATTTTTTTAGTTTTGTTTAGTGATTACCACAAAATTTTTGTTAAAAAATTTTCTGTGATTATCACAGAATTTTTGTTAAAAAATTTTCTGTGATTATCACAAAATTTTTGTTAGAAAATTTTTTGTGATTATCACAGATTTTTTGTTTGAAAACATTGCTGTGATTATCTCAAATTTTTGTTAGAACATTTTCTGTGATTATCACAGAATTTTTGTTAGAAAATGTTCTGTGATTATCACAGAATTTTTGTTAGAAAATTTTCTGTGATTATCACAGAATTTTTGTTACAACATTTTTGTTATAAAATTTTTTCTGATTATCACAGAATTTTTGTTTGAAAACGTTGCAAATTTTTGTTAAAAAATTTTCTGGGATTATCACAGAATTTTTGTTAGAAAATTTTACTGTGATTATCACAGAATTGTTGTTAGAAAATTTTACTGTGATTATCACAGAATTTTTGTTAAAAAATTTTCTGTGATTATCACAGAATTTTTGTTAGAAAATTTTTTTGTGATTATCACAGATTTTTTGTTTGAAAACATTGCTGTGATTATCTCACATTTTTGTTAAAAAATTTTCTGTGATTATCACAGAATTTTTGCTAGAAAATTTTACTGTGATTATCACTGAATTTTTGCTAGAAAATTTTGCTGTGATTATCGCAGAATTTTTGTTAGAAAATTTTGCTGTGAGTATCACAGAATTTTTGTTAGAAATTTTTCTGTGATTATCACAGCAATTTTGTTAGACAAATTTTTCACATAATTTTGTTGTATTTTTTTAGGCTGCAGGTCATACAAATAAAAGAAAAACTAGCTTTTATTTGTTTATTGTGATTGTATTCCAATATTTCGACCAACATCGCTGATCATCTTCAGGGATATAGATAACAAAGTTACATTTATGTTGCGAAACACTGTTCACTTGATAAAGCTTTTTGTTACTGATTATTGGAAAATTTCCTGTGATTATCACAGAATTTTTGTTAGAAAATTTTCTGATTATAACCGAATTTTTCTCTGATTATCACAGAATTTTTTTAGACAATTTTTTTTGATTACCACAGAATTTATTATTTTCTTTAGAATTGCGATTATCACATATTTTTTAGTTTTTTTTGTGATTACCACAGAATTTTTTTAACAATTTTTCTGTGATTATCACGGAATTTTTGTTAGAAAATTTTGTGTGATTATCACAGAATTTTTGTTAGAAAGTTTTCTGTGATCACAGAATTTTTGTTAGAATTTTTTTTTGTCATTATTCCAGAATTATTGTTTAAACTTTTCTCTGACTATTACAGAATTTTTGTTAGAAAACTTTGCAGTGATTATCACAGAATTTTTCATTTGATTTTAAACTTTACTTTCCTTATCATACCTCCTTCGACAGAATCATTATAGAAAAATGCAAGCGTTTACTTCTTGTCTTATGTCTCGTACGTGTATTTGGTCGGCTTCATTATATTTTATAAGGAAGTCGTATTACTTAAAATCACATTCTCAACTCAACTCTGCTTCTTTTCAATCCCATAATACTCTGACCCCCCCCCCCCCCAACCAATGTATTCTCGTGGGGGTGCCTTGTACTATGGTCGTAACCCTACTCCCACTCCAAAAGTAAACCTCTTCAATTTTTAAATGCTCGGCAATTGTGCGATTTTGAGCAGATTTAAAGGTCCTCGTGACTCGTGCCATGTTGGCTTTTTTTCGCTGCGTCCGTCTGTCTGCCTCATGTTACTACCATTGTTCCTGAGGAGGATTGCTGCTGGAGAAACACGCGCCAACAGACAAAACCCTTGACGAGGAATGTATTCAAGATGAGCTGATGTTCACTTACACATATTAAACATAAACACGCACACAGCAGCACATCACCCCCAACTCGTGGACGTCATTCACATACAAATACGAGCAAACACTTCTCACCCCAGTCAAGCGTTTATTTTTCAAGTCTTAAAAGACGTACGGACGGACGGATGGATGGATGGAAAATAATGAAAATCTTGCCGTAACTTTTCTTTTGTAATGAATTGTTCACCTTTTTTGGAAAGGTTCAGTGTCTTTGTTTGCTCTGACAAAGATTTAACTTTAAGTTCGTCATGCCAAAGTGCCAGGATGTGAGAGTAAGTCTGATATTTTTCGTTTTGTTATTTTTTGCTGAGATTTATTTGGTATTTTTCTTTCAGAGATTTGTAACATTTCTTTGGGTTTTTTTGGTGTTGACATGCCACGAGTTATGAATCGAGAGATATATGTTCATATATTCAAAGGTTAAGTGTTTCTTTGCCCAAATATTTGAAATGAAAATATTTTTGAGGTCTAAATACATTCAAAGTTCAGAGAAATATCACAGACAGGCTTTCCAGAGAGAAGTGATTAATTGTGTTAATCTGAAATATAATATTGGAATGTTAATAATATTTTTTCATAAAGCCTAAAGCTTTAAAGTTTGACAAATATAACTCGTAATAAGCGTAACATTTTAAAATTAATTATACCCAGAAGCTAAACATTTTAATGAAACAAAAAATCCCTAGAGACATTAAAAAGTCATTTCTATTGTTTGTCATAGAAAATACAGTGATTATCACAAATTAATAATGTTCCACATCGAATATCAAGTGTATAAGCTTCACTAATAATCACAAGGATGCCTTGCAATTATCACAGACATATTATTTAATTTACAGTAATAATTACAGGAATTTATTTTGTAAATATCAAATATACTTTGTTTTTATAATGCTAATAAATAATAATCTTAAATAAATAATATATTTTCTTTGCAGATACTTCTTTAAATTCCTGAATGTGAATACAACTTTTATAAATAGGTAAGTTTGTGAATATTTCAGCAAGATTGTTAAATTATTGTTTAATTATTTAATTGTTAAATTATTAAAATTCCGCAGAAAACTTTCTGTGATAATCACAGAAAAATTTCTAAGGAAAACATTTTGCAATAATATCAAAAACAACATTCGGTGATAAACACAGAACATTTTCAAAAAAAAATTCTATGATAGATATCACAGAAGGATTTCTTTAGAATATCACAGAAGAATTTTTTTAAGAAGACTTTCTGCGATAGATTTTCCAACGAAAATTCTGAGATAATCACAGAAAATTTCTAACAAAATTCTCTGTTAATCATAGAACATTTTCTAACAAAAATTCCGTGATAATCACAGAAAATGTTCTAACAAAAATTCGGTAATAATCACAGAAAAATTTTCTAACAAAAAGTCTTTGATAACACAGCAAAATTTTCAAAAAAAAATGTGTGATAATCACAAATTTTGGAAAAAAAATTCTGTAATAAAAAACAGCTAAATTTTTAAATAAAAATTCTGTAATAATCACATAACATTTTCTAACCAAAATTCTGTGATAATCACAGCAATTTTTCTATTATCACATAAAATTTCTTACAAAGATTCTGTGATAATCAGAGACATTTTTCTAATACAAATTCTGTGATAATCACATAAAATTTTCTAACAAAAGATCTGTGAAAATCACAGAAAATTTTCTAACCAAAATTTTGTGTAATCACATAACATTTTTTAACAAAAATTCTGTGATAATCACAGAAAATTTTCGAACAAAAGTTCTAAAAAATTTTCTAATTCCGTGATAAGCACAGAGAATTTTCTAACAAAAATTCGGTGATAATCACAGAAAAGTTGTCTAACAAAAGTTCTGTGATAATCACAGCAAATTTTTTAACAAAAATTCTGTGATAATCACAGAAAACTTTTTAACAAAAATTCTGTGATAATCTCAGAAAATTTTCTAACAAAAAATTTTGTAATAATCACAGAAAATTTTCTAACAAAAATTCGGTGGTAATCACAGAAAATTTTCTAACAAAAATTCGGTGATAATCACAGAAAATTTTCTAACAAAATTTCGGTGATAATCACAGAGAATTTTCTAACAAAAAATTCTGTAAAATCACAGAAAATTTTTCAAATAAAAATTCTGATAATCACAAAAAAAATTTAAATAAAAATTTTGTGATAACCACAAAAAAATTTCTAAGCAAAATTCTGTGAAATCACAGAAAACTTTGTAACAAAAATGCTGTGATAATCACAATAATTTTCTAACTAAAATTCTGCGATGTCACAGAAAATTTTCTGACAAAAATTCCGGGATAACCACAACAAAGTTATTTAAACAAAAATTTGGCAATAATCACTCAATTAATACAAATTCTGTGATTATCACAGAATGTGTATTAATTGCGTGATAATCGCAGAATTTGTATTAATTGAGTGATTATCGCCGAATTTGTATTCAAAAATATTGTGTGATTATCGTCGAATTTTTGTTAAAAATATTTTGGTGTGTTTATCCCGGAATTTTTGTTAAAAAATTTGCTGTAACTATCACAGAATTTTTGTTAGAAAATTTGCTGTGATATTCACTGAATTTTTGGTATAAATTTTCTGTGATAATCACAGAATTTTTGTTAAAAAATTTTCTGTAACTATCTCAGAATTTTTGTTAGAAAATTTTTTGTGATAATCACAGAATTTTTTTCGAACATTTTCCTACGATTATCACAGAATTTTTGTTAGAAAATTTTCTGTTATCACAGAATTTAGGTTAGAATTTATTTTTCTGATTATCACAGACTTTTTATTTGAATATTTTTTTGTGTTTATCACCGAATTTTTATACCCTCACTTTAGTGTGACGAGGGTATATATCATTTGCAACGAAAAAAAGTGTAACACATCGAAGGAGTGATCTAAGACCCTAAGTATGTTCGGCGGATATTCGTTTTGGGTCATTTTAAGACGAATGAGCAATGTCCGTCCGTCTGTCTGTGTGTCTGCTGGCTGGTGCGCACGATAACTCTCGAAAGGAGTAACCGATTGACTTCAAATTTGGTACGTGGTAATATTTTTTTCTATCTCCGGCTAAGTTCGAAGATGGGCCATATTGGTCCACTCCTTCTAGTACCTCCCCCACAAAGTGTTAAAATGTTGTAAAATATTGAATCTTTAATAACTGCTATATTACTTATTCGAATCTTCTGAAATTCCACACATAGCATTAGTTTATTAGTCGCTATCAACTCGAGAAAAATGGGCCAAGTTGCTACGCCCCTTTTGGTACCTCCCACACAAATGCACCATTTTGCAGCAACAGTTATCAGCTTATAACATTAATACCAGTGTATAAAAATACTTGAAATTTTGTACAGTGTAATGCTTTTATAGTGCGTACAGTCCAGTGAAAAATGGGTGTTATATTCACGCCCCTTTTTGTACCTCCCACACAAAGGTACAATTTTGCACAAAAAGTTAAGAGCACACAACATGAGTACCAATGCACGTAAATGCCACAACATTTTGCACAGTGTAACGCTTTTGAAGTGTCTATAGCCCTGTAAAAAATGGCCGTTATCACCACGCCCCTTTTTGTACCTCCCACACAAAATGTCCAAATCATACCAAAATTTAATATCTCATAACGTTAATAAACCAGTGCAAATAAACGCTTATAATTCGGCGCAGTGCAATGTATTTAAAGTATCTACTATTCAGCGAAAAATAGATGTATTTGTTAAACCCGTTCTGGTACCTACCATACAATCTAACAGAATAATTCGTGGAATATTCAATATTACATTACTCACAAAGTGAGGGTATACCTTAGTCGGTTTACCCGACTGAAACTTTCTTACTTGTTTTCGAACATTTTCCTGCATTTATCACAGAATTCTTGTTAGAAAGAATTTAGGTTAGCAACTTTTTTGTGATTATCACAGAATTTTAATTTGAAAATTTTGCTGTGATTATTACAGAATTTTTGTTAGAAAATTTTCCTGTGATCATCTCCGAATTTTTGTTAGAAAATTTTCTGTGATTATCACCGATTTTTCGATTATCATTCTAATATGATCACAGAAAATTTTCTAACAAAAATTCGGAGATGATCGCAGCAAAATTTTCTAACAAAAATTCTGCAAAAAAACAGCAAAATTTTCAAAAAAAAAATTCTGTGATAATCACAAAAAAATATTAAAATAAAAATTCTGTAATAATCAGAAAAAAATTCTAACCTAAATTCTGTGATAACAGAACATTTTCTAACAAAAATTCTGTGATAATCGTAGGAAAGTGTTCGAAAAAATTCTTTGATAATCACAGAAAATTTTCTAACCAAAATTCTGTGGAATCACAGAAAATTTTCTAACAAAAATTCTGTGATAATCACAAAAAATTTTCAAACAAAAATTCTGTGATAATCACAAAAAATTTTCTAACAAAAATTCTGTGATAGTCACAGAAAATTTTCTAACAAAAATTCCAGGATAGCCACAACAAACTTTTTTAAAAGCAAATACGGCGATAATCACACCATTTTTTAATAAAAATTCTGTGGTATTGCAGACAATTTTTTAATAAAAATTCTGTGATAATCACAGAAGATTTTCTGACAAAAATTCTGTTATATTCACAGCAAATTTTGTAACACAAGATATGGGAAAATCGCATAAAATTTTCTAAAAAATCGGTGATAATTTTAGCAACATGTTCTAACAAAAATTTTGGGATAATCACAACAAATGCTTCTAAAAAAATTTCTGGGAAAATCACAGCAAAATTTTCTATTCTGGGACAACCACAGCAAAATTTTTTAACAAAAATTCGTCGATAATCACAGACATTTTTTCTAGTAAAAATTCTGTGATACTCGCGTTTTAATAAACATTCTGTGATAATCGCTGACAATGTTTTAATAAAAATTCTGTGATATTCACAGAAAATTTTCTAACAAAACTTCTGTTATAATCACAGCAAACTTTTTTAAACAAAAATTTAGGGAAAAATCACAAAAAAATTTAAAAAATAGGTGATAGTAACAGCAAAATATTCTAACAAAAATTCTGGGATAAACACGACAAATTTTTCTAACAAAAATTCTCTGATAATCGCAGAAAACATGTTGTAAAGAAAACCTTCTGTAATATATATCACACTAAACATTTTCTAATGAAACACATCTGTGATAGATATCACAGAAGAATTTTCTAAAAAAAACCTTCTGCGAAAGATATCACGGAAAGAAATTTTTCTAAAGAAAATCTTATTTTATTTTAGCAAATTTTCTGTTATTGTCATAGAATTTTTGTTTATACAAATATTTATCTGTGATAATCACAGCAAAATTTCTCTTTAATAAGAAATTTCTTATTGACACATTTTTCAACATTTCCTCATTTGTTAGAATACAAAGAGTGAATTTTTTCTTTTTATAAAAATTAATTACATTTATTCTTCTCTGCCATTATTTCGTGTTTTCTTTGTGTGTGTGTGTATGAGTGTATGCGTGCATACCAATGCACTTAACCTACTTTTAGGCGCTGTTGACATAATAACCTCTTTTGTAATCGTATTTTGCCAATAATTGCTCTTCATTATATCGAGTACATGATGTCCTCGAAAACACAAACATTCATTAAATATGTTAATTACTTGCTCTATATTGGTTCAATTGTTTAAAACCATTAACAGTATATTAATTTTAGCGTAAATATTGGGGACAGAGGGAAATTTCCCCCCTTTTCCATTTGTTTTTTTCTGTTTGTCATCGACGATAACACATTTTGGCAGCGTAATTTTTAGCCATTTGCTTAAATTATTATAATGTTTTTGTTTATAATTAATACGCTGAGTTCCAAATTTCACAAATATTTAAATGAAATTTTAATTTGTTTGTCTTTATTTGGTGCGGTCACTCTTTGGCTTTTGTTGTTTGTTAATTCAACCAAAAAGTTCATTAAATTACTGTCAAACACACTTTAGCATACTTTAGGGTGCGGGGGGTGTAAACAGCTGAGGTCATAAATTTAATATTTGCATTATTTTAATATTATTTTAGTATTGTTTATAGTGTGTTTCGCTCGTGTGTATGTGGAAAATGTTAATGGCAAAATTGTGTTGCCTTTATTATTTATGGGAATTTGTTTTTCGATTAAAGTATCATTGTTTTGATATTATATTACAATTTTGCGGTGGGGAGATTGTGCAGGACTTTGAAAATTATATAATTTTATTTGTTTAGATAATATATTAATGACAAATAGTGGAAAGAAACCTAAAAAATCTACAATAAAAAACATTGTTTTAATATTCTGCTCCTGAGGCATTCGAATTTTTAAATTGAGGATATTGCGTACTTAAAAAGTAATGTACTCAATATTACATACAGTTTCCCAATTCTACGAATTATCTTTATATTAATGATTAGTATTTTTCGGCTTCAAAAATTTTGTAAAATTTCTAAATCGCTTCAATTTTTAAAATATAATTCTATAAAAATTATTTTAGAAAATATCTTCTTTAGTGAAAGTTTATCCTTAACCATTTTTGCTGCCTGCTTGAAAATGACCTTAATATTTTTTTTTTAAATTCATTGTTACTCATGTCAAAATCTCCATTTTAAAGTAGTTAAGCATATGTAATTCCAAC
This sequence comes from Eudasyphora cyanicolor, assembly GCA_963930755.1. Taxonomy (NCBI): domain Eukaryota; kingdom Metazoa; phylum Arthropoda; class Insecta; order Diptera; family Muscidae; genus Eudasyphora; species Eudasyphora cyanicolor. The sequence goes on from OZ005737.1 coordinate 13,091,199, forward strand.
TTTAACCAGAGAATAGTAAATGCCAAAATTGTAGCCTACATTTAGGCAGACACTAGTAAAACCCAAGACATCATCCAAACCCAAATTTCCATATAAATACTAGTATGTTGTGGCTTCTGAGTGTGTGTGTGTGTAAAACAAATACCAAAGTACCAGAAATTTTCTATTTTACATTCTTAAGTAAACATTAACATATTCAAAACTTCTTCTCGAAAACTAAGAGTCAGGACATTATTGCTAACAAGGACCTGTTCTGCTATTCATGTAAAGGAATAGAAGAGAATCCTTTATTGGCACAAACCGGGGGGAGGAAAGGCCTAAAGGACGAGAGTATTTTCTAGGTCTGTGTAATAGTTGCGTAGCACTCGTCATGCGGACACAAATATACATACATATGAAATGGCTCTCTGGGGTATTTTTGAAAATGTTAAATAACAATTGTCACAGCGAAGTCGGCTCATGTGCCTCTCGTGCTAGTTGTAGTAGTGGTAATAGCATTTGTATGTGTGTGTTGTCAACACCGCAAGGATTTTGAAGGACTTTGTGCCCTCACGCAAAATGTGCTACATATTTAGTTTCTTTGGCATATCACCCCCACCTCCCTCTCCCTCTCTCTTTCCTCAACCATAAAACGGATGTCGGAGTGCGTAAAACGCATATGCGTTAAGCCAATGTCATAGTTTTTGTTTTTCATTTTATGGAAATTTTGAACAGAAAAAAACGTGTGAGTTTGTTTACTTTATGCTTTTAATGCCCCAAAGGTTTAGCCGGAATGAAAACAGAAAACATAAAGCTAACATAGAAATGTAAGGCACTCAGGGAAAAAGAGGTTACTTGAAAATTAGATCATCCTTTGTAACAATGAATTGAGGCAATTTTTTCATATGTGGCAAAAAAATAACTAAAGCGTTGAGATTTTAAAGAGTTACTCAAATACAGGCAATATATTAAGTATGTGTAGCATATGTTGAGGAGCATTCAAGTTGTGCATACTTTAGAGAATTTACCTCAACTTTTCTATAAGAAAAGTCTGTGATAAAGTCAACAAATTTTCTATAAGAAGAGTCAGTGATGAAATCACCAACTTTCTATAAGTAAAGTCAGTGATGAAATCAACAACTTTCTATAAGAAAAGTCAGTGATGAAATCTCCAACTTTTCTATAAGAAAAGTCAGTGATGAAATCTCCAACTTTTCTATAAGAAAAGTCAGTGATGAAATCACCAACTTTTCTATAAGAAAAGTCAGTGATGAAATCACCAACTTTTCTATAAGAAAAGTCAGCGATTAAATCACCAACTTTTCTATAAGAAAAATCAGTGATGAAATCACCAACTTTTCTATAAGAAAAGTCAGTCATGAAATGACCAACTTTTCTATAAGAAAAGTCAGTCATGAAATCACCAACTTTTCTATAAGAAAAGTCAGTCATGAAATCACCAACTTTTCTATAAGAAAAGTCAGTGATGAAATCACCATATTTTCTATTAGAAAAGTCAGTGATGAAATCAGCAACTCTTCTTTTAGAAAAGTCAGTGATGAAATCACCAACTTTTCTATTAGAAAAGTCAGTATAAGAAAAGACCGTGATAAAATCACCATCTTTTCTATAAGAAAAGTCAGCGATGAAATCACCAACTTTTCTTTCTGTGATTATCACGGAACATTTTGTAAAAAAAAAACATTCTGTAATAATCACAAAAAATTTTCTAAAGAAACCATTCTGCAATAATCACTGAAAATTTTCTAAAGAAAGTTTTCGTTAGAAAATAATCACAGAAAACATTCTATGATAATCACAGAAAATTTTCTAAAGAAAACATTCTGTGATAATCACAGAAAATTTTTTAAAGAAAGCATTCTGTGATAATTACGGAACATTTTGTAAAGAAAACGAAAATGTTCACAGAAAATTTTCTAAAGAAAACATTCTGTGATAATCACAGAAATTTTTCTAAAGAAAACCTTCTGTAATAATCACAGAAAATTTTCTTAAGAAAACATTCTGTGATAATCACAGAAAATTTTCGAAGAAAAAAATCTGTGATAATCTCAGAAAATTCTCTAAAGAAAACATTCTGTGATAATCACAGAAAATTTTCTTAGGAGAACATTCTGTGATAATCACAGAAAATTTATTAAAGAAAACATTCTGTGATAATCACAGAAAATTTTTTAAAGAAAACATTCAGTGATAATCACAGAAAATTTTCGAAGAAAAAATTCTGTGATAATCTCAGAAAATTTGCTAAATAAAACATTCTGTGCTAATCACAGAAAATTTTCTAAAAAAAACATTTTCTAAAGGAAGCCTTCTGTGATAATCACAGAAAATTTTCTAAAGGAAACCTTCTGTGATAATCACAAAAAACTTTCTAAAGAAAACATTCTGTGATAATAACAGAAATTTGTCTAAAGAAAACATTTTCTAAAGAAAACCTTCTGTAATAATCACAGAACATTTTCTGTGATAATCACAGAAAATTTTCGAAGAAAAAATTCTGTGATAATCTCAGAAAATTTGCTAAATAAAACATTCTGTGCTAATCACAGAAAATTTTCTAAAAAAAACCATTTTCTAAAGAAAACCTTCTGTGATAATCACAGAAAATTTTCTAAAGAAAACCTTCTGTGATAATCACAGAAAATTTTCTAAAGAAAACCTTCTGTGATAATCACAGAAAATTTTCTAAAGAAAACCTTCTGTGATAATCACAGAAAATTTCCTAAAGAAAACCTTCTGTGATAATCACAGAAAATTTCCTAAAGAAAACCTTCTGTGATAATCACAGAAAATATTCTAAAGAAAACATTCTGTGATAATCACAGGAAATTTTTTAAATAAAACATTCTGTGATAATCACCGGAAATTTTCTAAAGAAAACATTCTATGATAATCACAGAAAATTTATTAAAGAAAACATTTTGTGATAATCACAGAAAATTTTCTGAAGAAACATTCTTTGGTAATAATATGAAATCACAAAATTTTCTATAAGAAAAGTCAGTGACGAAATCATCAGCTTTTCTATAAGAAAATTTTGTAATATTATCACTGAAAAAACAAAAAAAAAAAATTCTTTAAAAAATCTGCTGTGATTATCACAGAATTTTTTTATTTATTCTTTAAAAAATATTCTGTGATTATCACAACATTTTTTATTTAGAAAATTTTCTCTGATTTTCACAAAATTTTTTTATTTAGAAAATTTTCTGTGATTTTCACAGCATTTTTTTATTTAGAAAATTTTCTGTGATTATCACAGAATGTTTTCTTTAGAAAATTTTCAGTGATAATATTTCCAACTTTTCTTGTAGAAAAGTGGATGATTTCGTCACTGACTTTTTTAATAGAAAAGTTGGTGATTTCATCACTGACTTTTCTTGTAGAGAAAATTTGGTGATTTCATTTAATTATCAAAGAATGTTTCTTTAAAAAATTTACTGTGATTATTACAGAATGTGTTCTTTAGAAAATTTTCTGTGATTATCACAGAATGTTTTCTTTAGAAAATTTTCTGTGATTATCACAGTATGTTTTCTTTAGAAAATTCTCTGTGTTTGTCACAGATTGTTTTCTTTAGAAAATTTTCTGTGATTATCACAGAATGATTTCTTTAGAAAATTTTCTTTGTTGTTTTTTAGAAAATTCTCTGTTTGTCAGTGAATGTTTTCTTTAGAACATTTTATGTGATTATAACAAAAAGTTTTCTTTAGAAAATTTTCTGTGATTATCACAGAATGTTTTCTTTAGCAAATTTTCTTTATTTTCTTTAGAAAATTCTCTGTGTTTATCACTGAATGTTTTCTTTGGATAATTTTCTGTGATTATCGCAGAATGTTTTCTTTTGGAAATTTTCTGTGATTATCACAGAATGTTTTCTTTAGCAGATTTTCTTTAGAAAATTCTGTGTTTTTCACTGAATGTTTTCTTTAGAAAATTTTCTGTGATTATCACAGAATGTTTACTTTAGCAAATTTTCTTTGTTTCCTTTAGTAAATTCTCTGTGTTTATCACTGAATGTTTTCTTTAGAAAATTTTCTGTGATTATCACAGAATGTTTTCTTTAGAAAATTTTCTGTGATTATCACAGAATGTTTTCTTTAGAAAATTTTCTGTGATTATCACAGAATGTTTTCTTTAGAAAATTGTCTGTTATTTTCGCAAAATGTTTTCTTTAGAAAATCGTCTGTTATTATCACAGATAATATTCGCGTTTGATGTCTTTTTAAAAATTTTCGATCGCTTGTTTTTTTCTTTTCAGTCTACAAAACACTATTTTGTCAATAAATACATTATACCTTTGTGCCTCCTTCGTCCACCTCCTCTTACAAAAATGGACATACACAAAGTAAACATACTTTTGCTTTCGTTTGTTTTTTTTACTGAGAGAAAAAGACATAAAATTTCCATATTTTTGAAATTGTCATCGTTACAACGACATCCGTAAACAACGACCCAAAGACGTCCTTTTGCATGTCAAATAGTTTAAACGAAAAAGAAAATATGTAGACATTGTTGTTCTTCTTTTATGTGTCGTCATCATTATCATCCTCGTAGTCCTGACATCTTTTCTGCTCTCCTTTGCCCATTTCTGTCAGTAATAAATGTTATCTAATCATTGTTTATAAACGATATCTATGCAAAATTGTACATTTCACAATATTGACAATTTCAAAATGTGCCAGGACACCACATATCCTAGCCTGGGAACTCAAAATTCACCTACTTCATGCCATGCAAACAAACACATATGCATTGGAATGACTTTATCCTTCTCAAAATACAAGTACGTATGTATTTTAGGTCTCTTATGTGAGGGGATTTTAGATTGTTGGCAAATGTGGCCAAAATGTTTATGGAGTTGTTAAACAGAAAATTGTCCTTATTATTGACTGTTTTGTTTGCCTATGAGTCTGTCCTTCTCGCTCCCTCTCTCACTCTGTGTGTGAGAAGACCTATGCAAATATGCTCTGTGAGTGTGATTCGTCTATACAAAGTATTGGCTTAGCTTTGCAGTATTGTCTGTCGTAAGTATTACGACAAGTGCAGGTTTACAAAACGGACATAAAAATGTAAACAATTGACAATTTACTAGAACAATTTCATATTGATCTCAAGCAATTTTCTTTTGGATTACTTGTCTTTCTTTGCAAATGGTTAATAACCCTTCACCTATCGCTTCAAAGATGTTATTGCAATAGCCCACAAACAAATTTCTATGATAATCGAAAATGAAATTAACATATTCTAAAGTATTCATATAAAGAAAATATTTAAATTGTTGATAATAGGTATAGAGCCTTGAGATATGCTTTCATTTATTTGTGAAATGAAATGGATTGAAAAGCAAATGATAATAAGACTTTGTCTTTGGGCCAAACAACTCCGAAAAATGTATGTCATTCTGGTATTCTGTTGTAATGAGTATACACTTAGCTCATGAAGACCTCTGGCTTTTACTTTCATTAAAATAATTCTCAATGACTTCAGTATTACACACAAAATTTGTATTTAAGAGGAACTCCATGGAATAATATTACTTTCGGATAATACGTTACTACAGTCCAAAGAATGACATACTGAATGACTAATGAAATAAAATACAATATACCAATCTATATTTCTTTAAATTATCAAAAAAGGCTCAATAAATAAACTTAATGAAGCCTAAACGTAGGCAATAGTTTTGAAGGCAGCGCTTTTTCTATTAAAAGGAAAATAATTCAATAAATTCCGAAAGAATATTATTAATATAAACGTATACTTATTTTCAAGTTGTTGAGTATTAATTATACGCTCCAATTTACCACGAATAAAAAATACTTATATGTCACCAAGTACTTTTAACAAATGTTACAAATATTATATTATTCAAATTATTTCAATACTCAACAATATCTGAGGATAAAAGGAATTAACAAAGGCTATCCATTTTTGTGGAACCAATTTATTATAGTAAATGTAATAAATATTAAATTTCTCAAATTATTGTAATACTCGAAAATATCTGCAGGTAAAGGGACTAACATCGTATACTTATTTTTTTATACATTATTTATTATACGCTCCAAGTCACCATGAATTAAAAATGCTTATACGTCACCAATTCCAAAAAGCAAATGTAATAGTTATACAGCTTTTCAATGATTACAACACTCACCAAAGTCAGATCGAGATTATTACAAAATGTATTCTTTAGAAAATTTTCTGTGATTATCACAGAATGATTTCTCTAGAAAATTTTCTGTGATTATCACAGAATGTTTTCATTAAAAAATTGTTCTGTTATTTTCACAGAATGTTTTCTTTAGAAAATTTTCTGTGATTATCACAGAAAGTTTTCTTTAAACAATTTTCTGTGATTATCAAAGAACGTTTTCTTTAGAAAATAATCTGCGATTATCACAGATTATTTTCTTTAAAAAATTTTCTGTGATTATCACAGAATGTTTAATTTAGAAAATTTTCTGTGATTATCACAGTGTTTTATTCAGAAAATTTTCTGTGATTAGCGCAGAATGTTTTCTTTAGAAAATTATCTGTGATTATCACGAATGTTTTCTTTAGAAAATTTTTACAGAAAGTTTTCTTTATCACAAAATTTGTTCTTTAGAAAATTTTCAGTGATTATCACAGAGTGTTTTCTTTAGAAAATTTTCACAGAATGTTTTCTTTGGAAAATTTCCTGTGATTATCACAGAATGTTTTCTTTAGAAAATTTTCTGTGATTATCGCAAAATGTTTTCTTTGAAAAATTCTCTGTGATTATCACAGAATGTTTTCTTTGGAAAATTCTCTGTGATTATCACAGAATGTTTTCTTAGGAAAAGTCTCTGTGATTATCACAGAATATTTTCTTTAGAAGTTGGTGATTCCATCACTGACTTTTCGTATAGCAAAGTTGGTGATTTCATCACTAATTTTTCTTATAGAAATGTTGGTGATATTATCACTGATTTTTCTTATAGAAAAGTTGGTGATTTCATCACTGACTTTTCTTATAGAAAAGTTGGTGATTTCATCACTGACTTTTCTTATAGAAAAGTTGGTGATTTCATCACTGACTTTTCTTATAGAAAAGTTGGTGATTTCATCACTGACTTTTCTTATAGAAAAGTTGGTGATTTCATCACTAATTTTTCTTATAGAAATGTTGGTGATATTATCACTGACTTTTCTTATAGAAAAGTTGGTGATTTCATCACTGACTTTTCTTATAGAAAAGTTGGTGATTTCATCACTGACTTTTCTTACAGAAAAGTTGGTGATTTCATCACTAATTTTTCTTATGAGAAATGTTGGTGATATTATCACTGACTTTTCTTATAGAAAAGTTGGTGATTTCATCACTGACTTTTCTTATAGAAAAGTTGGTGATTTCATCACTGACTTTTCTTATAGAAAAGTTGGTGATTTCATCACTAATTTTTCTTATAGAAATGTTGGTGATATTATCACTGACTTTTCGTATAGAAAAGTTGGTGATTTCATCACTGACTTTTCGTATAGAAAAGTTGGTGATTTCATCACTGACTTTTCGTATAGAAAAGTTGGTGATTTCATCACTGACTTTTCGTATAGAAAAGTTGGTGATTTCATCACTGACTTTTCGTATAGAAAAGCTGGTGATTTCATCACTGACTTTTCGTATAGAAAAGTTAGTGATATTATCACTGATTTTTCTTATAGAAAAGTTGGCGATTTCATCACTGACTTTTCGTATAGAAAAGTTGGCGATTTCATCACTGACTTTTCGTATAGAAAAGTTGGTGATTTCATCACTGACTTTTCGTATAGAAAAGTTGATGATTTCATCACTGACTTTTCTTATAGAAAAGTTGGTGATTTCATCACTGACTATTTCTTATAGAAAAGTTGGTGATTTCGTCACTGACTTTTCTTATAGAAAAGTTGGTGATTTCTTCACTGACTTTTCTTATAGAAAAGTTGGTGATTTCATCACTGACTTTTCTTATAGAAAAGTTGGTGATTCCATCACTGACTTTTATTATAGAAAAGTTGGTGATTTCATCACTGACTTTTCTTATAGAAAAGTTGGTGATTTCATCACTGACTTTTCTTATAGAAAAGTTGGTGATATTATCACTAATTTTTCTTATAGAAATGTTGGTGATATTATCACTAATTTTTCTTATAGAAATGTTGGTGATATTATCACTGATTTTTCTTATAGAAAAGTTGGTGATTTCATCACTGACTTTTCTTTTAGAAATGTTGGTCATATTAATAGTAATATCCCATCTAACCTTTTGCTACATTCATTTGGTAAATAACCCTTCTCACCTTTCAATTTTCACATTATAATCAAACCTCATTGACTTTCTATTCCTCAAATAAATTCCTCTTTAATTGAAATTAGATAAATCATGTCCTTTCATGTCGTGCACAATAACGCTGTTGTGTCTAGTTTAAAGAGGTAGTCAATGATGATTGTGTATCTTAAGGGTTTGCACAGCTCTTGATTACGACACTGATGATGTCTAGACAATTCATTTATTATTACTTTCTATTGTGTGCCTGTGAATTGTAATGTCAATCAAAAAAAAAAAAAAAAAACTCGAGTGAAAGAAAAAGAATTACAAAAACGTGGCATATTTGTTGGGACTCAAGGTGGTTAGATTAGGATTGCATTTTTTCTAAATTAATTTCGTTAATCGAAATGCTTATTGCGATTTCTTTTTTATCATGAGGAATATGCTAAGTCGTGCTCCGACCGTGAATCGTGATAACTTTATATTACTGATATAATGTAAAAATGTTAGCATAATTTAGTGCTTTTATGGAGGAACTTTTCTTCTCGCCCCACCTTTAAAGGTGGCTATGATTATTGCGATTTCTTTTTAATCATGAGGTTTTTGCTAACTCGTGTTTCAATACGAATCATATTAATTTTGTATACATATTATATAAAAACTTGTAGCATAATTTAAGGCTTTCATTCTTGGCATTTTCTTCCCGCTTCTAGGAGAGATGAGGGGCAAAGTTTAAATACATATTTTCAATTGCGCCTAAAAGTCGGTAACGCTCAATTTTTTTTCTTAAACTGCCAGCTTGTCGTGATACATGCTTTATATTGAGAAAATATGACTCTAAAATGTTCTTGATTTACGGTCAATTCCACAATCTCCGGTTATCCTACAGTTAGAGCTAACCTACATTTATAGCTGTCAAATTGTATGAAATTTTTATTTTTTAACTGAGAGTTAACTCTAACCGGAGTTTGTGAAATTTTGGGGTGAGACCCTTAAGTTTACAAAATGTTTGCCTACTTTTGGGCTTTCTTATGTTTGATTTTTTCTCAGTGGTTTTCCGTTTCCAAAAATTGTTCTAACCCAAAATCATCTCCTTTTTCTATTTATCTTAAGAAACAATTTCAATTTCACAATGCTTGTTAACACTCACATTTCCCTAGCATACTTTTAGGCTTCATTCATATTAAATATCCAAATTGAAAAGTTTGTATTTAAAACTTTTTCATTTTTATGCAAATTTAACGTCAACACCAAGGCTTTGCTAACAAGTTCCTTGTTAAGCAAGAAACCTTAATTTCTTCGGAAAATAATCCCAGGCTATATAGGCGTCATTTGGCTTTACAATTGATAGCAAAACATAAGCCATAAATATCAAAAACTAAGTCTGCTACGGTTTTTTTCTTTTTCCGCAATACCTTGGCAGCTTTTGGACAATTGTCATATTCAAATGGCAGAGAGGAGGGGTAGAGCGAGACAACGAAACAATCAACTCAAAATGGTCAAAGGATTACCCCAAAAACCAATACCATTATGCAGGAGGACAATAAAGACTGAAAAGGCAATCCTTAAGTTAAGGCCATAAGCTAAACTGCCGGGAACGAAAAGTTTTGTTTTGCTTTGTTGTTGAGATGGCATATAAAATTTTCGCATGTCCAGGGAATATGAGGGTTCCTCAAAGAGGCCAAGGAGGCAAAGAAGGAGCAAAGAATTTTCTACCAACAACAGCAAAAATATGCCTTTTATTATATGTATGTTTTCATTTCTGCCCAAACAATAACCACATTGATTGAGGTCTATTGTATTTAGCTTTGAAAGCCGGAAACCGGTGGTTAATATCAAACCGACCGGCCGCAAAATTTGTTAACCTAATTCTTTAAGCAGAGTTGTGAAGGGATTTGCCAGAAACCCTAGAAACTTTGCATTTACATTTGTAGACATTTGGCCATATTCTTTCTTTTCTATTCAAAGAAAAAATAAAAGAAATCCACCAATGCAAATATTTCGGTTCAAGGATTTATTTAAGTTTCTTTTTCGTATTTACCATTCGTTTGCTTAACAGAAAACCAAAAAAAAAGAAAGGGATTTCCAAGGGATGCTCTGGGAGTAGTGATGGAGTCTTATCATCACTACGAGAAAGTATAAAACCATTGAAGGAGAAAGGGAAGGGGAGTTGGACAATTGGCTTTATGAAATTATTCATGGTTTTGTAGTAAAACCATAGAAAACCACAAACCGAAATGTATCAGCGCCACAGAAAAGAGGCCACAACCCGTATCATATGCTAAGGCCAGGAATTCAAAGCAACATGGAAATCAGCATAACCAAAATCATATGTCTGTCTGTCCATCCGTCCGTCCTTTCATCTGTATTGCTTCCTTTTGCTCTCCTTCTCGCTCTCCTTCTCTCTCTCCCCCCTCTCTCACGACCACTGTTAATTTGTTATGCAAAGTATATAGATAACAAAATTTGTGACTATGATTTCATTCACAATTTGCATATAAAGCGGCTTAGGCCAAAAAATATGAAGCTAGCGAAAGCAACCACAATATGTAGCTAGGACAGCTAGAAGCTAAGCAAATAGTAAAAGTTAACAAGACATCCCCAAAGAGCATTTGCGGAAAGGGTTTTTCAGCGATTTCTTCAAATCAAATGGCATTACAATTATTTTATAAAATTCATAATATAATTTTAGGAATCATTTTTCGGTGAAAGACAAATAAAAGAGTCTATTTTCAGGCAGAGGTGGGGGGGACAAACATTACTAATAAGAACCAATGAATTTGATTTGGTTAGAGAAAATCAAAAAGTATGATTATTTTTTTAAGATAAATAAAAGAGTCTACTTTCAGGCGAGGATGTGGGGGGAAATGAAAGAGTTTACTTTCAGGCGAGGATGTGGGGGGATAAACATTATTAAGAACCAATAAATGGATTCCTTACTTGATTAAAATTTGGAAAGGTAAACAAGTAAGAAAGTTCAGTCGGATAAAACGACTTACGAATCCCCTCACTTTCAGTCCCAAAAAATATTCGTAAAATTATTTTTTATTTTATTTATTTATTTATATGAATTACAATACAAAGTAAATTTATAATCTAATTTTACTGTCCAAGGAAGCCTGGTAGCAAAGACCATGAGGCTAGATTTTGCAATGATAGGCCAGGGCTTCTAATGGGAATAGAACATGTAGGTTATCTAGTATGGAGTAGATAACCCACCTGTTTATCTACTTTGGAGTAGATAACCCACCGGGTATTCTACTATGGAGTAGATAATCCACATGGTTATCTACTATGGAGTAGATAATCCACATGGTTATCTACTATGGAGCAGATAACACACCTGGTTATCTACTATGGAGTAGATAATCTACCTGGTTATCTACTATGGAGTAGATAATCAACCTGGTTATCTACTATGGAGTGGATAGCCCACCTGGTTACCTACTATGGAGTAGATAACCCACCTGGTTATGTTCTATGGAGTAGATAATCCACCTGGTTATCTAGTATGGAGTAGATAATCCACCTGGTTATCTAGTATGGAGTAGATAATCCACCTGGTTATCTACTATGGAGTAGATAACCCATCTGGTTATCTACAATGGAGTAGATAATCAACTTGGTTATCTACTATGGAGTAGATTATCCACCTGGTTATCTTCTATGGAGTAGATAACCCACCTGGTTATCTTCTATGGAGTAGATAACCCACTTGGTTATCTTCTATGGAGTAGATAACCCACTTGGTTATCTACAATGGAGTAGATAGTCCATGTGGTTATCTACTATGGAGAAGATAATCCACCTAGTTATCTACTAAGAAGTAGATAGCCCGCTTGGATATCAACTATGGAGTAGATAACCCACATGTTTATTTACTAAGGGATAGATAACCCACCTGTTTATATACTATGGAGCAGATAACCCACCTGGTTATCTACTGTAGAATAGGTAACTCCACTTGTTATATTCTCTAGAGCATATAACGTCACTGGTTATCTTCTGTAGAATAGATATCCCCACTTGTTGTAGATAGCCACACTGGCTATCTACTTTAAAGTAGATAACCATACTGGTTATCTACTGTGGAGTAAATAACCTCAGTGGTTATATCCTGTAGAATATATAACCGTACTGGTTATCTTCTGTGAAATAATTAACCCCCTTTTATATTTTGTAGAAGGTATAACCTCACTGGTTATCTTCTAACCTCACTGGTTATCTACTATGGAGTAGATAACCTCACTGGTTATCTACTATGGAGTAGATAACCTCACTGGTTATCTGCTATGTAGTAGATAACCTCACTGGTTATCTGCTATGTAGTAGATAACCTCACTGGTTATTTGCTATGTAGTAGATAACCTCACTGTTTATCTCCTATAGAGTAGAAAACCTCACGGGTTATCTACTGTGGAGTAGATAACCTCACTGGTTATCCACTGTGGAGTAGATAATCTCACTGGTTGTATACTGTAGAATATATAGCTCCACTTGTTATCTTCTCTAGAGAATATTACCTGACTGGTTATCTTCTGTGGAATAGATAGCCCCCGGGTTGTCTACTAAAGGTATAAATACTAATTGAAGTTAGTCGAGCTACCATGTCTACCAACGAGTAGATAACCACACTGGTTGCAGATGGCCACATTTGGTATCCTTTATATAGCAAAACAATGCTTGTTAGCCACTGTAGAATAGATAACTTCGCTGGTTATCGACTATAACACCTACTGGTTATCTACTATAGAGTAGATAACATTTATGGTGGTCCATATTAAACGCGCCATGTTAATTGTAAATACAACAAAAAGTTTTCAGATCATTATCTTAACATTTTTTATTATGAAAGAAGGATCTATGACAATTATAAGTTTGTGTGAAACAAAGTGTCGACCAAATGCTTGATTTTGGTTGTAAATAAAACAAAAAGTTGTCAGAGAATTATCTTAATATTTTTATTATGATAGAAGGATCCATGTGACAATTATGTGTGAAACAAAATATCGGTCAAATGATCGCCGCGAGTGACTCACAATTAACATTGTGCATTACGGTTGGACCACCTCTTCTCTCTGTATGTTGAGGTTATTCTACATACATATCGGTACCTCTAAACTATGCTAATCGCATGAAGGTAGTTAGGAGAGGCGATCAAAGTCTGATGCATATTTTAAATTTGTGTGGAATTCCTTTATAATTCAAATCGAATGACCGGTTCTGATTTGTGTATAACTTTTGATTGGGTCGACGAATAAATACAAAATAATTTGGAATATTTAGAAATTACGAATGCAATCGGCCTAAAAACATGCTAAGTCGACTTAGCATGTTTTATAATGGAGGTATCGATATGTGTATGCCTTTGATGAAACTACTAAATGGGTATTTTATTGTTTCCTTCATTTACAGGGAAGACTTTGATCATCAGCTTGACTCCACAGTAATAAAACCAAAGAAAAATACAGATTACACATCAAACCTTTATATGGAAAAATAACAACATTTGTTGGTACATCTGGATTTCTTTTCATTGAAGTTCCTTCTTTGCCCCTTTTTTCGTAAACAAATAAATTATACTGACAAAATAAAATGAAAATATTGATGATAAAAAATTAAAGATATAAAACACAGAATAAATATGGCAGAAATTATTTTCAATTCATACTTTCATTAAATAATACCGGGAAAATCAATGATTTCTTAGTTGGCTCCATTGAAATTACCTTAAAGTATGCTTTGTTTTCCAGTTTTGGAATTTTTAAAGGAGTTAACTTTAATTATTCTTCTTTGAAGTTATGTTGTAAAGATATTTGTTTGCATAGATTTCAAATTTCTGCAAAACGATTGCATACCTGGTTTTTTTAGATGTATGAAATTTCTAATTGTCCAAAAAATATGCTACAGGGCATAAACCAAAAATGTATTTTTCTTTCCGATTTCAACGAAATTTTAAATTGTTAGTGACTAAACGGAATGTATCATTTGATACGCAATGATTTGAAAATACAGTTTTTCCCTGAAAGAAAATCTAATGTTCCACTTCGCCCTAAAGATATTTTTCATTTGCAATGGAAAAATGAATATGTCCATTGCTCAGTAATATGAGTCAAATAGAAGTGGAGAAATGGTTATAATAGACATTGCAAATGGTGCATATACAGTTCTCAGTATTAATTTTCATTTATCTCGTTTGAAAATAACGTAAAATTACGTGGAATTCCTTCACTGTGTTTTTCGTCTTATTTACCTAAAGGTATGCTGCATTTTTTTAGTTTTGGAATTATTGACAGATGTCATTTTACGTATTCGATTACTATCATTTTTTAAGAAACTTGTTAATTTAAATTTATAATTTCAGGAATGAGTTGTTATATTTTTTTATTTATGAAATAATACTCCAAAATATATGCTACACTAAATAAATGAAAATTGTGCTTTTCATGCAGATTTCACGGATATTTTTCAAAGCTAGGTGGATAAATATAGAATGATCAGGAAATAAAAGTAGTCAGAGGAAGAAGATGTTACAATTCACCCTAAAGATATGCTTCAGTCCTTTGAATTGATTAGAAAAATAGAATTACTTGGAAAAAGTATTTAATGGAAGAAGGTGAAATAATGTTTTAATTCCCCCTAAAACTATGCGACATTATATTGGAAATCTATATATAAGTACACTGGTTTCTCAATTTTTGCTTATAAAAAAATTAGTTTGCAATAAGTTTATACAAATATCCTAGAATTTATTTCATTTTGAATGTTGAAATATCTGGAAATAAATGTAGCAAAGGACGAAGATGTAATAAGGTTACAATTCGCCCAAAAGATATGCTGCATTCTGTTGGAAAAGTACACATTTTGTTTGTTCAGTCCTTTGCAAATATCAGCGTAGCCATTCTATTGAATTGATTATCGGAAAAGTAGATTGCAATCAGTTTCAGCAAATATTCTAGAATTTATTTGCATTTGCGTGGTTTGTATAACGTTGAAATCCATGATTTTATACTTGACTTTGTAAAAATTACCTAAAAATATGCTTCACTTTACAGTTTTTTTTGAATTATTGAAAGGTTTCACTTTAATTATTTAATTATTATAATTTTTTAAGAAACTTGTTCACTTAATTTTTTGAAATTTGTGGAAAATATTGGTTACCGTAAATTTGCGAAGCTATTTTATTAGAAGAAAAGCAGAATATAATCAGCTTATACAAAAATTCTAGAATTAATTTACATTTATTTCGTTTGGAAAGTTCGTAGAATAACGTCACGAAATCCTTGATATTATACTTGACTTTGTAACATTTTTCCTAAAAGTATACTTCATATTTCAGTTTTCAAAGTAAACATATTTAAAAGATTTAACAATAATTATTTAATTATTCTCATTTTTTTAGAAACTTTTTCACTTGAACTTCTGATTTGTGGAAAATGTTGCTTATCTAACATCTGCTTTTTAAATTTATGAAATTTTCAATACTCTAAAATATATGCTACACTAAATAAATGAAAATAGCATTTTTCATGAAGATTTTAAGGAAATTTTTAATAGCTAGATGGATAAATATAGAAAGATCTGGAAATAAAAGTAGTCAAAGGACGAAGATTAAAAAATGTTCTAATTCGCCGCAAAGGTATGCAACATTATGTTGGAAAAATGCAGATATTGGTTATTCAGTCCAGTGAAAATTTCAACGCAGCCACTTTAGTAAATTGATTATCGGAAAAGTAAATTGCAAACAGTTTATACAAATATCCTGGAATTTATTGAATTTACGTTGTTTGGAAAGTGTGTAGTATAAAATTGAAATCCATGATTTTATACTTGATTTTGTAATATTTACCTAAAAGTATGCTTCATATTACAGTTTTTGGAATTATTGAAAGGTTTCACTTTAACTACTTAATTATTATCATTATTTAAAAAACTTGTTCACTTAATTTTTTGAAATTTCTAGAAAAGTTTGTTTACCGTACATTTGCGAAGCTATTTTATCAAATTTGTTTACTTATATGTATATGAAAAATAGATTATAATCAGTTTATACAAAAATCTTAGATTTTTTTTTACATATATTTATTTTGGATAGTTTGTAGAATAACGTTGAAATCCTTGATATTATACATGACTTCGTAACACTTTGCCTAAAAGTATGCTTCATATTTCAGTTTTTAAAGATTTAACTTTAATTATTTGATTTTTCTCATTTTTGTAGAAACTTGTTCATTTGAAATTCAAATTTCTGGAAAATGTTGCTTATCTTACATCTGCTTTTTAAATTTATGAAATTTTCAATATTCCAAAATATATGCTACACTAGATAAATGAAAATAGTATTTCTCAGGCAGAGCTCATGAAAAGTTTTAGCAGCTGGATGGATAAATATAGAATGATCTAGAAATAAAAGAAGTCCAAGGAAGAAGATGTAATAATGTTACAAAATGTTGGAACAATTCATATATCGGTTGTCCAGTCCTTTGCAAATATCATCGTAGTCATTTTATTGAATTATCGGAAAAGTTGACTGCAATCAGTTTATACAAATATCCGAGAATTTATTTGCATTTGTGTCGTTTAGAAAGTGCGCTGTATAACGTTGGAATCATTGAGATCTTATAACTAACCTAGAAGTATGCTTCATGTTTCAGTTTTTGGAATTATTAGCTACACTTACTTTTTTTTAATTTTCAAACTTCTTGAAAATGTTGCCGTGCTTTTAAAATTTATGAAATGAACCATGCGCAAATACCAGTGATTACAGTTTATTAAATCGTTAATATTAGTAAAACATTGAAATCAGTTTATGCAAATATCTTGGAATTTATTTACATTTATTTCGATTGGAAAGTGCGTACAACAACGTTGAAATCCTTGATTTTATACTTGAATTCGTAAAATGTACCTAAAAGTATGCTTCATATTTCAGTTTTTGTAATTATTGAAAGGTTTCACTTTAACTATTTAATTATAATCATATTTTAAGAAACTTGTTCACTTAATTTTCAAATTTCTGGAAATTTTGTTTACCGTTCATTTGCGAAGCTATTTTATTATAAGATAAGTCGATTATAATCAGTTTATACAAAAATCTTAGAATTTATTTACATTTATTTCATTTGGAAAGTTCGTAGAATTACGTTGAAATCCCAGATATTATACTTGACTTCGTAACATTTTGCCTAAAAGTATTCTTCATATTTCAGTTTTTAAAATATCTTTAAAAGATTTTACATTATTTATTTGATTATTCTCATTATACCCTCACTTTAGTGTGACGAGGGTATATATCATTTGCTACGGAAAAAAGTGTAACACGTCGAAGGAGTGACCTAAGACCCCAAGTATGTTCGGAGGAAATCCGTTTTGGGTCATTTTAAGTCGAATGAGCAATGTCCGTCCGTCTGTCTGTCTGTCTGTCTGTCTGTCTGTCTGTCTGTCTGTCTGTCTGTGTGTCTGCTGGCTGGTGCGCACGATAACTCTCGAAAGGAGTAACCGATTGACCTCAAATTTGGTATGTGGTAATATTTTTTTCTATCTCCGGCTAAGTTCGAAAATGGGCCATATTGGTCCACTCCTTCTAGTACCTCCCCCACAAAGGATTAAAATGTTGTGAAATATTGATTCTTTAATAACTGCTATACTACTTATTCGAATCTTTTGAAATTCCACACATAGTATTAGCTTATTAGTCGTTATCAACTCGAGAAAAATGGGCGAAGTCGCCACGTCCCTTTTGGTACCTCCCACACAAATGCACCATTTTGCACCAAAAGTTAACAGCTTATAACATTAATAACAGTGTATAAAAATACTTGAAATTTTGTACAGTATTATGCTTTTATATTGCCTACAGTCCAGGGAAAAATGGATGTTGTTGTCACGCCCCTTTTGGTACCTCCCACACAAAGGTACCTTATTGCACCAAAAGTTAACAGCTTATAACATTAAAACCAGTGTATACAAATACTTGAAATTTTGTACAGTGTAATGATTTTATAGTGTCTATAGCCATGTGAAAAATGGGCGTTATTGCCACGCCCCTCTTTGTACCTCCCACACAAAATGCCGAAATCATACCACAAATTAATGTCTCATAACGTTTATACCAGTGCACATAAATGCTTATAAGTCGGCACAGTGCAATGAATTTAAAGTATCTAATATTCAGCGAAAAAATGGTGTATTTGATAAACCCCTTCTGGTACCTCCCACACAAATTGACAGAATAATTCGAGTAATATGCAATATTACATTACTCACAAAGTGAGGGTATACCTTAGTCGGTTTACCCGACTGAAACTTTCTTACTTGTTTTTTTACAAACTTGTTAATTAGAAATTCTGATTTTTAGAAAATGTTGCTTATGAATGAAATTTTCAATACTCCAAAATATGTGCTACACTAGATAAATGAAAATATTTAGTATTTTTCATGCAGATTTCATTGATATTTTGAATAGCTTGGTGAATAAATATAGAATGATCTGGAAATAAGAGTAGTCAGAGGAAGAATATGTTACAATTCACCCTAAAGATATGCTACATTCTGTTTGGAAATTGCATATTTTGTTTGTTCGGTCCTTTGCAAATATCAGCGTAGTCACTTTATTGAATTGATTATCGGAAAGTAGATTGCAATCAGTATATACATTTATAGAGTGCGTTGTATAACGTTGAAATCATTGAGATCTTATAACTAACCTAGAAGTATGCTTCATGTTTCAGTTTTTGAAATTATTAACTTCACTTATTTATTTAATTATTATAATTTTTTCACGAAACTAGTTCACTCAATTTCGCTTTTTTTGTTGCTTTTTAAATGTGTGAACATTTCAGTGCTCTAAAAGGTATGCTACACTAGATTAATAAAAATATTATTTCTCCGCAGATTTCAGAGAATTTTTCAAATGCTGATGGAATGATATAGAATGTATCAATCCATGTTCCAATTCACCCTAAATATATGCTACATTTGAAACATATTGGAAAACTACACATGCTTTTTGCTCAGTCGTGTGCACATAATGGCCTAGATATTTTTTAATTTGTTCATACGAAAAAATAGTTTGCAATCTATTTATGCAAATATCCTAGAATTTATTTGCTTTTATGTCTGTCCTTTGTGGGTAGTGCGTAGTATAACGTTGATCTCCTTGATTTTATACCTGACTTCCTCAAATTCACCTAAAAGTATGTTTCATATTTCCGCTTTGAAATTGTTAAGGACAGGAATAGACTTCACGTAATTTTTTACTTTTTGGAAAAAGATGCTACGTGCATTTGCTTTTTCAAAGATAGGAAATTTACAATTCTCCAAAAAGTATGCTACATTGCATAAACGAAAATTGTATTTCTCATGTCGGTTTCAAGGAAATTTAAAATTTCTACTGTACAAATCGAGTATTCCAATCAAATCCATTGATTCTTTTTGCTTTGAAAATTAAATTTCTGCATGAAAAAAGATTTAATTCTCCAAATCAAATCCATTGATTCTTGTTGCTTTGGAAATTAAATTTCTCCATGAAAGAAGATTTAATTCTCCAATTCGTCCTAATTTTATTTTCTACATTAGAAAGGAAACGATGCGTAGGACATTAGACGTGATTGTCCAAAATCTCCATACATTTTGGCAACATAACCGGGAATTCAGTTGGGATTGCATATCAAAAATTAATGCGTTGTCTTGTATTAATCACAAAACTATCCCCAGGCATGACATGACTCCCCATCGTTTTGTGGAAATATCTGCAAAACTCTTAATTGGATTTCTTGTCGACTGCACAAGTTATGAAAGAGGATTTATTTTAATAACCAATTATTGCGAAACTTTATTGGCATAACAAGAAATTTAATTGAAATTGGCCACTTGTTTCTCCGCTTTAAGTATTGGGAGCTTTTTGAACCGAATTTTAGGCTTAGAAGTAAATCAGCCTGAAAGTATGCCATACACTTTGTAAATATGGATATTCGTTGAATGTTTCATGTGACATGATTACAATTTCCTTTCTGTAATCAATTTTATTGATTTCCCAAGAATTTGTTTTACTTTTTTAATCTTAAAATCACTTTCCTTTCTTTGCAAAGATTTTTTTTTAATTTTTTCTTTCTTAAAATCACATTTATATGTGAACAAAACTCTTATGTGCATAGCATTGTTTCTTTCTATTGGCTGCCTTCAAGTTATTTCTTTGAAAAATAATTAAGATCTTGTAATCTTAAGATTCATTAGAACTAACATATTCATAAAAATAAGGAACCATTTTTGTTTATTCTCTCTGTCTCTCTCTGGAAAAAATCCATAGAAAATTCTGCTCATACGAAATAGAGTTTCGTATTTATTTACGATTTTTTGTTTTAACCTTAAAGTATGCTAAAATTTTGCCCTGATTTTGCTGCATCATTTACATGGAAAATATGTACCGTATTTTCAAATTTATTTTTAATATATTACTTCAAACATGATATATAAGTACTTCTACTTTTATGTTGTTATTCAAATAGAATACAGCATGCCTTAAGGATTTAAACTCCAGAAGCAAACAAAAATAAATATGGAAAGAGAACATGTACATATCAAAATATTTACATGTCATTTTCAGTAAATAAAAAGGCATTTCCGGGAATTTGCTGCCATAAAATTCTACTATAAGTCTTTGAATACACCAAAACAAAAAACGCAACTTAAATGCCAGAAATAAGTCAAAATTTATAATAAATTTTTAGATTAATTTCGTACTTTTTCGAATTAGTGCTAAACCTAAAAAAGCGTTTTAAGTTTTGACTTATTTGTGGCATTTGGGTGGAGTGTTGAGGTTTGGGCTATTCAGAGACTTATAGTAGAATTTTATGGCAAATATTTTTGTAGAACATAATGACTCTCTAAACACCTGTTTTATGGGTGACTTTTACCTTTCTCAAAAAAGGAGACCATAAAGGCCCCAAGATTGAGGAGTTAGAGGGCTAAAATGTTTAATAAAAATATTTGCCATAAAATTCTGCTATAAGTCTCTGAATACACCAAACATAAAACTCAACTTAAATGTCAGAAATAAGCCAACACTTAAGATCCATTTTTAGGTTAATTTCGTATTAGAGGTAATCCTAAAAAATTATTTAAAGTTTTGACTTATTTCTGGCATTTAGATTGAGTTTTGGGATTTGGTGTATTCAGAGATTTATAATAGAATTTTATGGTAACTATTTTTGTTGAACATTTTGACCCGTAGAACACCTGTTGTAGGAGTGATTTTTACCCTTCTTCACAAAATTGACCAAAAAACCCCCAAGATTTAGAAGCTAGATGGTTAAAATGTTCAACAAAAAAGTTCCTCGAGGTGTTCAAAGTAATGTTGCTGAACACATCGTACACCTAAAATGTATGGATCACACGGTTTCATATGACGATTCATCATATAAATGTGTGGAATGGGGAAATATGGCTCCCCCTCTACGTAAGCTTTCAAAACGCCGATACACGTATATTCTTTTTTTATCCCTCTCAATAATTTTTTTGTGGTCCCCAGTGTAATACCACATATTCTTTGGAAATCATTAAAGATACTTCAGGCATGGAATTTGTAAGCGTGTCATTTGATTATTTCAACACTTTGCCATATTTACAAAATGAATGGCATACTTCCAGGCTGATTTACTTCTAAGCCTACATTTAGGTTTAAAGCAACAATTCCTTAAGACGAAAATATGAGTGTTTGTTGACAATATTAATTTAATTCCCTGTTATGACAACCAAAAATTTCGCAATAATTGTTTATTAAAATGAAATCCTATTTCATAGCTTGCGTAGTCGACAAGAAACCCAATTAAGAGTTTTAGCAGAGAAATGAATGGCTGTAGTCATGCCTAGAGAACGTTTTGTGATTAATTCGAGACATCACATTGATTCCTAATATCATCCGCCCACATGAATTCTCCATTATTTTTGCCAAAATTCACATAGCTTTTTCCCTAGTATACATATTTAACGACCTATGCAATCTTTGACTTTGTAATGTAGAATATATTTACGGCGAATTGGAGGATTAAGTGTTCTTCCGGGGAGAAATTTAATTTCCACATCAACTAGAATCAATGGATTTGATTGGGTATATTCCATTTGAACAGTAGCAATTAAAAATGTCGATGAAATTTTCATAAGAAATACAATTTTCGATTAGACAGTGTAGCATGCTTTTTGGAGAATTGGAAGTTTCATAACATTAAAAAGCAAATGAAGCAGTTTCGTTTATGCAGTGAAGCATACTTTTAGGAGAATTTGGAAATTTCTTAATTTTTAAAAAGAAAATGCAAGCAGCTACTTTTTCGAAAAAGTATAAATTTAATAGAACAAATGTATTTTCCTTAATTTACTCCCAAAACTGAAATATGAAGCATACTTTTAGGTAAGTTTGAAGAAGTCAAGTATAAAACAAGGATTTCAACGTTATACCAGCAATTATTAAATTTTAACCTTTTTTCAAAAAGTAAAAGTTTATTTGAAGTATATTTCTGTCATTAACAATTTCAAAGCGAAAATCTGAAGCATACTTTTAGGTGAATTTCATGAAGTCAAGTATAAAATGAAGAATTTCAACGTTATACTACGCACTTTTCAAATGTCAGACATAAAAGCAAATAAATTCTAGGATATTTGGAAAAATAGGTTGCAAACTATTTTTCTTATAAACAATTTAATAAAATGTCCACGCTGAGTTTTGCACAAGACAGAGCAAACAACATGTGTAGTTTTCCAATATATTTCAAAAGTAGCATATATTTAGGGTGAATTGGAACATCGATTGATACATTCTATATCTTTGAACCAACAATTGAAAAATTCTTTGAAATCTGCTGAGAAATAATATTTTTATTAATCTAGTGTAGCATACCTTTTTGGAGTAGTGACATTTTCATTAATTTAAAAAGCAAATGTAAGGAAAGCAACATTTTCCAGAAATTTGAAAATTAAGTGAACTAGTTTCGTGAAAAAATTATAATATGTAATTAAATAAATAAGTGAAGTTAATAATTCCAAAAACTATAATCTGAAGTATAGGTGTATTTTTACAAACGTTATTCTACGCACTTTCCAAACAGCAAGGATTTTTTTTAGATTTGGGAACAGGTAAAAGTCACTGGGAGCTAAATCAGGAGAATAAGGTGGGTGGTCAAGCAACTCGTACTTTAATTCGTTGATTTTAGCCATTGTTAAAACACTCTTGTGCTCTGGTGCGTTGTCTTGATGAAAAATTATTTTTTTGTGTTGTAAGCCAGGACGTTTTTCTCGAATTTGTACATTTAATTGATCCAAAAGGTTGCAATAGTACTCTGAATTTATTGTTTTACCCTTTTGCAGATAGTCAATCAATAAAATATCTTTGAAGTCCCAAAAAACCGTTGCCATAACCTTACCAGCCGATTGAATTGTTTTTGCCTTCTTTGGGGCACTTCCTCCAGCTTCAGTCCATTGTTTGGATTGTTCTTTTGTCTCTGGAGTATAGTGGTGGATCCATGTCTCATCAACAGTTATGAAACGACGCTTAAAATCCATTTTATTTCGCTTAAAACGATCCAAACAAGCTTGAGAAATGTTAATTCTTATGCGTTTTTGGTCGACTGTTAACAAGTGCGGCACCCATCTTGCAGAAAGCTTTTTCATCTGTAGTTCTTCATGCAAAATTAAATGGACTCGATCATTTGAGATGCCCATGATATTAGCTATTTCACGCACTTTTATTCGTCGATCATTTAATACCATATCATGCACTTTGGCTACAATTTCTGTTGTTGTTGCTGTTTTTGGACGTCCACTACGCGGTTCATCTTCAATGCTTGTACGACCACGTTTAAATTCAGCAACCCATTTTTTACTGTTGCATATGAAGGAGCACTTTCAGCTAACACATTCAACATATCATTATGAATTTCTTGTCCCGATAAACCTTTTTTATGTAAATATTTAATGACACCACGCATTTCTAATTTTTCCATTGTAAAAAAATCGCGGATGCGTCTTTTGTGAACACCTGTTTCTATATGAAGGAGTTGCCAGATCGAAACAAAATTTAACATGTGTTCATAGCAGAGATGGAAGTTTCCAAAACAATTAACTTTTTTCTGTTTATACCGCGCTTTTTGTGCTAGGCTAAGAAGTTTCCGAACCGCCCTCGTATTGATCAACAAAAATATAAAAAATATAAAATATAAATAAAACATATAAATAATTTATTGAACATTTCATAAATTTAAAAAGCAGATGTAAGATAAGCAATAATTTCCATAAATTATAAATATAAACTAAAATGTACAAGTTTCTTTAAAAAAATAATTTCCAAACTTAAAAATTATGCGTAGTTTTAGGTAAATTCTACGAAGTCTAGTACAAAATCATGGATTTCAAATATATTCTACCAACATCCAAACGAAATAAATATAAAAAAATACAAAGATCTTTGTATACACTGATTACGTATAAACTACATTTCGTTTAACCAAAATTTAATAAAATGGCTTCGCTGACATTTGCGCATGACTGAGGAATATGGAAATATCATAAATTTAAAAAGCAAATGTACGGTAAGCAGCATTTTCCACAAACTTATAAGAAAGTGAAAAAGTTTCTTGAAATTTGATAATAATTAAATAAATAAGTGAAGCTAATAATTCCAAAAATTAAACATGAAGCATACTTCAAGGTTAGTTATAAGATCTCAATGATTCCAACGTTATACAATGCACTTTCTAAACGACGCAAATGCAAATAAATTCAAGGATATTTATATAATCTGATTGCAATCTACTTTTCCGATAATCAATTCAATAAAGTGGTTATGCTGATACTTGCTAAGGACTGAACAAACAAAATATGCAATTTTCCAACAGAATGAACCATATCTTTAGGGTGAATTGTAACATTTTCTTCCTCTGACTACTTTTATTTCCAGATCGTTCTATATTTATTTAAAATACTATTTTCATTTATCTAGTGTAGCATATATTTTGCAGTCTTGAAAATTTCATAATTTTAAAAAGAGATGTAAAATAAGCAACATTTTCCAGAAATTATAAATATAAATTAAAATGAACAAGTTTCATTAACAATAAAAAAATTAAATAATTAAAGTGAAATCTTTTAATAATTCCAAAACTTAAAAAATAAGCATATTTTTAGGTAAATTTTACGAATTCAAGCACAAAATTATGGATGGAATATAAATCAGTATATATGGAATATAAATCAATACGAAAATCTTTGTATAATCTGAATATTATCTACTTTTCTTATAAACAATTTAATAAAATAGCTTTGCTGGCATTTGCGCATGACTGAGGAATATGGAAAATTTCATAAATCAATAAAGCAAATGTACGACAGGCAACATTATCCGCAAATTTTAAATTAAGTAAAGAAGTTTCTTAAAGTTTGGTAATAATTAAATAGCTTAGGTGAAACCCTTTAATAATTCCAAAAACTGAAACATGAAGCATACTTCTAGGTTAGTTATAAGATCTCAATGATTTCAACGTTGTACAACGCACTTTCCAAACGACGCAAATGCTAACAAATTCTAGGATTTTTGTATAAACTGAATGCAATGTACTTTTCCGATAATCAATTCAATAAAGTGGTTACGCTGATATTTGCAAAGGACTCAACAAACAAAATATGCAATTTTCCAACAGAACAAAGCATATCTTTAGGGTGAATTGTAACATATTCCTCTGACTACTTATATTTCCAGATCAATCTATATTTATTCACCAATCTATTAAAAATATCTATTAAATCTGCACAAAAAATACCATTTTCATTTAACTAGTGAAGCATATATTTTGGTGTATTGAAAATTTCATAATTTTAAAAACAGATGTAAGATAAGCAACATTTTCCACAAATCCGAAGTTAAAATGAACAAGTTTCTAAAAAAATGAGAATAATCAAAAAATGTATGTCAAACTTTTAGGCAAAATGTTATGAAGTCAAGTATAATATCAAGGATTTCAACGTTATTCTAAGAAATTTCCAAAAGAAATAAATGTAAATAAATTCTAAGATTTTTGAATACATTGATTAAAATCTACTTTTCTTATAATAAAATAACTTGGCAAATAAACCAAAATAGCTTCGTAAAAAAAGAAATTAATAAAGTGATACCTTTAATAATTCCATAAGCGGTAATTTGAAGAATACTTTTAGGTATTATTTATAAAGTCAAGTATAAAATCAAGGATTTAAACGTTATTCCTCGCACTTTTCAAACGACGCAAATGCAAATAAATTCTCGGATGTTTCTAAAATCTGATTGGAATCAACTTTTCGTATAAACAATATTATAAAATGGCTACGCTGATATATGCGTAAGACTGAACAACGAAAATTTACAGTTTTCCAATATAATCTTGCATATTTTTATGGCGAATTGGGACATTATTACATCTTCTTCCACTGTGACCACTTTTATTGCCAAATAATTCTTTATTTATCCACCAAGCTATTAAAAATTTCCTTGAAATCTGCATGAAAAATACAATTTGCATTTATCTAGTGTAGCATATATTTTGGAGTATTGAAGATTTCATAAATTTTAAAAACCAGATGTAAGATATAATATAATATAATATGAAAATATAATAATCATATAATTAAAGTGAAACCTATCAATAATTCCAAAGCTGAAAAATTAAGCATACTTTTAGGCAAAATTTTTTATTTATGGATTTCAACATTAGGTTTGAAGTTTCTTAAAATTTGATAATAATTAAATGACTAACGTGAAACTCTTTAATAATTCCAAAAACTGTAATATGAAGCATACTTTTAGGTATATATTACAAAGTCAAGTATAAAATCAAAGATTTCAACGTTTTTCTACGCACTTTTCAAACGACGAAAATGCCTGCATTGCATTTTAGAATATTTGTATAAACTGAATGGAATCTACCTTTCTTATAAACAATCTTATGAATTGGCTACGCTGATATTTGCATAAAATTGAGCAATGAAAATATACAGTTTTCCAATATAATTTTGCATATCTTTAGGGCGAATTGTAACATTATTACAACATTTTCCTGTGACTACTTTTATTGCCAAATAATTCTTTATTTATTAACTAAGCTATTAAAAATTATCTTGAAATCTGCATGAAAAACACTATTTTTATTTATGTAGTGTAGTATATATTTAGGAGTATTGAAAATTTTATAAATTTAAAAAGCAGATGTAAGATAAGCAATAATTTCCAGAAATCCGAAGTTACAACTTTCTCAAAAAATGAGAATAATGAAATAATTACTATGTATATTGTTAAATCTTTTAAATATACTTTAAAAATTAAGCATAGATTTTGGCAATATGTTACGTAGTCAAGTATAATATTAAGGATTTCAACGTTAGTCTACGAACTTTCCAAAGGAAATAAATGTAAATAAATTCTAAGATTTTTGTATAAACTGATTATAATCTACTTTTCTTTTGTAAACAAATTTAATAAAATAGCTTTGCAAATTTTGGGAAAACAAAATTTTCCAGAAATTTGAAAATTAAGTGAACAAGTTTCTTAAAAAATTTCGATAATTAAAGTGAAACCTGTAATAATTCCAAAAAACTATAATCTGAAGTATACTTTTAGGTGTTTTTTACGAAGTCATGTATAAAATCAAGGATTTCAATGTTATTCTACGCACTTTTCAAACGACGAAAATGCAATGCAGATTTTAAGATATTTCTATAAATTGATTGGAATAAACTTTTCGTATAAACAATTTTATAAATTTTTTTAATTTCCATAAGAATAATCAACGAAAGCTTACAGTTTTCCAATATAATATTGCATATTTTTAGGGCGAATTGGAAAATTATTACATCTTCCCGTGACTACTTATTATTGCCAAATAATTCTTCACTTATCCACCAAGCTATTAAAAATGTCCTTGAAATCTGCATGAAAAATACAATTTCCATTTATGTAGTATAGCATACCTTTTGGAGTATTGAAAATTTCATAAATTTAAAAGTAGATGTAAGGTAAGCAGCTTTTGCCAGAAATTAGATATTGAAATGAACAAATTTCTTAAAAAAAGTTGTTAAAGAGGAGAAAAGCTTTTTCCAGAAACTAGATTTTGAAATGATCATGTTTCTGAAAAAAAGTTGATAATTATATAAATATGGTGAAATCTTTGAATAATTCAAAAACTGAAAAATGAAGCATACTTTTAGGTGAATATGAAGAGTATAAAGTAATTGATTTTACGTAAATGTTTTTAGGTTCAAATAAATAAATGAATATTAATTCTAGGATTTATTATGCATAATTTACAATGTACTTTTTTTATAATCATTGCTTCACTTCTATTTACATATGACTGAGCAATGGACATATATGTAGTTATCCCAAAATAATGTAGAATATCCTTGGGGTGAATTTCAACGTTAAATCTATTTTCATTTAAAAACGTAATTTCAAAATCACTGAGTATCAAATGATACATTCTGTATTTATTCACCTAGCTCTTACAAATTTCCTCATAATCTGTATGAAAAATACAATTTTCATTTACCAAGTGTGGCATACATTTGGGGGAGTTGGAAATTTCATAAAGTTAAAAGAGAAAATATATCGTCACCTGAAATCCAAAATAACGTAACCCACATGGTCATTGAAATAAAATCAAATCTGGGATCTTTATATGTACGGTACTTGTTGTGATGTTCTTTTGTTATAAGCTTTTGCTTCTATTTGTATATGACTGAGCATTGGGCATTTTCAATGGAAAGCAAATGCACAACATCTTTTGGGGCGAATTGCGACATTACATTTTATTCGAGGGAATAATGTTTTTTCCAAATCATTGAGTAGCAAGTGATACATTCTGTTTATTCACTAAAAATATAAAAAATTCCTTGAAATCGAAAAAAAAAATTAAATTTTGTTTTATATTCTGTAGCAGTTTTTTGTAAAAGAATTTGACATTTCGTAAATTCATGATAAACTACTTTTTCCAGAAATTTATAACCTATGTAAATAGATTTCTTTACAAAAAAAATTTAAAATAAAGTGAATTCCTTTAAAAAATCCCAAACTAAAATATGAAGCATACTTTTAGGAAAATTTGACGGAGTCAACTACTCTAATGAGATTTATGAAGAAAAGAGTCTAATATATTTTTTTTTATTTGCATAGCTTTTGTTTAAATCATGTTTTGATTTTATGACACTTCATACATATCACTTTCCTG
Source organism: Eudasyphora cyanicolor (assembly GCA_963930755.1). NCBI lineage: Eukaryota > Metazoa > Arthropoda > Insecta > Diptera > Muscidae > Eudasyphora > Eudasyphora cyanicolor. Next base: position 13,120,714 of record OZ005737.1, read on the forward strand.
CTTAATCCAAAATGTAGGCTTTTCAGCAAATAAGCCGAAAATTATGCTACAGTTTGTTCAATACATTTATTTTTGAAAAAAAAAAATTATTCTGTATTATGCTGCCACCATCAAGTATAAAAACTTTGGCCGTGATTTTACCATTTCCAACAACTTTTGTCACAAAAAAGGCAAAAAAATTCAATCACATCACTTGTTATATCCACAAAACGTTTTAAAAACAATTTCCTTTCCAAATTATATTTGCTGTATACAGAAACAGAAATATAGAACCAACATTCAAGTCACACTTTCATCGCCTGAATATTTGTTATCTTTCAAAAAAAAAAATATGATTTTACTTTGGCAGATAGATGAAAGGATGTTTTTCTATCAATTCCCAGAATTATGTTTCAATTCATATTTATTTTACTTCCTCATTCAAGCAGAGTAATCCTTTTTTTTTATGATTATTTACTGAATTTAAAATGTATACGTATGTTTTCATAACGATTTTTTCCAACAAAAACCAGAACCCGCCTCCCCAATTTTGCCCAAAATGTGTTCAGGTGCAAACATGCCATAATTTCCGTTTCCAAGTTCTCTTTTTTTCGGTTGACTTACTTTCACCCCTAGCTTCTGTTTGGCAAATAGAAACAAAACCCTCGATACCTAGGCGATGGGCGAAAGCGGAAATATAAATAAAATGGTTATAATATTTGCCGAACACATACATACATATACTCGTATAACAATTTAGTTTAGAGATAAAGATATTTTGTAGAATAAATATATCTTATTGAATCTTGTCTTGAACGTTATCCTTGAGAAAAAGGTAGCAGATACATATATCAATTAAAAACGTTATTTCCGCCTTTAGATAATGCTCTGTATATCTTTGCCTTAATGCATGCTTCACATGTTATACATATGAAATCTGATTTTTTTTACAAAATCTTTGTATTGTTTGTTGTTTTTTCCTAGAAATCTTTTCTTTTTTCTTAGAAATTTTGTGCTTATAGAAAATTTCATAGAATTTTTTTTTATAGAATATTTCATAGATATTTTTTATTTACAGAAAATTTCATAGACATTTTTTATTTATAGATAATTTCATAGAAATTTTTTATTTTTAGAATATTTTATAGAAATTTTTTATTTATAGAAAATTTTTTATTTATAAAATTTTTTTATTTTTTATTTGTAGAATATTTCTTAGAAATTTTTTATTTATAGAAAATTTGTATTTATAGAAAATTTTATAGAAATTTTTTATTTATAGAAAATTTCATAGAAATTTGTTATATATAGACAATTTCATAGAAATTGGTTATTTATAGAAATTTTTTATTTATAGAAAATTTCATAGAAATTTTTTATTTATAGAAAATTTCATAGAAATTTTTTATTTATAGAAAATTTCATAGAATTTTTTTATTTATAGAAAATTTCATAGACATTTTATATTTATAGAAAATTTCATAGAAATTTTGTGTTTATAGAAATTTTGTATTTATAGAAAATTTCTTAGAAATTTTGTATTTATAGAAAATTTCTTAGAAATTTTGTATTTATAGAAAATTTCTTAGAAATTTTTTGTTTATAGAAAATTTCATAGAAATTTTTTATTTAAATTATGTTTTGTATTTATTTATAGAAAATTTCATAGAAATTTTTTATTTATAGAAAATTTCATAGAAATTTTTTATTTATAGAAAATTTCATAGACATTTTATATTTATAGAAAATTTCATAGACATTTTATATTTATAGAAAATTTCATAGACATTTTATATTTATAGAAAATTTCATAAAAATTTTGTATTTATAGAAAATTTCTTAGGAATTTTTTATTTATAGAAAATTTCATAGAAATTTTTTATTTATAGAAAATTTCATAGAAATTTTTTATTTATAGAAATTTCATAGAAATTTTTTATTTATAGAAAATTTCATAGAAATTTTTTATTTATAGAAAATTTCATAGAATTTTTATATTTATAGAAAATTTCATAGAAATTTTTTATTTATAGAAAATTTCATAGAAATTTTTTATTTATAGAAAATTTCATAGAAATTTGTTATATATAGAAAATTTCATAGAAATTGGTTATTTATAGAAATTTTTTATTTATAGAAAATTTCATAGAAATTTTTTATTTATAGAAAATTTCATAGAAATTTTTTATTTATAGAAAATTTCATAGAAATTTTTTATTTATAGAAAATTTCATAGAAATTTTTTATTTATAGAAAATTTCATAGAAATTTTTTATTTATAGAAAATTTCCTAGAAATTTTTTATTTATAGAAAATTTCCTAGAAATTTTTTATTTATAGAAAATTTCATAGAAATTTTTTATTTATAGAAAATTTCATAGAAATTTTTTATTTATAGAAATTTCATAGAAATTTTTTATTTATAGAAAATTTCATAGAAATTTTTTATTTATAGAAAATTTCATAGAATTTTTATATTTATAGAAAATTTCATAGAAATTTTTTATTTATAGAAAATTTCATAGAAATTTTTTATTTATAGAAAATTTCATAGAAATTTGTTATATATAGAAAATTTCATAGAAATTGGTTATTTATAGAAATTTTTTATTTATAGAAAATTTCATAGAAATTTTTTATTTATAGAAAATTTCATAGAAATTTTTTATTTATAGAAAATTTCCTAGAAATTTTTTATTTATAGAAAATTTCCTAGAAATTTTTTATTTATAGAAAATTTCCTAGAAATTTTTTATTTATAGAAAATTTCATAGAAATTTTTTATTTATAGAAAATTTCATAGAAATTTTTTATTTATAGAAAATTTCATAGAAATTTTTTATTTATAGAAAATTTCATAGAAATTTTTTATTTATAGAAAATTTCATAGACATTCTATATTTATAGAAAATTTCATAGACATTTTATATTTATAGAAAATTTCATAGAAATTTTTTATTTATAGAAAATTTCTTAGAAATTTTGTATTTATAGAAAATTTCTTAGAAATTTTGTATTTATAGAAAATTTCTTAGAAATTTTTTGTTTATAGAAAATTTCATAGAAATTTTTTATTTATAGAAAATTTCATAGAAATTTTTTATTTATAGAAAATTTCATAGAAATTTTTTATTTATAGAAAATTTCATAGACATTCTATATTTATAGAAAATTTCATAGACATTTTATATTTATAGAAAATTTCATAGACATTCTATATTTATAGAAAATTTCATAGACATTTTATATTTATAGAAAATTTCATAGAAATTTTTTATTTAAGAAAATTTTACAGAAATTTTTTATTATAGAAAATTTCACAGAAATTTATTATTATAGAAAATTTCACAGAAATTTTTTATTATAGAAAATTTTTATTTATAGAAAATTTCATAGAATTTTATTAGTTATAGAAAATTTCATAGACATTTTATATTTATAGAATATTTCATAGAAATTTTTTATTTATAGAAAATTTCATAGAAATTTTTTATTGATAGAAAATTTCATAGAAATTTTGTATTTATAGAAAATTTCTTAAAAATTTTATATTTGTAGAAAATTTCTTAAAAATTTTTTATTTATAGAAAATTTCTTGGGAATTTTGTGTGTATAGAAAATTTCTTTTGTGTTTATAGAAAATTTGTGTTTATAGAAAATTTCTTCGAAATTTTGTATTTATAGACATTTGTTTCCATATTTTGTATTTATAGAAAATTTCTTCGAAATTTTGCATTTATAGAAAATTTCTTCGAAATTTTGTATTTATAGAAAATTTCTTCGAAATTTTGTATTTAGAAATTTTTTATTTATAGAATATTTCTTAGAAATTTTGTATTTATAGAAAATTTCTTAGAAATTTTGTATTTATAGAAAATTTCTTAGAAAATTTGTATTTATAGAAAATTTTATAGAAATTTTTTATTTATAGAAAATTTCAGAAAAATTTTTTATTTATAGAAAATTTCATAGAAATTTTTTATTTATAGAAAATTTCATAGAAATTTTTTATTTATAGAAAATTTCATAGAAATTTTTTATTTATAGAAAATTTCATAGAAATTTTTTATTTATAGAATATTTCATAGAAATTTTTTATTTATACAAAATTACATAGAAATTTTTTATTTATCGAAAATTTCATAGAAATTTTTTATTTATAGAAAATTTCATAGAATTTTTTTATTTATAGAAAATTTCATAGAAATTTTTTATTTATAGAAAATTTCATAGAAATTTTGTATTTATAGAAAATTTCATAAAAATTTTGTATTTATAGAAAATATCATAGAAATTTTGTATTTATAGAAAATTTCATAGAAATTTTGTATTTATAGAAAATTTCATAGAAATTTTGTATTTATAGAAAATTTCATAGAAATTTTGTATGTATAGAAAATTTCATAGAAATTTTGTATGTATAGAAAATTTCATAGAAATTTTGTATGTATAGAAAATTTCATAGAAATGTTGTATGTATAGAAAATTTCATAGAAATGTTGTATGTATAGAAAATTTCTTAGATATTTTGTACTTATTGAAAATTTCATAGAAATTTTGTATTTGTAGAAAATTTCTTAGAAATTTTGTATTTATAGAAAATTTCTTAGAAATTTTGTATTTGTAGAAAATTTCTTAGAAATTTTGTATTTATATAAAATTTCTTAGAAATTTTGTATTTAAAGAAAATTTCTTAGAAATTTTGTATTTATAGAAAATTTCATAGAAATTTTTTATTTATAGAAAATTTCTTAGAAATTTTTTATTTATAGAAAATTTCTTAGAAATTTTGTATTTATAGAAAATTTCTTAGAAATTCTGTATTTATAGAAAATTTCTTAGAAATTCTGTATTTATAGAAAATTTCTTAGAAATTCTGTATTTATAGAAAATTTCTTAGAAATTTTGTATTTATAGAAAATTTCTTAGAAATTTTGTATTTATAGAAAATTTCTTAGAAATTTTGTATTTATAGAAAATTTCTTAGAAATTTTGTATTTATAGAAAATTTCTTAGAAATTTTGTATTTATAGAAAATTTCTTAGAAATTTTGTATTTATAGAAAATTTCTTAGAAATTTTGTATTTATAGAAAATTTCTTAGAAATTTTGTATTTATAGAAAATTTCTTAGATATTTTGTATTTATAGAAAATTTCTTAGAAATTTTGTATTTATAGAAAATTTCTTAGAAATTTTGTATTTATAGAAAATTTCATAGAAATTTTTTATTTATAAAAATTTTTTATTGGTAGAAAATTTCATAGAAATTTTGTATTTATATACATTCCTTTGACAAAAATTTTGTAAAATAAGATAATTTTATCATTATATTTTGATAAAGAATTCCAAAGAAAATCATTTACAAATGCCTAAAACTCTGCTATATAATAGCTCTTATAATTCTTTGTAAATTTAGTACTAGATTTATATGCATATTTTACAATTTGCATATCGTTTGCCGCTCTTCACTTTTTGGCTACAGTGCAGCTCAAAATAAATGTGTGTTTTTAGTGAAATAGCGTCAACATAGCTCAGTTTAGCTTTCCAATTAATGAAATTAGCAATTCTCCCAAAATTATGCCACAAATTAATTTTCCATTTAAAAATTCGAGGAAATTTTCAATTGGTACAACAAACAAAACAACACAAATATTTTCATAGTAAATTTTCCCAGAAATAACATCAAAATAGTTTTGTTTAGATTAGTGTTTACAATTAATGAAATGTGAAATACTCTAAAAAGTATGCCACAGTTCAGAAAATAATTTTACTCTAGTAATAGCATCAACATAGTTTACCTCAGATTAGTGTTTACAATTACTGAAATTCAATACAATTCAATGCTCCAAAAAGTATGCAACATTTAACGAATGTAATTCCAGGAAATTCCTAATTGATTCAAAAACAAAATGCAATATATTTTCATATTTTGTATCTATAGAGATTCAATGCGGGTGAATCTCAGATATCTGTGGAAAATATGTAATAATTAGGGGATTAAATGTTTTCCACTGAAAATAGGCTTTGAAATAAACAAATAAGGTAAAAATATTCGATTTACCTTTTATCAATTAACATTTTTTTAGTCATATCATAGATGTAGTGAAGTACCAATCAAATACACATTAAGTGTCAATCAAATACAAATCATATCAGTAAAAACTGCCGTAAAATTTCAAAATAAACGTACATTACGATGTCCAAAATGTTTGTGTAAATTCAGGCTATTCAACCAAAAATAAAATTGGGGTCATTAATTTTGCATCGGCACAAATTCTATCAAATTTCATTAGCAACAACATAATGATGAGGCTTTTAATTTTGCTTATTACCTATCAATTTACTTAAATCTCTGCTAAACTATTCATAAGGATGCTTCTTCGCCATTCCACCCTTAAATTATGTTTTGTATTTACATAAGTTACATAATTACTTCTTGTGAAATATGATACCTAGCTCTTAGTCTTAAATTTACAGTGGTCACTTGTATTCTTCCTTAAATATTTATGGTTTTATCCGAAAAGTATGCCTTACGATGTATAAACCTAAAAGTATACTATAATTTCTTGTAAATAGAGAAGTTTGTAGAAACGATAGCAGGACTTTTATACTTTTTCAAATTAACATTGATGATTCCTGAAAAGGAACCTAATACTTTTTTGAAAACTTATACATTAAACGAGGACCTTAACGGGCTCTTGGTGATATGCGTGAATGGCTTATTTGATTTAGATAGGGTTACCAATTTCATGCAAAATAAGTATAATGTTATCATGGTTTCTATTACAATTTCCACGAAAAAATACCTTATTTTTAGGTTTTTTTATTTGGGACATTTAAGTTAGGTTAAAAGAGGATGGCCCTAAGCCTAAGACTTGACTAAGACTTAGTGTCTAAAACTGTGCCATGTTTGATCCGTTGTTGTTCCTCATGTTTTTTTCTTCTCTTCCGATTTTGTTGAAAATTTATAATACCTTAAAGTATGTTACACTGTTGGTAGTTTCAAAAATATGCTACACTAATATTTTATTTTATATTACAGATAGAACAAATCTTGACAATATTTAATCTAAATTCTCGCAGAAAACTATCTTCGATGTTCTGTCCAAGACATTTTCAATGTGTTAGCTATGTCAGAGTTTTATGGTACACTTTTGGAGCTTCTATTTCCGACAAATTACAAAAATATATATCTAAGGCAATCTTTTTCTCCAAATATATATATAATAATATCATATAACAAGTTTTTTATTAAAAAAATGCGCTATATTATATCAATATTAATCTACACAACTTTTGTGGTACACTTTTAGGATATTTATTTCTCTCAAATTGTAAAGAAATTTCTATCACTGATAAGCTATAATGCCAGAGATGTATCGAAGCATATCAGTTTGAACCACAAGTTATGCGGATTCTTGTAGTTCAAATCATAATCATGAAACAAAAAAATCTCTACACAGATTTTGTGGTACACAATTAGGATTTTTTGTACAGTCAGATTTTCGTAAAACTTATATCAATTGAAAGCTTATACTCCAAAGATGTGCAGAAACAAATTTGTAATTGAATTTGGCAAAAGTTATGATATACGGTACACTTTTGGAGTTTTTATTAAACTGTTCAAAAATTACATATCTGTGGAAACATTTGCTCCAAAGATTTGCAGAATCATTTCATATTTCAAGAGTATTTATTCGCTAAAGACAAGCGCTAAAATAGTATACTTATTAAATAAATCTGAGCGCCCCAGTAGGTGAGGTGGTATCATGCTCGACTATGATTTTAGGGATCGTGGTTTCGATTCCCACCAGAGACTTTGGTCTGTCGCTACAAAAATATAACATTCAACGTGGTCTTTGTCAACCGGCTTTTGCCTGGACCTTAAAATTAGAATATAAGTTTACTTAGTATTGTAATTCATATAAATAAATAAATAAAAAATCGGCACGCCTTTTGTGGTACACTTTAAGGGTGTTTATTTCTCTCAAATTGTAAACAAATTTCCATGACTGATAAGCTACAACACCAGAGATGTGTCGAAGCATATCAGTTTGAACCAAAAGTTATCCGAATTGTTGTAGTACAAATCATAATCATGAAACCAACAAAATCTCTACACTGATTTTGTGGTACACTTTTACGATTTTTAATATACTCTGCTGTTCGTGAAACTTATATCAATGGAAAGCTTATACTCCAAAGATGTGCAGAAACAAATTTTTTAATTAAATTTGGTAAGAGTTATAATATACGGTAGACTTTTTGAGCATTTATTAAATTTTACAAAAATATATATACTCGTATAAGAAAAAGTTTACTCCAAAGATTTGCAGATTATAGAAAATTTCTTAGAAATTTTATATTAATGACAATTTCATAGAAATTTTTTAATTTATAGAAAATTTCATAGAAATTTTTTATTTATAGAAAATTTTATAGAAATTTTGTATTTTAAAAAAATTTCATAAAAATGTTTCATTTATAGAAAATTTCATAGACATTTTTATTTATAGAAAATTTCATAAAAATTTTTTATTTATAGAAAATTTCATAGAAATTTTTTATTTATAGAAAATTTCATAGAAATTTTTTATTTATAGAAAATTTCATAGAAATTTTTTATTTATAGAAAATTTCATAGAAATTTTTTATTTATAGAAAATTTCATAGAAATTTTTTATTTATAGAAAATTTCATAGAAATTTTTTATTTATAGAAAATTTCATAGAAAATTTTATAGAAATTTTTTATTTATAGATAATTTTATAGAAATTTTTTATTTATAGATAATTTCATAGAAATTTTTTAATTTATAGAAAATTCCATAGAAATTTTTTATTTATAGAACATTTCATAGAAATTTTTTATTTATAGAACATTTCATAGAAATTTTTTATTTATAGAACATTTCATAGAAATTTTTTATTTATAGAAAATTTTATAGAAATTTTTTATTTATAGAAAACTAGCTGGACCCGGTCCACTTCGTTGCCCCAGATTTCCGATCCAGCCCATTATTTGGCAAATTACGTAGACTGCCATCACATGCATATGGCAAATGTGTGCATGTGTAGTTTAGGCGTTATGCTGGAACAAACACATAAACAGACAGACAAACAAACGATTTGCCACGCCCAAATTTTCCCCGCCCACTTTTTACAAAAAAAAATGTTTCCAAAACCATCTCAGACAAAATAGCTTTCAAACAAAAGAAAAAATTTTAAAATCGGTCCAGTAGTTTAAGCGTCTATAAAACACATACATACATACATACATACATACATACAAACATTTTTCCATTTTTATATATTTTCTTAGAAATTTTTTATTTATAGAAAATTTCATAGAAATTTTTTATTTATAGAAAATTTTATAGAAATTTTTTATTTATAGAAAATTTCATAGAAATTTTTTAATTTATAGAAAATTTCATAGAATTTTTTTATTTATATGTAGAATATTTCATAGAAAATTTTTATTTATAGAAATTTTTTATTTATAGAAAATTTCATAGAAATTTTTTATTTATAAAATATTTCATAGACATTTTTTATGTATAGATAATTTCATAGAAATTTTTTATTTATAGAAAATTTCGTAGAAATTTTTTATTTATAGAAAATTTCACAGAAATTTTTCATTTAAAGAAAATTTCATAGAAATTTTGTATTTATAGAAATGTCATAGAAATTTTTGTATTTATAGAAAATTTCATAGAATTTTTTTATTTATAGAAAATTTCATTGAAATTTTTTATTTATAGAAAATTTCATTGAAATTTTTTTATTTATTGAAAATTTCATTGACATTTTTTATTTATAGAAAATTTCATAGAAATTTTTTATTTATAGAAAATTTCATAGACATTTTTTATTTATAGAAAATTTCATAGACATTTTTTATTTATAGAAAATTTCATAGAAATTTTGTATTTATAGAAAATTTTATAGAAATTTTTTATTTATAGAAAATTTCATAGAAATTTTTTATTTATAGAAAATTTCATAGAATTTTTTTACTTATAGAAAATTTCATAGAAATTTTTTATTTATAGAAAATTTCATAGAAATTTTTTATTTATAGAAAATTTCATAGAAATTTTTTATTTATAGAAAATTTCATAGAAATTTTTTATTTATAGAAAATTTCATAAATTTTTTATTTATAGAAAATTTCATAGAAATTTTTTATTTATAGAAAATTTCATAGAAATTTTTTATTTATAGAAAATTTCATAGAAATTTTTTATTTATAGAAAATTTTATAGAAATTTTTTATTTATAGAAAATATCATTGAAGTTTTTTATTTAAAAAATTTCATTGAAGTTTTTTATTTAAAAAATTTCATAGAATTTTTACTTGTTGAAAATTTCTTAGAAATTTTGTATTTATAGAAAATTTCATAGAAATTTTTTATTTATAGAAAATTTCATAGAAATTTTTTATTTATAGAAAATTTCATAGAAATTTTGTATTTATAGAAAATTTTATAGAAATTTTTTATTTATAGAAAATTTCATAGAAATTTTTTATTTATAGAAAATTTCATAGAATTTTTTTACTTATAGAAAATTTCATAGAAATTTTTTATTTATAGAAAATTTCATAGAAATTTTTTATTTATAGAAAATTTCATAGAAATTTTTTATTTATAGAAAATTTCATAGAAATTTTTTATTTATAGAAAATTTCATAGAAATTTTTTAATTTATAGAAAATTTCATAGAATTTTTTTATTTATATGTAGAATATTTCATAGAAAATTTTTATTTATAGAAATTTTTTATTTATAGAAAATTTCATAGAAATTTTTTATTTATAAAATATTTCATAGACATTTTTTATGTATAGATAATTTCATAGAAATTTTTTATTTATAGAAAATTTCACAGAAATTTTTCATTTAAAGAAAATTTCATAGAAATTTTGTATTTATAGAAATGTCATAGAAATTTTTGTATTTATAGAAAATTTCATAGAATTTTTTTATTTATAGAAAATTTCATTGAAATTTTTTATTTATAGAAAATTTCATTGAAATTTTTTTATTTATTGAAAATTTCATTGACATTTTTTATTTATAGAAAATTTCATAGAAATTTTTTATTTATAGAAAATTTCATAGACATTTTTTATTTATAGAAAATTTCATAGACATTTTTTATTTATAGAAAATTTCATAGAAATTTTGTATTTATAGAAAATTTTATAGAAATTTTTTATTTATAGAAAATTTCATAGAAATTTTTTATTTATAGAAAATTTCATAGAATTTTTTTACTTATAGAAAATTTCATAGAAATTTTTTATTTATAGAAAATTTCATAGAAATTTTTTATTTATAGAAAATTTCATAGAAATTTTTTATTTATAGAAATTTTCATAGAAATTTTTTATTTATAGAAAATTTCATAGAAATTTTTTATTTATAGAAAATTTCATAGAAATTTTTTATTTATAGAAAATTTCATAGAAATTTTTTATTTATAGAAAATTTCATAGAAATTTTTTATTTATAGAAAATTTTATAGAAATTTTTTATTTATAGAAAATATCATTGAAGTTTTTTATTTAAAAAATTTCATTGAAGTTTTTTATTTAAAAAATTTCATAGAATTTTTACTTGTTGAAAATTTCTTAGAAATTTTGTATTTATAGAAAATTTCATAGAAATTTTTTATTTATAGAAAATTTCATAGAAATTTTTTATTTATAGAAAATTTCATAGAAATTTTGTATTTATAGAAAATTTTATAGAAATTTTTTATTTATAGAAAATTTCATAGAAATTTTTTATTTATAGAAAATTTCATAGAATTTTTTTACTTATAGAAAATTTCATAGAAATTTTTTATTTATAGAAAATTTCATAGAAATTTTTTATTTATAGAAAATTTCATAGAAATTTTTTATTTATAGAAAATTTCATAGAAATTTTTTATTTATAGAAAATTTCATAGAAATTTTTTATTTATAGAAAATTTCATAGAAATTTTTTATTTATAGAAAATTTCATAGAAATTTTTTATTTATAGAAAATTTCATAGAAATTTTTTATTTATAGAAAATTTCATAGAAATTTTTTATTTATAGAAAATTTCATAGAAATTTTTTATTTATAGAAAATTTCATAGAAATTTTTTATTTATAGAAAATTTCATAGAAATTTTTTATTTATAGAAAATTTCATAGAAATTTTTTATTTATAGAAAATTTCATAGAAATTTTTTATTTATAGAAAATTTCATAGAAATTTTTTATTTATAGAAAATTTCATAGAAATTTTTTATTTATTGAAAATTTCATAGAAATTTTTTCTTAGAAATTTTTATTTATATAAAATTTTATAGAAATTTTTTATTTATATAAAATTTTATAGAAATTTTTTATTTATATAAAATTTTATAGAAATTTTTTATTTATATAAAATTTTATAGAAATTTTGTATTTATAAAAAAATTTCATAAAAATATTTCATTTATAGAAAATTTCACAGACATTTTTATTTATAGAAAATTTCATAAACATTTTTTATTTAAGAAAATTTCATAGAATTTTTTTATTTACAGAAAATTTCATAGAAATTTTTTATTTATAGAATATTTGATAGAAATTTTTTATTTATAGAAAATTTCATAGAAATTTTTAATTTATAGAAAATTTCATAGAAATTTTTTATTTATAGAAAATTTCATAGACATTTTTTATTTATAGAAAATTTCATAGAAAATTTTTATTTATAGAAAATTTTATAGAAATTTTTTAACTTATAGAAAATTTTTTAGAAATTTTTTATTTATAGAAAATTTCATAGAAATTTTGTTATCGAATAGAATTTTTTTTATTTTTTATTTGTTATTGCCCTCAAATTGTAAATAAATAGCTATAACTGGAAAGCTATTTTTCCAGATATGTGCAGAACCATATAAGTGTGTACAAAGAGTTAGCTAGATTTCTGTGACACACATTTTTGTGTTTGAACAGTAAAATCACAATTCTGATTTTGTGATACAAATTAAGGATCTTAAAATTTATATAAAATGTGTATCACTGAAAAGCTTATTCTTTAAGGATTTGCAGAAACAATTTTGGATTTTCCTTTGAACGTTATAATTTGAGGAAATTGCTTATGCCAGAAATGCAGAACTTAATCAGTTTGTTCAAAAAATATACCAAGATATATGCGGTACAATTTATTATCATGGAACAGTAAAATCTCTACATTGATCTTGTGGTACACATTAAGGTTTTTTAATACAGCCAAATATTCATAAAATGTATATCAACGGAAAGCTCTTTCTCTAAAGAAGTGCAGAGGAAAATCTATTTTGTAATTTCCGGTATTTATTTTCATAAAATTTTAAACAAACGGCTATCATTGGGGAGCTATTTTATCAGAGATGTGCAGAACCATTTAAGTTTGTACAAAGAGCTAGCTAGATTTCTGCGGTACACATTTCTGTCATGGAACAATAAAATCTCTACACTGATTTTGTGGTAGAGATTTTGCGGTTTTAATAAACAAACATTAATATAAAATGTTTATCAATGGAAAGCTCCTTCTTTAAGGATTTGCAGAAACAAAATTGAAATTTTCCGTTTTTCGTTAAGTTACAATATGCAGAAACTGCATTTAAACGGTTGATGAAACAAGAATATTTTTTTTGCTGATATTTTCGCATTGAATTCAAAATTATTCCTATACATAAATATATTTTTCTAGATATATTTTGAATTATTTGATTACACTTAAAACTCTACACTCTTTTTGTGGTACAGCTTGTCGGTACTTATTGCCCTCAAATAGTAAATAAATAGCCATCACTGCAATGTTATTTTGCCAGAGATATTCCAAACGATATTAGTTTGTACAAAGAACTAGCTAAATTTCTGTGGTATAAATAGTTGTCCTGGAACTATAAAATAGGTACACTGATTTTGGCAAGACTAAAAGCAAGTAGTATGCTACAATTTTCTCATTGATTTATACACATAACTCCTATTTACATATTACTCTAAACACATAGTGACTTATATGCTTACATTTAAAACTCTACACTCTGTTTGTGGTACAACTTTAGAATAGTTGTTGTCCTCAAATTATAAAAAAATAGATGTCAGTGAAGAGCTCTTTTACCAGAGATGTGCAGACTCTTATCAGTTTGTACAAAGAACTACCTAGATTTCTGTGGTATATACTTCAGTCCTGGAACTATAAAAACTCTACACTGAGTTTGTGGTACATATTTGAAGTCTTTAGTATAGGCAAGTGTTTATAAAAAATATATCAATGGAAAGCTCTTTCTCTACAGATGTGCTGAATTCAATTAGTAATTTGTTTTGGTAGGTTTTGATATGTAATTATTTTAATTATTCTGTAATTTTATATATTCTGCAATTTTTGCTTTGCTGCCTACAGACTAACATTGCCTCCAGATGGGAACAATTGATCTTAATTTTTACCTATGACTTTTTTATCTATTAAAGCAATTCTTGACTATTTATAGCCCGTTCCTATTCGTTAGTTACCGTGATTATTTACAGACATATGGACAAACTGCCCTTTCGTGTCTGTCAATTTCAATCAATATTTTTGTTGTAGTTTTCCGGTAAATCTCTAGCATTTTACTGGCATTTGCCTGAGCCTGGACTGTGACAAACAAACAAAAACAACTCCAGCTAAAGGACGTAATCAATGAGGTCCAACCCTGTGGTAGATGGGGGACAATGGTCGTAATTTTCGCAGTTTGATCGCTTAATTGTGATTGAATTTTACGCTTCATATGAGATTTGTTGCAGCTATTATTTTTATCAGCCAACGAGTAATGTTTGATAGGTTTTTCTCCTGACAACTCCTCTCATGTTTGGAACGAACATATGTAAGTGAATCGATGATGCAAAAGTTGTCTGATTTCATATTGGTTTCCCATACATTGATTATTTCCCGTTTGATCCTTTTTTGTGTGACAGGATTAATTTAGTTTTTGCATTCTCATTTTCTCTGACAAATGCTAAATAGTTGCTTTGAATTACGAGTAATACAGATGTACAGTTCAGTCAACCATGTGTCCGCGTTCGTTCATCCATCCGGTCGTTTTGGAAACAGATCTCTGGAATAAAATGCTGCGCAGTTTGTTATGTTGCAATTTGCTTTAATTTTTTTGCTTGTTTTGTCAATTGTTTTTTTCTTTTTTTCGCTGTGACTCGTTTATTTCAGACTTTATTTAGTGTTTGTGTGAAATTTACTTTGTGAACCGACAGATAATAGTAAAAACAGCAACAATCGTAAAAGTAAAGCACCAACCCCATTTCCCTTTCGAATTAGAATCCTTCGTCATCCTTCCCCCACCCATCAAAAAAAAAACTGTTGATTGTGTAGATTTTGTTTTGCCTCCAAACGTGACAAGGATCCTGAAGGGGAAGTCGTGCGTGGCGGCTAAGGTGTACATTGTTGCAGACTGCTTGAAAACTGGGGGAGTTATAAATCTTATTTTAATTTTCTATACTCTGTTATTCATGCCATTCTTATAGGACGAGTATCTTATATTTACTTTGTGTTCTGGCTTCCGTTCTTTCGTGTTAAATTCTCCAGATTGTTTGGCCAAATTATTGAACACTGTTGTGCTGAAGTTAAGGTGAAATAATTTCTTTTGCAGTAAATAAGAAATGGTTGAAACGTGCTGTCGTTAAGGCGATTGATTAAAGGCGGAAGCACAAAAGGTTATTTACGACTGTTTTCGGGCAGACATAAATCAACTAACAAGGCCAAATTGGGGGCTAAATACTAGGAGAGGAAACATTATTTAAGAATAAATCAGACGCATGTATTCACAGCGAAGAGGAAATATTTAAAATTCAGGTAATGTTCAGTAAATATTCACCTTAAAGTAGGCAACACTAGTTCATTTTTTCGTTAACGCCTAAAAGTATGCAATGAATTAATGAAATCGTCTATAAAGGTGTTTAAAAACTTCTCATTCGTAGCGAAATGCAAAAGTGTTTGTATTGAAAACTAAACTAAACAGTATTTCAAAATATGGAAAATATTAATTTTCAAAAACAGTAGTAAGCCTTCAAAATGTTTTATTGTTTAAAAGTCTAGAATTTAAAAAAAAAATAATTTTATGTTTTATAAAAACCCAATTTTTTGTAGAATTAAAAAAAAATATTTTTCTATATATTTACTAGGAGAAGAAACATTATTTAAGAATAAATCAGACGCATGTAGTATACACAGCGAAGAGGAAATATTTATTTAAAATTCAGGTAAAGTTCAGAAAATATTCGCCTTAAAGTAGGCAACACTAGTTAATATGTTTGTTAACGCCTAAAAGTATGCAATGATTTAATGAAATCGTCTATAAAGGTGTTTAAAAACTTCTCATTCATAGCGAAATGCAAAAGTCTTTGTATTGAAAACTAAACTAAAAATTAATTTTAAAATATGGAAAATATAAATTTTCAATAACAATTGTAACCCTTCAAAATCTTTTATTGTTTAAAAGTCTAGAATTTAAAAAAAATAATTTTATGTTTTATAAAAACCCAATTTTTCTGTTTGATTAAAAAAACATTTTTTCTTTATATATTAAAAAATCAAGAGAATTTAATTTAAATTTGTTTTGTAGGTTTAAAAACACGATTTTATGTCCAATAAAATATTCAATATTTAGTAAAGCCATGATTTTCGTGTACATTTTGCCAAAATTTTTTTTAGATTATTGAATAGAATTAAAAAGATCCACGATTTTTGTTGAAAATAAAAAAATCTACTTTTTTGAAAATTTTAAAAATTCTATATAGAATTTAAAAATTCCTACTTTTTTAATTTAAGAAATCTGGTTTATGCAGAATTTGAAAAATCTACTTTTTGGAGAATTTGTAAAATCAACTTTTTGAAGAATTTGAAAAATTTACTTTTTGCAGAATTTGAAAAATCGACTTTATGGAAAATTTTAAAAATCTAATTTTTTGGAGAATTTGAAAAATCAACTTTGTGGAGAATTTTAAGCATTGTTGACTTATTTGTAGGATATTAAAATTCAAATTTAAAAAATCTATATTTTTGTAGAATATAAAAAATATTTTTTTTTTTAAATTTTAAACATTGTTTTAGAATTTGTAGACTCCATAATATTTTGTAGAACAGAAAAAATTTTGGATATGTGAATATTTTAAAAAAGTATGCAATTTTTTAATTTAAAAAATATGCGATTTATATTATAGAATTTTAATATGCAATTTTTTAATTTAAAAAATATACAATTTATATTATAGAATTTGAAAAATATTTTTTTTAGAAATTGGAAAAACCAAGATTTTTTTTTTAATTTATTTTAAAAGCTTAATGTTTTGTAGAGTTTAACAAAATCTTTTTTTTTTTTGAGAATTTGAAAATTGTTCTATGATTTTTGTAGAATTACAAACACTGTCGACTTATTTGTAAGATATTAAAATACACAATTTTTGTTGAATTTAAAAATCTCTATCTTATTAAAATTTTTTAAATGTTATTATTTGTAGAAAGAATGTAAAAAACATATTTTGTTTAAAACTTAAAATTTTTTGGAATATAAAAACCACAATTGTTGAACAACTTTGAAGAATGTAAAAAATTCAAATATTTTTGTGGACTTTTTAAAAAGTAAATAAAAGTTTTGTAAATATCGATTTTAAAAAAATCACAATTTTTGGAATTTAGAATATTTTTAGAGTATAATCCTCGACTTTAAAGAATATAAAAGATTAAAATAATTTTTTTAGACTTTTTAAAATTAAATAAATGTCTATTGTAAATATCGATTTTTAAAAAACACATTTTTTTGGATTTTAGAATATAAAAAAAAATGAAAAATTTTTTGGCGACTTTTTACAACTAAATAGATGTCTATTCTTAATATCGTTTTTAAAAAAATCAAAATTTTTTAGAGATTATTTTTTTAATTAAAAAAATTTTTGTATAATTTAAAAAATTAATATTATTTGTAAAATTTAATATATTCAATTTTTTTATAGAATATTAAATAATTTAAATTTTTGAAGTATTTAAAAATATCAGAATTTTTGATAAATTTAAAAATTTTCTAAAATTTAAAAATTTTTCTAAAACTTAAAAATTTTTCTAAAATTTGAAAATTCAAATTTTTTTTTAACTTTTGCTATATAAATATGATTTTTAACAAATTCTTTTAAAATTAACAAATTTCAACATTTGATTTTTTAAAAGGATATCTTTTATATAACTTCAAAAATTCACGATTTACAAGAGCTAAAATATAGCTCATGGGTGTCAAGGTCGTAGGTCGACTGGAAAGTGTTTTTGTAGCGCACGAAAAGTTGCAATTTGAGAACGATTATTTTGATAATAAAACTGAATAATTTGTAGACGTTGTTCTTGTGTATATCTCTCCATTATGAAATTGTAAACACTACTGAATACAATGAAAAACAAATGACAGATCATGACATATTACAAATGGCCGAAACGTCATTTCAAAATTATATCATCCCTATGGGAAAACCCGTTAGAATTTAAAAAGTTGCATTTTTGTAGAAGTGAAATGCACTTAACAATATTTTACGGCAGTTCACAATTACACATACAATTTTAAAAAATCCTATTTCTTATGCAATTTTAACCTAAAATTTTCTGCAGAATTTCAAAAATCCGCATTTTTTTCAGAAATTAGAAAAAAACGTTATTTGTTGAATTTAAAAATCTCGATTTTTTGTGGAATTAAAAAAATTTCGATTTGATGTTTTTTGTTGGTCTGTTATTGATGTTATTTTATAGTTTTCTTACTGTGGAGTTGATCTGAAGATCAAAGAATTTCGTTCTTTAAGAATTTAAAAAATGTCTATTTTTTGTAGAATTTAAAAATAAAGATTTTTATAAGAATTTAAAATATCTCGATTTTTTTGTAGAATTTTAAAAAAAATCTCGTGAAAAATAAATATTTCACAAATTTTGGTAAAATATAAAGTATTCACTATTTTATTTTTTGTTAACAAATTTTAAAATTAACAATTGTGTCGAAATTAACAAAAGTCACCAATGTCGAATTTAAGAAATTCCAGAATTTGTTAAATTTTTTTTTAGTTTTCAAAAATTCACTATATTTGTAGAATTTACAAAATCCAAAATTTTTTATAGTATTACAAAATCGTCGAGCTTTGCATATTTTTAATAAAGATGATGTTTTTTTTTTAATTTAAAAATTCACGATTTGTTATAGAATTTTAAAAATATATTTTTATATTATTTGTAATATATTTTTATTCTTTATCGTTTATCGTTATTTTATTATATTATCGTTTTATTTATTTGAATACCAAATTCGGCGATTCTTTTTTCGATTTTTTTTTTAGAATTTAACAAAGACTTCACAATTTTAAAAGATTCACGATTTTTGTTAGAATTGTAAAGAACACACAACAGCAAATACACAATTTTCTTTATATATTTATAAAATTATATATTTTTATTTTTCAAAAATCGGCAATATTTAGTAGAGTATAATACTCCAATTTTTTTTTTGTAGATTTAAAAAATTGTTATAGCTATTCTTTAGAGAATTAAAAATAATAATTTTTTGAAGAATTTGAAAAATTAGTGAATTTTTGCATTAAAAAATGTTTGTAGAATTTTAAAAATTTCACGTTTTTTTCAAAGAATTATTAATTTTTAATTTTGTAATTAATTTTTATTATTTATTAAATTAAAAAATATTTTTTTTGAGATATTGAACCATTTAATATATTGTATAGATTTTTTTTTGTTAAAAACATAAAAAGTGAAATTATTTTTATATTTAAAAAACCCTATTATTTATTTTTTTAATCGACGATATTTTATAGAGTATATAAATATCATAAATTTTTTCGAGAATTTGAAAAACTAGTGAATTTATCTACAAATTAAAAAAATTACAATTTGAATTTTTTGAAGAACCTTAAAAAAAGACCGCAATTTCAAAAAATTCAAAATTTTTTGGTAGAATTTAAAAAAATTTACATTTTTCGGTATCACTTTAAAAGATCCAAATTATTTTTGATTTTTTTAAATCGAAGATTTTCTGTTGAATTTTAATAATTTCAATTTTTAGATAATTTTAATAATATTAAGTAATTTACTTAATTTTAAGTAAATTTTCTTAATTTTAAGTAAATTTTCTTAATTTTAAGTACAAAATGTACTTATTTTGAAGACTAAGGAAGTCTTTGGAGCATTTCTTTAATTTTATGACAATTTTTTTTTGAGTGTATCATTATAATATTTTATTAACATTTATTTAAAGAAATAAAAATACTTTCTTGCTTTTTTCCTCAATCGATTTATTTATCTCCCTATAGTATTATTATCACTGGTCTTTGATCCTTGTGCTAATTCATGCTTTACGTTATTGAAGATTTTAATTAAATTTTCAATTTCAAATGTTATGAAATCAAAATAATTTTATTTAACTAATAAAAATAACTTAAAACAACAGTATGTAATAACAATAAACCGTAATGATGAGGACAAGACATGTCCTGATGGACGGGAGGACGGACGGACGGACCGACAGAGAGACAGATGAAAGGATTGAAAAATCATATATACGCAAAAGACAAGCAAATAAAAGTGGAATCACATAAAACACAGCCAGTGCAGATGTTTGTACGAGTTTATATATAAATATTAATATCCGAATTTGTAATCAAATTCACATTCATATATGTATATCATATACTGGTATAACATTTGAATAAATATATACAAAATATAATTGTCAACAGATGTTGTTCATGAGAAACAAGTATTTTTCTTTTCTTTTGCAAAAAGGACATTCGAAACAATGAATGACAATTTTGAATATGCATATGTATGTATATATACATATATATAAATACAATAAAATGAAATAATACATACATATTATTTCGCTTTAATTGGTATTGCTGTTCGTTCGTCTGCATATCTGGATTACAGAGAATTGATTCTGTTCGTGTTGATGTAAAGTTATCGGTGTGTGAGTGAACAAATATTTACTCTACATATATGCGTGTGGGTGTTGGTTTGTGCGTCTGTGAGGTTTATTTAGATATACACATGTGTTGGAACAATAAATGTCATTAACAAAATATAACAGACTGTTGCACGAGGACACAAACATGCCTCAATTTAAATATGAACTATACTATACATTAATCCTTGTGGCAATAACAACATTTGCATCGCAGTCAACAGCGGCAGCAGTACAAATACACGGAGAACAATTATGAGCTAATTTGCACAACAATCACTTTACATACTTTCTAAAACGTTATTCCGATCACCTAAGGCTCTAATTTAAGTTAATTAAAAAATTTCGATATTTTTAGATAATTCAAAAAGTTTGTTTGGTTGAAATATTGATATTTAAAAGTATATGTTTAGGATCTAAATACTCTAAGAAAAGTGGATAATTAAAAGTATAATTGTAGGCTCTCAATTCTCTAAAAAGGCTTGAATATTTTAAAGCATAATTTGGAGCTATAAATTCTCTAATAATCTGGATATTTTAATAAAAGTTTAGGCTCTAGTTTTTTTAGAAATATGGATATTTTTAAAGCTCTGTTAAAGCTCTGAAACTCTGGGCATTTTTAGGTATATGTTTAGGATCTGAATTCTGTGAGAAATGTGGATATTTTTTTCTATACTTTCAGGCTCTAAATTCTCTAAGAGTCTTAGATATTTTAAAGCATAATTGAGGGATCTAAATTCGACCAGAAAATTTAAAATTTTGAAGTATAATTTTAGTCTTTAACCTATTTACAAATTTAAGATATTGTATAAGTACAATTTTAGTTTCAAAATTCTCTTAAAAAAATTAATATTTGAAATTATAGAAGAAGGCAATCATTTATCTAAAAACACCGATGTTTGAAAGAACAATTTAAGGCTCTAAATTCTCTTAAACATTGGTATTCAAAGTATAATTTTACTGAAAGGAACGTGCCTATTTTTTATTGTAGGAAAATTGTTGGTTCTTATTTCTCGAAGAAACATTTTGGTTCATAATTCTAGAAGAAAAGTGGATATTTCAAAGTATAATCTTTAGGTTCATAATTCTGGAATGAATGTGGATATTTTAAAGGATAAGTTTATGCTTTCATTTGTTTCAGAATCGAAAACAAAAATGTAAAAAAGTAGCCTTTTAACTCACTAAAAAAATTTAAAACAAAGACTACTTTTGTGGCGAAAGGCAGAAAAACTGTAGCATTTTTTGGCACAAAAGAAAACACCATAAAAATCTTGGACATTTTAAAGTGTCCCTTTAGGCTCTATTTTTAGAATAATGGATATGTAACGAGCGCCCCAGAGGTAGAGTGAGTATGAGTTTGTGGGTCGTGGGTTCGATTTCCACCAGACGCTCTTGTCTGTCGCTGCAAAAATCTAGCCATATTGTCTTTGTAACTCGGTCTTTCCCTGGACTCTAAAATTATTATATAAATTTACTTTGTATTGTAATTCAAATAAATAAATAAATATGTTATGCGATTAATGTACAGTTTAATCTTCTAAATTCCCCAGAAACATAGTTATTTTAAGATATAATTAAAAGCTCTAATTATGGGTTTAAAATGGATATTCTAAAGGTATAATTTTATTCTATAAGAAATGTGTATATTTTAGGGTATAATTTTAGGCTCTACATTCTGCAAGAATTGTGGATATTTTAAGACATAATTAGTTTTATGCTCTAATTTTTTTGAAAATTAAATATTTTATGGTATAATATAGGGGTTTCCAATAAGAGTGATATGCTTTCTTTGAAAAAAAAAACACACTTATTGTTAAGGAAATTCAAAAGTTTTTTATTTAATGTGAAGTACAATCGCTACAATTAAGTTCTAAATAAAACGTCATTCAAATGGCCTCCACGACTTCTTCTGCAGTAACGAATTCGATAAACCCAATTTTCCAGCACTTTTTCCACTAAATCAAGTCGTATGTCATGAATGGCACGTTCAATATTGACTTGTAAAGCTTGAAGAGAGTCTGTTTAATTTCGAAAGACCAATGACTTCAAATAACCCCACAAGAAATAGTCTAATGGTGTTAAATCACAACTTCTTGGAGGCCATTCAATATCACAATTTCTTGTAATAATCGAATCTCCAAACTTTTCTCGCCAGAATTCAATTGTTTCATTTGCTGTGTGGCACGTAGACACAATGGGTCAATGGCAAAAATATAGCTCTTAACGAGAGCTAAAATATTGCTCATGGGTGTCAAGGTCGTAGGTCGACTGGAAAGTGTTTTTTTGGATTTTAAAAAAATTGACTTAGCATTATTTTCAAATGTGAACGGAAATTTTTTGTTTGCTCTAGCTCCTTAACGGTACGTCGGATTGGGAATCGGTCAATGGCAAAAGGATAGCTCTCAACGAGAGCTAAAATATTGCTCATGGGTGTCAAGGCCTTAGGTTGACTGGAAAGTGTTTTTTTTTTTTTGGATTTTAGCGCACGAAAAGTTCCAATTGGAGTACGATTATTTTGATAATAAAACTAAATAATTTGTAAACGTTGTTCTTGCGTATATCATGGAGAGATGTGAAGTTGTAAACACTACTGAATACAATGAATAACAAATGACAGATCATGACATATTACAAATGGCCGAAACGTCACTTCAAAATCACACCATAAGTATACTTTTTGGATAAAACCTCTCTAAGAAAAATGGATATTTAGAAGTATACCTTGAGGCCAAAACTTCTCTAGAAACGTTTATATTTTTAAGTACACGTTTAGGCTAAGACTTCTCTTAAAAGGGTGGACATTTTTAAATATCCTTTTAGGCTAAAACTTCTCTTAAAAGGGTGGACATTTTTAAATATCCTTTTAAGCTAAAACTTTTCCAAGAATCGTGGATATTTTTAAGTATACTTTTATGCCAACTTTTCTCTAAGAAACTTGGATATTTTGAAGTATACTTTTAGATATAAATTACACAGTACTGTATTCTTCAGCCCATTGAATTGAGACTTAATTTTGCTGTACTGTATTATCCATGAAACTGTACTGTTTTATCTTTGAAACGTGTATATTTTTTTAAATATACTTTTAGGGTAAAACTTTACTGGGAAACGTGGATATTATGAAGTATACCTTTAGATATAACTTATCTATGAAACGTGTTTATTTTTAAGTATACTTTTAGGCTAATTCTTCTCTAAGAAACTTGGATATTTTTAAGTATACTTTTAGGTAAAACTTTTGGTATTCAACTTCTCGAAGAAACATTGATAGTTTTTTTATTGTGAGACTAACCAAGTTTTTGTAAAATGTTTTTGTTCGCCTACGACGAATCATCCAAAATCAGTCAATAGATACGCGAAATATATAACCCACAGGAGTCTATAATTCGTCATGTATTATAGGAAAGCTGACAAATAGTTTTAGTATAAAACTTCACTAAGAAACATGGGTATTTTTAAGTATACATTTAGGATAAATCTACTCTAAGAAACGTGTATATTTTTAAGTATACTTTTAGGATAAAACTTTATTAAGAAACGTGGATATTTTTGAGTAGGAGGAAAATACTCTAGGAAGGGTGAATATTTGTAGTATACATTTAGTCTAAAACTCCTCTAAGAAACCTGGCTATTTTACGTAAACTTTTAGAATGACACTTCACTAAGAAACATGTATGTCTTTTAGGATAAAACTACTCTCAGAAAAGTTTATATTTTTAAGTAAACTTAGGATTAAAATCCTCTAAGAAACGTGGATATTTTTAGGATTAAAATCCTCTAAGAAACGTGGATATTTTTATTTGTACTTTTACGATAAAACTTGTCTAAGGAACGTGTATATTTTTTAGTATACTTTTAGTATAAGACTTCCCTTTAAAACATTAGAATTTTCAAGTATAATTCTGGGATAATACTTCTCCAAAAAACGTGGATATTTTTAAATATATTTTTGGGATAAAACTTCGCTATGAAACGTTGATATTTTTAGGTACACTTTTAGTCTAAAACTTCTCTAAGAAACAAAAGATATTTTGAAGTATACCTTTGGCTAAAACCTAGTAATGGAACGTGGATATTACCCTCACTTTAGTGTGACGAGGGTATATATCATTTGCTACGGAAAAAAGTGTAACACGTCGAAGGAGTGACCTAAGACCCCAAGTATGTTCGGAGGAAATCCGTTTTGGGTCATTTTAAGTCGAATGAGCAATGTCCGTCCGTCTGTCTGTCTGTCTGTCTGTCTGCTGGCTGGTGCGCACGATAACTCTCGAAAGGAGTAACCGATTGACCTCAAATTTGGTATGTGGTAATATTTTTTTCTATCTCCGGCTATGTTCGAAGATGGGCCATATTGGTCCACTCCTTCTAGTACCTCCCTCACAAAGGGTTAAAATGTTGTGGAATATTGATTCTTTAATAACTGCTATACTACTTATTCGAATCTTTTGAAATTCCACACATAGTATTAGCTTATTAGTCGCTATCAACTCGAGAAAAATGGGCGAAGTCGCCACGTCCCTTTTGGTACCTCCCACACAAATGCACCATTTGCACCAAAAGTTAACAGCTTATAACATTTATAAAAGTGTATACAAATACTTGAAATTTTGTACAGTATTATGCTTTTATATTGACTACAGTCCAGGGAAAAATGGGTGTTGTTGCCACGCCCCTTTTGGTACCTCCCACACAAATGCACCATTTTGCACCAAAAGTTAACAGTTTATAGCATTAATATCAGTGTATACAATTACTTGAAATTTTGTACAGTGTAATGTTTTTATAGTGTCTATAGCCCTGTGAAAAATGGGCGTTATTGCCACGCCCCTTTTTGTACCTCCCACACAAAATGCCCAAATCATACCACAATTTAATGTCTCATAACGTTTATACCAGTGCACATAAATGCTTATAAGTCGGCACAGTGCAGTGAATTTAAAGTATCTAATGTTCAGCGAAAAAAGGTGTATTTGATAAACCCCTTCTGGTACCTCCCACAGAAATTGACAGAATAATTCGAGTAATATTCAATATTACATTACTCACAAAGTGTAGAGGGTATACCTTAGTCAGTTTACCTGACTGAAACTTTCTTACTTGTTTTAAGTACAATTTTAGGATAAAACTTCTCTGAGAAACGTTGTTATTTTTAAATATACCGTTAGGCTAAAATTTCTGTCAGAAACGTAGATATTTTTAAGTATACTTTTAGGATAAAACTTCTATAAGAAACATGGATACATTTAAATATACTCTTAGTCTAAAACTTCTAAGAAACGTTTTGGGCTAAACCATCTTTAAGAGACCTGGGTATTTTTAAGTATACTTTTAGGCAGAAACTTTTCTAAGAGACGTGGATATTTTTGGTTATGCTTTTAAAATAAATGTCTGTAAGGCAAGTGAATATTTTTATATACTTGTAGGCAAAAACCTCGTGTTTTTTAAGTATAAGTTTGGAATAAAACTTTTCTATGAAACGAAGATATTCTGGCTCTAAAATTTCAAAGAAAGGTTATTGTTCGTTATGAAATGTGGATATTTAAGGAGTAATTTTAGGGCTGTGCGAATAATCTCCCAAGTGAAAATCGCCCTAAAAGGAAAGTGTAAAATCGCTCAAATTATTTGGCGGTTTATTCATTTCCATGCAAAATCAAAAATAAATAGTGAAAAACTACCCGCATAGTAATGAACTTAAGCCAACATCTAAAATGAAAGATCGCCCATATTTTTGGTCTTTTATTAATTTTGTTACTATTCGAAATGTCCAAAGCATTGAAATATTTATATTTTACAAAATATTTTTAGGTTCTGTCTTTAAAAATTTGTATATTTTATGCTTTACTTGTAGGCTCTCAATTCTCATAAAATCATAGGTATTTTATAATATTAAACTATTTAACATGTGTTGTGGTTTCAATTATTTTCTTAAATATTGCATACTTATAGGCTTTACATTTTATTTAGGCTCTAAATTATATTTACATCTATTTGTCAGTGTACAGTTTTTAATATACTTTCTGTAATATATTCATACTTACCATTTCTACATACATATATAGATACAACATTAATTATGTTATACGAATATGTGTAAACAATATTCCACTAACAGACAAAACTATAATTATATTTTGCAGAACCACATTAGTAATAATTTTTTTTTAGACAACTGAATATGAATTTCGTTCATGATTAAAAATCATAAAGTTGTGCACAAATCC
Organism: Eudasyphora cyanicolor; assembly: GCA_963930755.1. Taxonomy (NCBI): domain Eukaryota; kingdom Metazoa; phylum Arthropoda; class Insecta; order Diptera; family Muscidae; genus Eudasyphora; species Eudasyphora cyanicolor. The sequence goes on from OZ005737.1 coordinate 13,147,923, forward strand.
GAAGTGCATATAAAAGTCTGACTGTGTGAAGTCTGTGTCTGCAATGTATAATTACATATTATGAGCATTCTATATCTGTGTCTAGATTGCCAAATAGCAGTGGAAAATAATTATTTTCTAAATATAATATGAGTAAAATTTTTAGAAAAGTTTTCATCTACGCATCAAAACGACAAACACAGCAAAAAGGCTCTCAAACAAATTGAGACTCATAAAATTATGAGGCTGTCTGTCGTTGGGTATGAGGGGGCGAGTGATCAGAATGGAAATTATTTCGTATATTATTAAAATTTCAATAATTGTTGTGAAACATTTTCGCCGAAATCATATTAAATTATTTACAACTTCTAATATTTTTTGGAACTTTTCTCTTGCTCCTTTGACTGGGATGTATACATAATTTGTACACAAAATCTCTGAAGGTCATTTTGTGACTATCAGGTTATAGCCTATCAGTTTTAAGGGAAATGTCAGACCTCCATCGTTTCAAAGCTATAGCCCCAAAACATCTAAACACGCATATTTCTAAAATGTCAACATCTGCCATGCAAAATTGAACATTATTTTGCCGAGCAAATCATCTACATCGACGCAACAAAATCATTATCCTCTTCTCGACATCAAGAACAACATCATCATTGGGAAAAACATGAACCCATCCTACTACATCATCATCGTCAGCTACATCATCGCCCTTCATTTCAAAATTTTTGAGTTATGCGCTGATTTACTACAACTAAACAACTTTTCATTTATGTGGGGGGAAATACTAGGACGTATCGATAACTGTAGATATATGTATGTTTTTGCATTATGCTTCAAACATTTGCATTCCTTTGTTGTTATCCTCCCTTACTATTTTCTGGAAGAGACCAAATTGCTTTTTTGAATTAATATTACAGAATATGTTTGTTTTTCTTCTTGTGTTATTGAATAGTTAATTTTATTTACATATTTTTCCAATATTTATAAAAATTTGTGATTCTGCACATCTATGATAGTGGAAATTTATGTTGATCTACCTTTTATTATAATTTGATGCTACTGAAGGTTCTGAATGTGTACCACAAAAAGAGGGAAGCTAAAGTTTACCACAAAAATTCGAATATATGTTTAATACATTTCTATTTTTAATATTCTTTAAAAAATAATTAAAAATGACGATTCTGCACATCTCAGGGAATAGTGTTTTCTAGTGATATACACTTTATTGTAATTTGAAGCTATGTTGGACGTCAAAAGTATACCACAAAAATTATAATAGAACAATATAAATACAATGTGATGAAGAGAAAAACAAAATTTCCATTTTTATTAAATTTCATTCGGCAATATTTGCTTTTCTTGTGATGCTGCACAACTTTGGGAACACAGCATTCAACTGATATACATTTTATTATTATTTGAAGGACTTTGAGCATCCAAAGGTGTACCACAAAAAATACGTATAACTTTAATATGAAAACTAATCTACAAAAACCAACATTTTTGAGGTCCTCTTCTATAGGAGAATCAATCATTCACTACGGCCGATCTCTATATTGCTTTTAGTTATCAAATTTATGCAAAATTAATTAACTGTCCTTCTATGAGAGGAGAGTTTTCTGTTCTAGACATTTTATTCTAATTCGAATAAATATAAAAGGGCAAAAGTGTCCCATAAAAATTCGAATATATTTTGAATAAATATGTTTCTGCACATCACAGGGAATAGTGATTTCTATTGATATACATTTTATTATAATTTGAAGCTATTTTAGACCTGAAAAGTGTACCACAAAAAGTTCGGTAAAACAATATATAATATGATGAAAAGAAAAAACATTTTAAAAATTGCCATTTTTATTAAATTTCACTCAGCCTTTTATTCTAATTCAAATAAATATAAAAGGGCAAAAGTGTCCCACAAAAATTCGAATATATTTTGAATAAATTTCTATTTTTATTATTGTTTAAAAAATAATTAAGAGATATGTTTCTGCACATCGCAGGGAATAGTGCTTTCTATTGATATACATTTTATTATAATTTGAAGCTATTTTAGACCTGAAAAGTGTACCACAAAAAGTTCGGTAAAACAATATATAATATAATGGAATGAAAAAACATGTTAAAAAGTGTCGTTTTTATAAAATTTAATTCAGCAATATTTTGATTCTACACATCTCAGGGAATAGTGCTTTCTATTAATATTAATTTTATTATAATTTGAAGCTATGTTAGAGGTCAAAAGTGTACCACAAAAGTTTCTATACTAGAGTCGACCTCTGAGGTCTTCCTCTACACTAGAGTCGACCTCTGAGGTCTTCCTCTATACTAGAGCCGACCTCTGAGGTCTTCCTCTATACTAGAGTCGACCTCTGAGGTCTTCCTCTATACTAGAGTCGACCTCTGAGGTCTTCCTCTATACTAGAGTCGACCTCTGAGGTCTTCCTCTATACTAGAGTCGACCTCTGAGGTCTTCCTCTATACTAGAGTCGACCTCTGAGGTCTTCCTCTATACTAGAGTCGACCTCTGAGGTCTTCCTCTATACTAGAGTCGACCACTGAGGTCTTCCTCTATACTAGAGTCGACCTCTGAGGTCTTCCTCTATACTAGAGTCGACCACTGAGGTCTTCCTCTATACTAGAGTCGACCTCTGAGGTCTTTCTCTATACTTGAGTCGACCTCTGAGGTCTTCCTCTATACTAGAGTCGACCTCTGAGGTCTTCCTCTATACTAGAGTCTACCTCTGAGGTCTTCCTCTATACTAGAGTCGACCTGTGAGGTCTTCCTCTATACTAGAGTCAACCTCTGAGGTCTTCCTCTATACTAGAGTCGACCTCTGAAGTCCTCCTCTATGTTAGAGTTGACCTCTGAGGTATTCCTCTAAACTAAAGTCGGCCTCTGAGATCTTCCTCTGTACTAGGGTCGACCTCTGAAGTCTTCCTCTATACTAGAGTCGACCTCTGAGATCTTCCTCCATAGTAGAGTCGACCTCTGACGCCTTCCTCTGTACTAGAGTCGACATCTCAAGTCTTCCTCTGTACTAGAGTCGACCTCTCACGTCTTCCTCTATACTATAGTCGACCTCTGAGGTCTTTTTCCATACTAGAGTCGACCTCTATGGTCGTCTTCTAAACTAGAATCAACCTCTTGCTATGCATTAGAATTTCTGTGATTTTTAGTTACTAACAATGTTAAAAAGCAATACGACCTATTGTGCATATATTCTCACTGCAATGTGCGTTTTATGTGTAATTTAGACTAAATCTGTATATAAAAGTCAATACATGCGTTTGCATATATCTACATATAAGTCCTCGAATATGTAACTATTTATTTGATGAATATGTTTGTTGTTATGTTGTAGTTTAGAAAATGATGTTGTTATTGTTGTTGATTCGTCATTCGTGATTCATGTTAACGCATTTCGTCCTCGTCATCATCAGTCAAAAAAGGAAACCGGATGTTGCTGATTTTCCGCTGCAAAGGATTTCACACACGCACACATACTTGAACATCAAGGCCAATACGCACTTAGATCTAAAAGCAAACAACTCACCCCAAGACAAAAACACACACGCATACATATGTATAGAAACACATATCCCCATTAATATTAAACCCTGCCACAAGAAGAGGGCGAATACTCTTCAGATCCTTCTCATTTTGCATTTAATGGCTATAGAATAAAACAGCCTTGAAAATGTTGTGTCTTAAAGCTTAACTTTCGTATTATAAAATTATTAAAACTATTTAAAAATCTGTAATTTACAAACTAGCAATTATTGTCTTTAACTTAAAGCTAAGATAATTTAATTCAATATTTAAATTAAAACAAACAAAGAAAAAAAACTAACAAACAAAATATTAACATTACATTTATTACGTTAATTTAATACTCTTTAAACTCTAACGAAATGATTAAAAATCAATATCCCAACCACTGGTCTCCGGAGGAGGATCCGCCTCATTTTCCACACCCGAAGGACCAAAGTGTTGCAGATCGGTATTGTTGTTGATGGGACGTTTAATGGGCGAAGATAATTGTTTATTTCTCAATTTCTGCCAGTCCACGCCATCGAACCAACTGAAAGTGGTGACAAAATAAAATTAGCTAATAAAGTTAAACATTTTTTCTCTTTGTTTGCATTTAATACTTACCTATGCCTTTTGATATCCAATATCCCCTTGCGCTGATAACCCAATCTCTCCGCTGGCAATTGTTTGCACAAAGCTCTTATCAGATTTTGTGCCGATTTGGGTATTTTGGAGGGCATTTGTATCACATCAATGCCACCCAAAATTTGTTGATAAATTTTTATTTGGTTTTGTCCTCGGAATGGTGTCTTGCCCACCAACAATTCAAATATCAAAATGCCCAAAGCCCAGTAGTCCACCGAACGATCATGACCACGATCGAGGATAATTTCGGGCGCCACATACTCAGGGGTGCCGGCAAAGGTGTGAGTCTTTTGATTAGTGGGAATGTGTTTGGCGAAACCGAAATCGACCTGAAAAGGAAAAGTAATTATTTAAATTATTTTTAAATAAAGCGAATCTATCAAGCTTAAAGCTAGATCGTCATCAGAAATGGGAAAGAATATAATATATTTTAGTAAAACTGTCAAAAATACAGACTTTATTAACACTCTTAGAAAGTTACGTTTAAAATTGGTTAAAATTGATAAATATTTAATTTCCGTGAAATTTGAAGTTCGACCAAAGCTCCAAACTCGATGGAACTTTAAGCTCGATAAGGTTGAAATCTACATACAAGAACATAATTTCAATGAAAACTATAAGCTCAGTAAAACCAAAAGCTCTTTAAGCTTAAAGTTCAATAAGGTATTTTACTCCCTATAAATTTAACATATGAATTTGAGTTCGATAAATACTCGATAATACCTGTTAAGCCCATGAAGCTTTAGGCAAGATATAAATTACTAGCTAAAATTAATAAAAGCTCGGAATAGTAGGACACAATGGGGGCTTTAAGCTCATTTATGCTTTAAGATAAATAAACTTTTACTTCAATTAAGCTTGAAGCTTAATTTTGACTTTAAATTAATTAAGCTTTAAGCACAATTAAGCTTAACTTAATTTCAGTTTTAAGCTAAATTAAGCTTTAAACTATTTTATGCTCTCAATTCAATTACGTTTTTAACTTAAATAAGCTTTTAACTTAAATAAGCTTTTAACTTAATTAAGCTTTCAACTCAATTAATATTTCAAATCATTTAATATTTAATCTCAATTAAGCTTTAAGTTCAATTAAACATTAATAAAAGCTACGTAAGGTAAGACATAATGTCGTAGATATAGCATTATTAACTACATCTGCTTTGCAGTCTTCTGCTAAATTGGGTTTGAGTATTTTTTGTGACTTAGTCTCATTCCTCTCTCTGATCGAAAGGAGAACAATAATCAATTATCTTCTCTTTCTCTACTCACCAATTTACAATATCCATCAGTGGTCAACATTAAATTCTCTGGTTTCAAATCTCTGTAGATAATATGATGTGAATGGAGGAAGTCAAAAGCTTCAACAACACAACCGGCTATAAAACGAGCCGTCTTCTCATCAAAGAAACGCCGCTGAGACATGACAGTCCAAACGTCACCGCCCATGCAGGCCTCCATAAGGAAGTAGACAAATTTGTCGTTGCGGAAAGTTTTATAAAGCCTAAAAAGCAAGAAAAAATAGCATAACTAACAAACTTTAAGCTCAAAAAAGCTTTCTCATCACTCACTCTATAATAAACGGAGAACTGCGGCATTTCATCATCACATGCTTTTCACTGTAGATATGCTCGATTTGATCCTGTTTTACAATATCAATTTTCTTGACAATTTTCAAAGCGAATATTGTTTTGGCATCGTATGAGACCAAATCGACTTTGCCAAAAGCTCCGGCACCCAAAGTGGCAATTTTCTTGAGATCTGTCAACTCAATATTGGCATATTCGTTGTCGAATTCTGATTTGCGATTGCTATCGCGGCCTTCGGGATCGGATCTCTCCACCGGCAATTCTCGTAGTTGCGGTATGGTGCCCAAGTAGCTTATAAAAGCTCTAAGGAAGATAGTAGCTTTTCGATTATGTTATTATGACGAGAAAGCTATTTTATACTTACTCTCTGTCCAATTTTAAAACCTCTGTCCCAGGAGCATCAGCATACACACTGGCCTGCCTACAATCGGCATTGAGCAAAGCTTGCTCTCCAAAATAGTCACCTCTCTTGCGATTATCCACCACTCTTTCTTCGCCATCCTCCGAAAGCTTCTTAATGGTAACTGTGCCGCCACGTATAATAAAGAATTCATTGCCTACATCACCTTCCCGCACAATGCAAGTGTTGGTGGCAAAGAATTTCTAAATGATAAACCAAAAAGCTTTTTCTTTACAAATTCTCTCACAAAAGCTCTTTATTTCATATCACTTACTCTCTGCAATAAATCCACCACTTTATCTAGAACATCCTCTGACAAATCATTTAAAAATGGTGCCGATCGTAAGAAATTCAAATTCTCCTCCCTCTCTTTAGATCCCGATATTACCATAATTTTGCGGAATTTATCACGATCGATTTTCCACACCATGGCATCGGTGACCGCTCTTATGGAGGCAAATCGTTTTGCATTATACAAAATAGCCAATTCGCCGAATACTGTTTCCCCGCCAAATTGTCCAATAACTTTGCCCTGTTTGATGACATCGAAGGTGCCCTCTTCGGAGACATAAATCTCAGAACCCTCATCATTCTCATTGATGATGTAGTCATTTCGATGGAAGTGCATCATTTCCATGGCATCGATGACCATCTCTTTGCGTTCCTTATCCATGTAATTGTTGAGAAAATCATTTTTCTCAATTGCATTGCGTATGAGATTACGTGTTCTATGGGAAAGAGGGAGAGAGAGAGGCAGAGATAGAAAGATAATGTTTTCAATGATTGTAAGTGAATATTTTTTTTAAACTTACTTTTCATCTTTGTCTATGTACTCAATTTGTACATCCTTTTTGATGGGCAGGTTTGTGCGGGCAAATATCAGACCTCCTTCCACACGATGAGACTTGGGCGTCTCATCGCTGCTATCACTTTCTTTGGGTGAGGGTGTTGATTCCTAGATGAGTAGAATTTGACTTAGGATTAAATGTCCTACAATTTTATGAGGTGAAAAATATGGCAAGGTTGGATGGATGACAGGTTTTCGAAGCGTCCCACTTTTATTCCTAAAACAGACCAAAATGTTAGCTTTTAATCGCATCGAAAGCTCTACGCAACGCTTAAATCGATAAAGCTTTGGGTTTTTACTTAACTTTAAGCTCGAAAAAAAAGCTTTAAGTTCAAAGAACCTTAAAATTCAATGAAGCTTAATGTTTAAAGAAGCTTAAAGTTCAAAGAAGCTTAAAGTACAAAAAAGCTTAAATTTCAAAGAAGCTTAATGTTCCAAGAAGCTTTAAGTTCAAAGAAGCTTACAGTTCAAAGAAGCTTAAAATTCAAATAAGCTTAATTTTCAAAGAAGCTTAAAGTTCGCAGAAGCTTTAAGTTCAAAGAAGCTTAAAGTTCGTAGAAGCTTTAAGTTCAAAGAAGCTTAAAGTTCGTAGAAGCTTTAAGTTCAAAGAAGCTTAAAGTTCGTAGAAGCTTTAAGTTCAAGAAGCTTAAAATTCAAAGAAACTTAAAGTTGGGAGAAGCTTTAACTTCAAAGAAGCTTCACATTCAAAGATTTACGTTCAAAGAAGCTTAAAGTTCAAATGAGCTTAATGTTCAAAGAAGCTTAAAGTTGGGAGAAGCTTTGAGTTCAAAGAAACTTAAAGCTCGAAGAAGCTTTAACTTCAAGGAAGCTTTAAGTTCAAAGAAGATTAAGTTCAAGAAACTTTAATTTCGAAGAAGCTTTAGGTTTTACAAAGACTTAGGTTCTAAGAAGCTTTGTATTGGATCTAGCCTAAATCTCGTTGAAGCTATAATAATGCCGATGAAGATTAAAGCTCGATAAAGTTTTGCACTTACTTTATGAAGCTTTATGTTAGATTTAGCTTGAAGCTCGCCGCTACATTATACCTAAAATATCTTTAAATTTAATAAGCTTTTACTCATTCGAATACCCCGTAGTATTTTAATAGATTTTCCCATATCTCCAACGATAGTATAATCATCATATCATAAATTTAGTTACCTCAATTTGCACCCCGGAATCTCGAATGTCACTCGATGTCAAATTAGTGCCCGTTTGTGATGCAGCCAAACTGAAATCATCGTCGTATTCACTTTGCAAAGCTTCGTGCAGAGTAATTGCTGTGTCCGGAACAACGTTTGGCTACAAAATACCCCCACAAAAGGTGGACGAGTAAAGGGATTAAACATATTTTCATATTTTACCTTGTGTTAGAAGGGGAGGGGGGTCACATAGGTTAAATCACATATACATATAGAAATTGCCATAAACCTTTCTGTACTCGTATTAAGATTAGAGTTACTTGAACACACAATACAGTTAGTAAAAGACTTCACCTCTCAGGTTAGCGTCGTAGCCATAGTGGTTACGTTGGCAAAACACACAATGGGATATTAATTAACAACGACACACGGGAAACGGAAATGGCAGGAAACCGAGTAAAAGAATAGACGACGTAGTAGACACATAAGGTTAAGGGTGAAGACATTTCTATAGAATTAATTCATTGTATGTAAGGAAAACAGTAAAGTATTTTCAGCAAAGATGAAGAACAGAAAACTGTGTGTAATTAGAGTAAATTTAGTAGTACATGTAAGAATGTAAGGTCAGTTGGGTTAAGGTTTCAACGACTCAGGTCTGATGATTGTTCCCCGGTAAAGATGTGTTGATGAGGGTTAGCTTTAGCTATATGCCAACAAATTTGCTGGCGTAACTCACTAGGGTTTTTTTTGCATAGTCTCGGAGGACTTCTTTGTTTTGCTGTTGTAATCAACATATTTTGTATGTTCGTATTGTGTTTAATGTTGAAAAGGGTAGTGTTTTTGTTTATTTCTTATGTTTAGCTATGTAGCCTTCAACTTCCACTATATTTTGGTTTTTCTTCTACATTTTTAGATGTGGATTATATTGCCTGTGACTGCCTTTTTTTAGATGGGGTGCGGGAAAGATTTTCCTTGGCAAATTTGCTAAATTGTTATTTTCTCTCTCCATTATTTTCTGAGTTGACTTCATGATGCTGCAGATTGAATGAGTAAACACACATGCATGCATTCAAGCAACTTGATAAATTTACATATAAGATTTGTTTTTTTTTTTTTTTTGGTGTATTGAGTCACGAAATGAAGACGTTATGAGGGAAGGAAAATTTGGCGATATATTGAAAGTTAATATTAAACTCGCAGATCTAGATTTAGTAGCCTTGAAAATCTATAATTAATGGCTTCAGTTAGAAAACAACTTTTGAAGGTCGATGAACCTAAAGCTGAACATAGCTTTAAGTTCGACGAAGCTTTAAAATATATTTAGCTAAACAGCTACTAAAAGTCAATGAAATGTAATCCTAGTACAGCTAAGCTCTTAATATAGTTTTAAGTCCGACAAAGCTTAAGATGGATGTAGCTCAAAGCTCGATGAAGATATAATCTTGATTATGTTTTGCAATTGATTCGACCGTAATATGGGAAGAGCTTTAAGTTCGATGAAGCTTTAGAATTTATGGTATTGTTTTAAAGCTCTAAATTTGCAGAAATTTTTATTTGGAAACAGCTTTTAAGGGTCAATGAAGTTAAAGCTTGATAAGTTTGAACTTTATACAGCTTAAAGTTGTACGTAGCTTTAGTATATGAGATATATAGTTTAATAACAGTACAGCATTTTTCAGTTCATTGATTTGGGACTCTTTTATGAGATTTGGATGCGAAAGTAGCCCCAATAATAAGAACTTCTGCATCATTCGTTAAGTCAAGTTGGCTCAATTAATAATTTAATGGCCATACGATTTTTTGCTCAAAGTGGATTTTTAGGACCTTTTCTATATTTTAACACGGTTATATCTCGATATACCTTACGGAATATCTATTTTGTGCCTGTAGCGAAGATATAGATATTGAATAGAAGAAACAAATGCTGTACAAACCTACCCGAAAAACTTGCAACCAGTCCATTTTTACCATTTTTTACCCATTTTTCACCTTTTTTGTTCAATAACTGCATAACTTATCCAAAAATATGCTCATAAATGATGATAAGTAACTGTCAGTAAAATATTGAAAAATACGTAGTATTTATAGGTGTTCATTGAGAGATTTTTGTCATTTAACAAGTACCGACGAACGCGAAAAGTACAATTTTTGAATTTTTAGGTTAAAAATTTAAGTTAAAAATATTTTAAAAAGCAGAAAAGCACTAAAAATTTTAATATGGAAAATAACAAAGTGCCCAAAATTGGATGATTTTTGCTACGTTTGTGGTCATATCGTCCCAAGAATTTTTTCGGATATATTTGTTCGGCATTTTTTTTTCTCCTATTCAATATCTACAACTTTGCTTCAGACACAATAGAGATATTCCGTACGGTATACCGAGATATAACCGTGTTAAAATATAAAAAAGTCCTAAAGATGCACCTTGAGCAAAAAAAAAATCGTATGGCCATTAAATTATTAATTGAGCCAACTTGACTAAACGAATGATGCAGAAGTTCTTATTTATGTCCAATTATATACGTCAAATTCTGTGAGTCCCAAAATCATGTGTTGTTCTGTGTAATGGATAGGATTAGAAAAAATCGTTCCACAGGATCACATTTTATATAGCTAAATCTTTAATTTCTTTGGGGTGCCCAGTTTTTTTATTTGGGAATCACTATAGCAACCTATTCCATAATTTTCCTCAAGAAAAATTATAGTGGTTACTTTTCTCTACCAAGAATTATTACAAGGATGCAAAGAGTCATATTTCAGTGTAAATTTATATTTTTAATTAAACTTTTCTATAAAAAAAGGATTTTGTACTTCTTCGAAAATAGAGCTTTTCAGTATTACACATTTTATCACAAATTTAGCACAAAAAATCCTTTAAGTGTACTACAAAAATTTCTTTAAGTAATCACTTATTAACTTAGTCTTATCAAACACTCAAAATTCGCATTTATTTTGTATATCTTTTTACTCATGGCCCTCTTTTTTACCCTCTCTCTCTTTTTAGAAATACTCATCATCGGATTTTCCTCCGAACTTTTGGAATAACAGCAGAATAAATGTGAGTTACCTACTTTAACAAAATAAATTTAAAACTAGTAAGGAAAGGCTAAAGTCGGGCGGGGCCGACTATATAATACCCTACACCACGCTCGTAATATTGAATAACTCTGATATATAGGGTATAAAAACGATTGGATCTAAAGAGCCAAATCGGATGAAACATATATATGGGAGCTATAGCTAAATCTTTACCGATTTTCTTCAAATTCGGCAATGTTGGTTCGTGGATCAAGAAACTCTACCATTTTAAATTTCAAAACGATTGGATGTAAAATATAGCTTCTATTGAACTAAAGGGCCAAATCAGACGAAACATATATATGGGGGCTATAGCTAAATATTAAGCGATTTTCTTCAAATTCGGTAGTGTTGGTTCATGAATCAAGAAACTCTACCATTCTAAATTTCAAAATGATTGGATGTAAAATACAGCTTCTACAGAACTAAAGAGCAAAATCGGACGAAACATATATATGGGAGCTATAGCTAAATCTTAACCGATTTTCTTCAAATTCGGCAATGTTGGTTCATGGATCAAGAAACTCTACCATTCTAAATTTCAAAACGATTGGATGTAAAATACAGCTTTTATAGGACTAAAGGGCCAAATCGGACGAAACATATATATGGGAGCTATATCTAAATCTGAACCAATTTAAACCAAATTCAATAGCGATCTTAACAGCTGCGAAATACTCTAAACTGCAAAATTTCAGAACGATCGGAGTGAAATTCCGAACTGTAGTCGACGAACAACTTTACATGGAGAGACGGACGGACGGACAGACTTTAAGGTGGGTCTAGCTGTGTTATTTTCAGGTGTTACAAACATCTGCCGTGAAACAAACTTATAATACCCTGTACCACAGTGTGGTGTAGGGTATAAAAACATTGTTCTGCAAATCTTTATCAAAATAAATAAAATAAAAAACATTGTTCTGCACATCTTTAGAAGAGGAATTTTCTGTTTACATAAATTTCATTGGAATTTTGAGATCAATAAAACCTTTAAAAGGGAACCACAAAAGTCCAACAAACTTTATTAAAAGTTATATTTATTTTTCTCTCCGTAAATGTCACACTCTGTTGAATATTCTTAACTGAGGGTTTTATAGCAGTAAATAGCTTTCAAAAATATTTTTAAATATTTCAATTTGAATATTTCAGAAGATATGAAAAAATAAAAGAAAATGTTTGCAGTTTGTAGCACAGAAAATATTGTTTTTAAAAATTGAGTTATTGACATATATAAGAGGGCGGTCCCAAAATTAACCCATCTGAATAGTGATCAGTGAAATTGTAAATATCGAAAAAATGGTCACTGTTATGTAAATCAATACTATCATTTAAAAGGTCTCAGCTTCTTCGGGTTCAGCTTCTTCGTTTAGTGGTCGACCAATTGAGGTGTCCACGACATAAGCGGTTAGGAAAATCTACAAAAATTTATTCGATAATCGTCAGTTGAAGGTGCGGGAAACTAGCTGAATTGATTGGCCTTTCAAAAAGTGCTATACATCTCATATTAACCGAGAATTTTAAGATTTCAAAGTTAGGAGCTACATGGGTGCTGCGTTTGCTCGTTCCATTATGAACACAATAACATCATCGTTGTTAATGTTGTTTCAATAGACACATAGGTCCACCACTTTGGGATACGCGTGGGATAATTTTTATTGATTACACAGTACAACACATGATTTTGGGACTCAATTCTGAGAATTGGAGGTGAAAGTAGCCCAAAAATAAGAACTTCTGCATCATTCGTTTATTCAAGTTTACTCAATTAATAATTTAATGGCCATACGATTTTTTTTGCTCAATGTGGATTTTTAGCGCTTTTCCATATTTTAAAACGGTTATATCTCGGTATTCCGTACGGAATATTTTTTGTTGTGTCTGACCTCCTGTTTTTGTAAAACGTTTTCGTTCGTTTACGACAAAACGTCAAATTTCAATTAACTATTACTCGAAATCTATAAAACGCAGGCATGACATATTTTCGCTACAAACTATTTATATATATAGACTCCTGTGGCTTATATATTTCGCGTATAAATTGACTGATTTTGGATGATTCGTCGTAGACGAACGAAAACGTTTTACAAAAACTGGATTACACTGCTTTACCCAGATGCAGATATCGAATAGGAGAAAAACAATGTGTAACAAATCTAACCGAAATTCGACCATGCCGAACCCTATACACTCTACACCATGGATCGCATGTGAATGGTTTCGGGTACAAATACCATTTCAGCCCAATTCGTTAAATTTTTAGGTTTTTGTGAAGTTTTGAAGTCAAATCTAGAGGGACCTTTGTATGGGGGCTATATCAGAACATGGACCTATGGCGCTCTTATTCGTGTGAAGGGTTTTGGGTATAAATTAAACCAAAATACCAGTTTACGGCCCGGTTACGGTTAAGCAGTCAAATCGGACAGATACTATATGTATATGGCGGCTATAGCAAAAATGGACCGATATTGCCCAGTTTCAGTCCAAAGTTACCTGCAGATATAAGAAGTAGTTGCACCAAATTTCAGTCTTATAGCTCAATTATTTCAGATTGTATAGAGGTCACAACAGACGGAAATACCTCAATCGTCTCAGAATTTTACGACAATTAAGAATATACTCGTATATGTGGGATTTCGTGTTAAGTATACCAACTTTTAAACGCAATGTCTTCTGAACGTGATGGAGCTTGCACCAAGTTTAGTCCTTTTATGTAGTAGTTATGACAAAAAATTTCAAAAGGATCGGTTAAGGACTGTCCGTGTTGGAGGTTGTTGAATATTTATATTTTGGTACAACGGCCATTTTTCCCATTCATACAACTAATAATATATTTTATTTAGAAAATGTTGTCCAAAAACCTTTCGATAGAAAAAAAAAATCACCAACATATTTTAGAAATTTTTATCAAAAAAATCATGTGTTATTTTTTTATGCTCAAAAGAAAGCTTAGGTAATTTCCTTTAAGAGCTTTGTTGTATATAATTAGGATGGGACTTGTTTATCTATCAAAATAAAGATAAACATCTAAAAAATAGTGGTTGAACTACTGACTCGAGAACCATTTATCCTGATTGGTTCAGGAATCCTAAATTACTAGCCTTCATATTCTTCTAATGTAATTTTCTCATCCCATCAGCGGTTTCAAATATACTTTACAAGATATTGCGAAAAATCTAATAATTGTTTAATTGAAATGTCTTTTAATTATTTTATCGTAAAGTCTGATGGGTCAGGAATAAAAGAGACCATTCCGAAGAAAATCAATGTGTAACTTAAAATGGTGTAGCTAATTTAGCAAATCTGCAATAATAGAATATTAAGATAAGTAGTGTAGAATTATAATTATTGGATAATGCATCGATTTTCTTCAAAATGGTCTCATTTTATTCATGACCCACCAGACTTTAATATAGGGAAAATATAATGATTGTGCATTTTTCGATGTTTTTATGACACTTTTTATCCCCTCACCTTAGAGAGGAAGGTATATATCATTTGCTATGAACCAAAAGTGTAACACATCGAAGGAGTGACCTAAGACCCTAAGAATGTTTGGCGGATATCCGTTTTGGGTCATTTTAAGTCTAATGAGCAATGTCCGTCCGTCTGTCTGCTGGCTGGTGCGCACGATAACTCTCGAAAGGAGTAACCGATTGACTTCAAATTTGGTATGTGGTAATATTTTCTTCTATCTCCGGCTAAGTTCGAAGATGGGCCATATTGGTCCACTCCTTCTAGTACCTCCCCCACAAAGGGTTCACATTTAGTGAAATATTGATTATTTAATAACTTCTATACTATCTGTTTGAATCCTCTGAAATTCTAGACATAGTATTAGTTTATTAGTCACTACTACCTCGAGAAAAATTGGCGATGTTGCCACGCTCCGTTTGGTACCTCCCACACAAATTGATAATTTTAAACCAAAAGTTAAAAGCTTATAACTTTATTACCAGTGCATACAAAGACCTGAAATGTTTTACAGTGTAATTGTTTAATAGTACCTACATTACAGTGAAAAATGGGCATTATTGCCACGCCGCTTTTGGTACCCCCACACAAATGGACCATTTTACACCAAAAGTTAACAGCTTATAACTTTAATTTAATTAAAACAAAAAATAAATAAATTTACTAATATTTTTTGGGACTCAAGGTGAGGGGATTCATAAGTCGGTTTAATGTTTTTCACTCTAAATTATAGTTTAACAATTTTACTTTTCGCGTTCGTCGGCACTTGTTAAATGACAAAAATCGATCAATGAACACCTATAAATACTACGTATTTTCCAATAATTTCCTGACAGGTACTTAGCATTACTTCCGAATTTGTTCACGTACGTGTACGTTTATATATTTTAAACCTTTCCAAAAAATAGATCTACAACTTTGCTTTGAGCAAAAAAAATCGTATGGCCATTAAATAATTATTTGAGCCAACTTGAGTAAAAGAATGATGCAGAAGTTCTTATCTTCGGGGATACTTTCACGTCCAATTCTCAGAATTAAGTACCAAAATCATGTGTTGTACTGTGTTAGACATATAGAACCACCACTTCTCACCTGAGACAAAGAAACACTCAAATCAGCGGACATCGAGTGGGAGAATCGTGTCCAAAGAAGTCGAAGACAGTTCCATCTGCAGGCAAGGTCATGGCGTCCGTTTTTTGGATGGTTGTGGGGTAATTTTTATTGATTATTTTCAAATATAAAAGCAGGTAAAGATGGTATTATGTTCGGTCAAAATCCACCGAATAACAAAAAATGCACATGCAGTCCACCATGAATCGCATGTTTTTGATTTGAATAAAGTCATATTACCAAATTTCAGCCTGATTCATTGAAATGTGTGGTTTTTGTTAGCATAAGAAGTGAAATCTAGAGGGACCTTTGTATGGTGACTATATTAAAACATGGATATATGACGACCGCTGGTCGCGTGAAGGGTTCTGGATAAACAATTTACAGCACGATCAGTTGAAATTTGCCGAACTTAATCCGTCTTTACTTGTTTATTCTCAAATTACAGTTGAGAATGTTGTAGAACATCCAAACTGTCCCACTTTTGCTGATTGTTTGTGAAGCCAATACATGTCTTCCGAATATCATACGGAGCTCATCTTTTAAAAATTAAATCGCTCTCACTTTGACAGTTCTCACTCGTAATTCGTGTTGCATTTCTTAAAAAAATCCTGCAAGTTTTTCCCAACAAATTATAAAGGTTATATTAACCTAGACTTGCGATTGAAGAAATAATGGCTATCCCCCCTGTTCTGTATTCCGAGAGCGCATTGAATCCGAATTTCTAATTCATAAAATTGTCCATAATTTCTGTTTGAGGGCATTTGAAGATTATCTGTAAACGCAGATTGCCTTTATTTTTCCATTCGAACATATTTTATACATTCGAAACATATTTGGGTCCAAAGAAACAAATTTAGAAACTCGAAACCGAGCGGAAATTTCCTAATCAAGCCACATTCGGAATACAGAACAGGGGCGTATAATATATAATAATGAAAATTTAAACTCCTTTGCTTGCATGAAGTTTCCTTTAAGAATGCAACAGCCCCTTTGTTCCAAAGTTTGTTAAGTTGACTTAGCATGTTCCAAATTATTAAAATTTGGTGTTATCAAACTTGGACTTTCGTAGACTTCAACTAGGCGGATCTATGCTGAAATAAAATTTATCTCAGCCTAGTTTTTCCTTCAATTAATGATACCGCTCTTTTTAATTTTTACGAAAAATAAAGAATTAAAAAAAATTCAAACAAATATTCCTGCATTAACAATGTTTCTGTGTATGTGTATATATCAATGAAAAAGGGGTGAGAAATAAACTAGAGAATTTTCTAGGAAAGTCGTTCCTGTTCTCGTCTCTTCTCTTTTTGAGGGGTATGAGTGTTTCTGAGCTTGTGCAAAAAATAAGAGTTAACTCACTCTTGCTTTAGCATTTCCGCTGCTCTCATGCATTGCTGGTGATGTTGCTGACGTTGGTGATGGTGAAGAAGAGGAATCTTGTGTTTTCACATCCGTTTCCGTTAAAATTGCGAATGTAGATCCTGATGCTGCGTTCGAGCTTGAGGCTGTCGCTGACGTTGGTGGAGGACTCTCCGATTCGGGGAAATTTGAATTACGTTTGCTTTTCGATATCAACGACAATGAGGGAGATGTGGCCGTGCAAAGGGGCTGTGGTGGCAAGGGCGGAGGCGTTGGTATATGCACTTTATCCTCTTCTTGCTGTTGCTGCGATATGGTCTGGGAGCTGTTGGTGTCAGATCGACCGAATTTTCTTACTTTATTGCTGGTATTACTGAGAAGTTTAGTGCGTAACTTGGATGTTGAGTTGGAGGTGTTGGTTGTGCTGACGGAGGATTTTGGGGCCGAGGATCTGGCAAGAGACGTTGACGAGGAGGAAGTCAACGATGTATGTGTTCCGGAAACATCAACAACATTTGCAAACGGCTGCTGTTTATGGTTTGATGAGGTTGCAGCAGCTTCTGCTTTAGTCTCATTTTCGATTACCACCACAACATCGGCATTATCATCATCATCCTCCTCATTCTCTTCATCCTCGTCCTCCTCTCCATTGCCTATGAAAAATCTAGCAGATTGGCCCACTCCGGCCACCCTAGACCCTTGTGTGAAATTCTTAGCCGCATCCGAATCTTCATCATTTTCGATTTTCGGCTGTTGGGTTGGCAAAGCCGTTGGCCTTCGCTCTTTAACTGGTTTCAATTTGGATGCGACCTGAGGATGTTGCTGCTGCAGATGATGTTTGGCCTGGACAATACCATTCGCTGTGACTGTGGTGTTGCTGGCGGTGCTTTTGGTGCCATTTGATGTCGTGGAATTAGCTTTGCGTACTTTATTGGATGTTATGAATTTTTTATTGCTGTTATTGAGGGCTGAGACAGCGCTACCATTACTTTTGGTAACTTTTGGTGCAACACTACTATTTTGATTATTTGCCACATTTGCTGGCAGTGTTGAATGATGGTTTATGATACTTTGCCTTTGGGCCGCTGGTCTTAAACACTTTTTGTTGTTGTTGGCCGTGTGTGTGTGACATATGTGTGGGTGTGTGTGCAAAAATGTTAAATTGTGTGCATGTGGGTTGGTGGATGGTGCGTATAAAGTGCAAGAAGTTTTGGGGTTTAGTTACATTAACAGGAAACGGAAACGTAGAGGAAAATATAGACGAAAATTTTTCAGTAGTTAAGAGACAGCATTGCATTGAAGTTAACATAAAATAGAAAGTTTGTTAGAAAAAATTAGTAACATATATATGTATTTTGTTAGATTGTTCGTTTTAGAAAAGTCGAAAGAAATGTAAAAAAAACTATGCTCTGACTTACCTCTGTGGATTTGGGTGTGAAAAATGTGGATTCGTCTCGTCGTATATAACGACCAATTTGCTAAAAAGAAAAGAAAATGAATAAGTCTTTTTAGGATTTTGTGCATAAAATTAGTTGAAATCTATATAAATAATGAGATTTAATTGTTAATTATCCAGAAATAACACTATTCAACAAATTGAAGAAATTCAAATGTAAGAAAATCCCTTCTTAATACAATGGACACTATTTACATTTACATTGAGAATTTTTCTGCAATTTAGAAATACTTTTGATTTTTTCATACCTGAGAAAAATTTGTTTGATTTTTTCATAAATGTATAAGAAAAGAGTATATAAGCCAATACGTCGTCATCTAAGGAGTAGATAACCCCAGTTGACGTCATCTAAGGAGTAGATTATCCAACTGACACTATACTACAGGGTAGATAACCCATTATGTCGTTATGTAGGGAGTGGATAACCCAACTAACCCTCTCCTACGAAGTAGATAGCCCAATTTTCCGTCAACTAATGAGTAGATAATTCAACTGGCGCTATCCTACAGAGTAAATAACCCAATTTGTCGTCATCTAAGGAGAAGTAGAGTAGGATAACCCAACCAGATGTCTATTAAGTAGTATATAACCAAATTTGTCGTCAACTAGGGAGTAGATATTCCAATTGGCACTATCCTACAGAGTAGATAACTCAATTTGTCGTCAACTAAAGAGTTGATAACCCAATTTGTCGTTACCTTATTAGTTGATAACCCAGCTAGTCGTCTACTAAGTAGTAGATAAGGCTGTGTGTCGTAAGCAGATAACCAAATTTGTCGTCAACTATGGAGTAGGTAATCCAAGTGGCACTATCCTACAGAGTAGATAACCCTATTTGTCGTCATATAAGGAGTATATAACCCATTACGTCGTCATCTGTGGAGTATATAACCCATTACGTCGTCATCTGTGGAGTAGATAATCCAACTGAACCTCTAGTAGATAACCCAATTTGTCGTCTTCTAAGGAGTAGTAGAGTAGGATAACCCACCAGATGTCTATTAATGACTATATAACCAAAATAGTCGTCAACTAAGGAGTAGATAATCTAACTGGCACTATCCTACAAAGTACAGAACTCAATTAAACGTCAACTAAGGAATAGATAATCCAAATGGCTCTATCCCATAGAGTTGATAACCCAATTTGTCGTTATCTGAGAATTAGATAACGCAACTAGTCGTCTACTTTGAAGTAAATAACCCAATTTGTCGTCAACTAAGGGTAGATTATCCAAGTGGAACTATCCTAAGTAGTAGGTAACATATCGTCTACTGACGAGTATATAACCCAAAAGGAGGCATTTAAAGAGTATTTTACTCTACAGGACGTCTTCTTAGAAGTATATAACCAAACTTGTCGTCTACTAACCTATTTTTAAAAAGGATGATCATCTAATAGAAGGAAGATAATTCAACTTCTCGAATACTAATAAGTAGATAATCCCATTTGTCAACTAAGGTGTATATAGCCCCACTGGCCCTTTACTAAAAGGTAGATAGCCCGTCTCATCCTTTTTCACTTTGTCGTCTACAAAGGTGTAGATAACCCAACTGGCCCGTTACTAAGGAGTACCTACCCAACTTTGTCGTCGACTAAGGAATATATAACCCAATTTGTCGTCGAATAAGGGACAGATAACCCAACTGGCCCTCTTTAAAGGAAAAGATAACCAAATTTGTAGTTATCCGAGGGGTAGATAACCCAACTAGTCATTTACTAAGGAGTAGATAACCCAATTTGTCGTCAACTAGGGGGTAGATTATGCAATTGGCACTATCATATGTAGTAGATAACCCAACATATCGTCTACTGGGGAGTATATAACCCAAAAGCGGACCTATTAAGGATAGATAACTCTACAGGACGCCTACTTAGGAGTATATAACCCAACTTAGATTAGGTAACCCAACTAGGAAGTATATAAGGAAGGAAGGAGTATATAACCAAACTGGTCCTCTAATAGGAGAAAGATAATTCGATATGTCGAATACTACTAAGTAGAACGAGCACCCCAGTAGGTGGGTAGGTAGCGTGCTCGCCTATGAGTTTGGGGGTCGTGGGTTCGATTCCCACCAGAGGCTCTGGCCTGTCGCTGGAAAATCTAGCCACATGGTCTTTGTAACTCGGCTACATAAATAAATAATAAGAGTAAATAGTATCTCTACTAGAAATTAGATAAACCGATTTGTCTTCAACTAAAGTGTAGATAGCCCTACTGGCCATCTACTAAGGAGTAGATAACCCAATATGACGTAGTTAAGAGACAGCATTGCATTGAAGTTAACATAAAATAGAAAGTTTGTTAGAAAAAAATTAGTCACACATATATTTTGTTAGATTGTTGGTTTTAGAAAAAGTCGAAAGAAATTGTAAAAAACTATGCTCTTTCTCACCTCTGTGGATTTGTGTGTGAAAAAAGTGGATTCGTCTTGCCGTATATAACGACCAATTTGTAAAATTGGAATACAAATTCATATAAATAAATAATAAGAGTAAATAGTATATCTACTAAGGATTAGATAAACCGATTTGTCTTTAACTAAAGTGTAGATAGCTTTACTGGACATCTACTAAGGAGTAGATAACCCAATATGACGTCTACTAAAGAGTAGATAACATAACTCGCCGTTTACTACGCAGTAGATAACCAATTATTTGAGAACTACTAAGGAGTAGATCACACAATTTAGTGCCGACTGAGGAATAAATAATAATGAGTCATAGCCCAATTTGTCGTCTACTAAGAAACAGATCACCCAAATGGATCTTTACTGAGAAGTGTATAACTCAACTGGCCGCCTACTAAGAGGTATATAACCAATTTGTCGTCGACTAAGGTCATCTGCAAAAGAGCAAATAGCCCAACTATATCTCTACTAAGGAGAGGATAACCCAATTTGTCATCAACTAATGCACAGATAGCCCAAACTCGTCGTTTACTAAGAAGTATTGAACCCAATTTGCGTCAACTAGAAATAAATACCACAACTAGCTCTCCACTAAGGAGTAGATTAACCAACTGGCCCCCTACTAAGGAATTGATAACCCAACTCATCGTTTTTTTAAGGAGTAGGTCAGAATTTGTCGTCGACAATGAAATAACACAAATGGCTCTCTACTAAGAAGTAGATAAACCAAATGACCCTTTACTAAGCAGTTTACTATGTCTCCAACTAATGCGTAGATAACTCGATGGTCATCTACCGAAGAGCAGATAACCCAGCTCGTCGTTTGCCATGGGGTAGATAACCCAAATATGTATTTACTAAAGAGTAGATAACCCAATTTGTCGCCAAGTAAGGCGTTGATAACCCAACTCGGCGTTCACTAAGGAGTAGTAACTCCAATTTGTCGTCCCCTAAGGAGTGAATAACCCAACTGGCTTCCTACCTAAGGAGAAGATTAACTAAGGAGTAGATTAACCAACTGGCTCTCTACTATGGATAATATAACCCCATTGGTCCTCTTCTAAGGAATTGATAACCCAACTCATCGTTTTGGAAAGAGTAGGTCCAAATTTGTCGTCGACTATTGAATAGATAACTCGACTGGCCTCTAATTACGGGTAGATAACCCAACTATAGAATAGATAACCCAACTGGGCCTTTCCAAGAAGTAGATAACCAAAAGAGCCCTTTACTAAGGAGTAGATAACCAAACTCGACGTTTACTAATGAGTAGTTAACCCAAGTTATCGTCGATTAATGAACAGATAATTCAACTGGCTATCCACTAAAGACTAGACAACCCAATTGTTTCCTTGAAATGAGTAGATAATCGAACTGGTCCTCTACTAAGACCTAGATAAAGCAAATCGTCATTTACTACGGAGTAGGTTACCCATTTACTCGTCGACTATGGAATAGCCTCCTTTAAATAATAAGCTGGGCCTCCACTAGAGAACACATACCCATCTGGTTGCCTATTAAGGCTTAGAGAACTCAAGTGGATGTCTAATAAGCTGAAGATAAATCAAATGGCATTTTACTAAGAAGTAGATAAGCGAACACATCCTCTATTAAGAAGTATATTTCGTGTGAAGAAATTCCACAATCACCAATATTGTTTTGTGCATTTAATCCTAATTAACTGATACTAATTATTATACCCTCACTTTAGTGATACGAGGGTATATATCATTTGCTACGGAAAAAAGTGTAACACGTCGAAGGAGTGACCTAAGACCCCAAGTATGTTCGGAGGAAATCCGTTTTGGGTAATTTTAAGTCGAATAAGCAATGTCCGTCCGTCTGTCTGTCTGTCTGTCTGTCTGTCTGTCTGTCTGCTGGCTGGTGCGCACGATAACTCTCGAAAGGAGTAACCGATTGACCTCAAATTTGGTATGTGGTAATATTTTTTTCTATCTCCCGCTAAGTTCGAAGATGGGCCATATTGGTCCACTCCTTCTAGTACCTCCCCCACAAATGGTTAAAATGTTGTGAAATATTGATTCTTTAATAACTGCTATACTACTTATTCGAATCTTTTGAAATTCCACACATAGTATTAGCTTATTAGTCGCTATCAACTCGAGAAAAACGGGCGAAGTCGCCACGTCCCTTTTGGTACCTCCCACACAAAGGCACCATTTTGCACAAAAAGTCAACAGTTTATAACATTAATAACAGTGTATAAAAATACTTGAAATTGTGTACAGTATTATGCTTTTATATTGCCTACAGTCCAGGGAAAAATGGGTGTTGTTGCCACGCCCCTTTTGGTACCTCCCACACAAAGGTACCTTTTTGCACCAAAAGTTAACAGCTTATAACATTAAAACCAGTGTATAAAAATACTTGAAATTTTGTACAGTGTAATGTTTTTATAGTGCCTATAGCCCTGTGAAAAATGGGCGTTATCGCCACACCCCTTTTTGTACCTCCCCCACAAAGTGCCCAAATCATACCACAATTTAATATCTCATAACGTTTTTACCAGTGCACATAAATGCTTATAATTCGGCACAGTGCAATGAATTTAAAGTATCTAATGTTCAGCGAAAAATAGGTGTATTTGATAAACCCATTCTGGTACCTCCCACACAAATTGACAGAATAATTCGAGTAATATTCAATATTACATTACTCACAAAGTGAGGGTATACCTTAGTCGGTTTACCCGACTGAAACTTTCTTACTTGTTTCGTACTTTATTAGATCAGTGATAGGTCCCAAATTTAACCAGTACTTGGATCAATAAACTCAGGTAAACTGTCATTTCATTTCCCATAAGGAATATATTGCAAAATTTCTTTGCGTTTAAAATAACTTACAGTATATGATAATATTTCATAGCGTTAGAGATTTGGAAATAACCATCGCAAGTTCGCTTATAACAAAACATACAAAAGTGCGTTTTTTTAATTACTTACAAAATATGGCTAACATTTCATATTGTCCAGGTTTTGAAATACCCATATACTTATATATATTCTTGAACGTCGTAAAATTCGGAGACGATTTAGCTATGCCCTTCATTTACAATCGAGCTATAATCAATATAAGGAGTCAGATGACAGAAATTTTGTCAAATACTCCTTATAAGTATCTGCGTATCAATTGTGATTGGAGATGGATTGTACCAGTCGTTTTGAAGATTTTTGTGGAAACGTTGTAGGTCCTGAAATGACGATTTTTCGAATTATATGAAAACAACCAACATTTTTTTACTAATTTCTAGCCTATCATTTTCCTATCATTTGTTACTCGCCAAAAGTTTAACTCATCGAAGAAGTGACATAAAAACCTAAGTATGTTCGATGGACAGTCGTTTTAGGTCATTTTAAGTCATTTGAACAATGTTCACCCGAACAAAAGGTTACAATATAGAGAAATATTATTAATTAATTATTGCCACTCCACTTCTCCCATGTGCCCCATAACTTCTTAGCAATCGTCTAAATGTTTTCATATTCTGTAATTGAGACAACTTTACCAATAACTATTGACTGAGTAAAATGTTTCCACCTTTCTGCCTTCCACACAAAGTACCATATTTCATATCACATTACTGACAATGTAAGGGTATACCTTAGTCGGTTTACTCCACTGAAACCGTTTTTTTCATTTCATATTACAGAAATTAAAAAAATCCATTAATAATCATTTTATATTGTAAATATTTTTTAAATCATAAATTCATAAATTTTTATTTTTTTGAAATTAAGTAATTTTCGTGATATTTAAGAAAATATTTTTTTTCAATCAATTAATTCAACTAAGTAAAAAAAATAAATATTCCAGACATGTTTATTTATATTTTTGTAAAATTGTATAATTAACTCAGATTATCTCTGACTGTCTCCAGTATCTGCGTAAATAATTTGCCCGGCTATCTTCATTAGTCACAAGTAAACTGAAACCGCCAACCCCCAATGTGATAATCATCAACGTTAGCTTTCTGTCGACGTTGTTTACTCACGGAATTCCTTCTATTCTTAGCTTAAGACGACACACGAGAGCACACCTTCACACACCTCCGCACACTGCAAATGCGCTTTGTGGCATCTGAAGGTCGTCAGCTTCAGTTTCCCAATCTGAGCCCTTTACGCTCTGAGAGATATGTATGTATGTTATGTTTTGTTGATGTAGTATATATTTTTGTACAGAATAAATACCTATACGTATCTGTATGTATGTATGTACATAATTATACTCTATATTTGTTTGCTTAGCTTTGTAACCAACCATATGTGTTTATTGTAAGACAATAATAATAACAACAACAACAAGATACATATTAAAAAAAATTCGGGAAAAGTAACTACCGCATAAACTCAAACAAAAACAATGACAAAAGCGACCAAAACAAATAAAACAACAACAGAGATACAGATACAATGTAAACAATTACATTAACAACATGAGTTCAAGCAAAAAGAACAACAAAACGAGAAAATAACGTTGGTCCCCATATAACGACGAGTGCATTGCCTCTTTCGGTTATTCACCACCATGTGGTGAATGAGAGATACGAGTAGGCTGGAGAGCAAAGAGATTCAATATAAGAAGAGATACCATTTCATTCACCTCAACGAAAGGTGAATTCCGACTCGTGAACAAAGATGAGTTCATGAAAAAATTTATTGAAAAATCGTGTATTTTTTGTGCTTTTCTTTCACTTTTTCACATGCACGTCAATAAACACACAAAATAAAATTATTATACGTTAGTTGAAACAAAGAAAACGGAGAAAAAGCTCGTTTTTAATCTATTTAAATTTCCTTTATGTCCACCACTTCGATAGAAAAACTCACCTCTGCACATGAATTTTCGCCGTGGTACCTCTTTATAAATTGAATCTCTTTGCTGGAGAGAGTATGTTGTAACAGTAAAGAATTTCACTGAACACACCACTCACCAGTTGTTTAAAATTTGATACTGAGTATTTCGAGCGAAAAAGGGTAATTATCTTTAAAATGGCATAAAAACATAACACTTTTATGACCAAGAATTGACCAGAATAATATGTAAGCACTTCTCCCCCTCTGTATGCTAACAAAAATGGCAAGAACTTTCCCTAATTTGCTTAATATTTAGAAAATAAATTTTTCATTTTAAGCAAAAGAAGGTTTTTCTTAAACATTTTGACTGTCTTATCGGCGAACTGTGGACGTGAGAGCCGGCCTTAAGTGTTTAATTACACTATGCCACAGCATTTTTGTCGAAGTGCTGCGCATAACATTTTCTAATGTAATATGGAGTCCTAAGCATGAAATAATATTACAAACAATTTTTACGGTGCATTTTTTTGAAATTTTTAATTTCAATTTTCTTGAAAGGTGCCTTTAATATTTGGACCCTATATAAGCCGGGATACACGTTAAATTATAGGAAATTATGATGACTACAAATGTTGGTAATGACACTTACATGTGGAAACGGAAGTTTAGTAACTGTCGTTAAAACAAATAGAAAAAATTTGATATTTTCAAAAAAAATCGTGGCGCAAAAAATCCATAAATTTGCCAAAGAATCGTTAGTCCCATATTCTGAAAGCTAGCATCCTAAAGAAGAATACAATGCCTATTTAAAGAAATTCACTGGATAAATGTAGAAATTATAACACTTTAGGCAGAAATAAGAGAATTTTAACAACATTTTCAAAAAAAACTTTCGTACAAAATGTTTTTAAATTTTTTTTAAAAAAATGGCCCATTGGTTTGTCCTTTTTAAAACAAAGTAAACTTTGCAAAAATCGGTTCAGCCGTTCGAAAGCAATTACAAATTTCGTAAAACACAAAAACTCATTTGTATCCCCTCACCTTAGAGAGGAGGGTATATATCATTTGCTACGAGCCAAACGTGTAACACATCGAAGGGGTGACCTAAGACCCTAAGTATGTTCGGCGGATATCCGTTTTGCGTCATTTTAAGTCGAATGTGCAATGTCCGTCCGTCTGTCTGTCTGCTGGCTGGTGCGCACGATAACTGTCGAAAGGAGTAACCGATTGACTTCAAATTTGGTATGTGGTAATATTTTCTTCTATCTCCGGCTAAGTTCAAAGATGGGCCATATTGGTCCAGTCCTTCTAGTACCTCCCACACAAAGGGTTAACATTTGGTGAAATATTGATTATTTAATAACTTCTATATTACTTATTTGAATCCTTTGAAATTATACATATAATATTAGTTTATTAGTCACTATTACCTCGTGATGGGCAAAGATGCCACGCCCCTTTTGGTACCTCCCACACAAATTGACAAAGACCTGAAATTTTGTACAGTGTAATGGTTTAATAGTGCCTACAATACAGTGAAAAATGGGCATTGTTGCTATGCTCCGTTTGGTATCTCCCTAGAATCCAGAGAAAAATTTACGTTATTGGCGCGCCCCTTTTGGTACCTCCCACGCAAATGGACCTTTGTGTACCAAAAAGTAACAGCTTTTAACTTTAATACCAGTGCATACAAATACTTGAAATTTCGTACAGTGCAATGCTTTTTTAGTACCTAGAGTCTAGACAAAAGTGGCCGTAATTTACACGCCCCTTTTGGTACCTCCCATACAAATGGACCATTTTACACCAAAAGTTAAAAGCTTATAACTTTAATACCAGAGCATATAAATACTTGAAATTTTGTACAGTGTAATGCTTTTATAGTACCAAGAGTCCAGATAGAAATGGGCGTTATTGGCACTCCCCTTTTGGTACCGCCCATAGAAATGGACCATTTTGCACCAAAAGCTAACAGCTTAAAACTGTAATACCAGTGCACAAAAATATTTTAAATATTGTACAATGCTTTTATAGTACCTAGAGTCCAGTGAAAAATGGGCGTTATTGGCACGCCCATTTTGGTAACTCCCACACAAGTGGACCGTTTTGCACCAAAAGTTAACTTCGTTTAACTTTAATACCAGCAACACAAATACTTGAAATTTTGTTCAGTGTAATGCTTATATAGGACCTACAGTCCATTGAAAAATGGGCGTTATTGGTACGCCCCTTTTTGTACCTCCCACAGAAATAGACCATTTTGCATCAAAAGTTAGGAGCATGCAACTTTTACACCAGTACATACTTTAAAGTTATTAATTGCAATTTAAACTGATTATAATTTGATTAAAACGAAAAATTTATAAATTTACTAATATTTTTTTCGGACTCAAGGTGAGGGTAGTCATAAGTCGGTTTACCCGACTGAACTTAGTTATTTGTTTAAGTTTCCATTACTTTTACAAAATGGGTCCTAATTTATACATTTATCCATACATTTTTCCAAATAAGCATTGTATTGGGACAACAAATTACATTAGAAAATGTCATGCACAACCCTTCGGCCGTTTAATTATTATTAAAAATATTTGTCTTTGCTTTATTTTACTTTCTAGTTCTTTAAATCTAAAAAACACCCATTATACTCGTATACATAGTTATTTGATCAGATCAAAAGTATATGTTTAGTGGATAATGCTTAAAAAATACTGAAAGATTAGGTTTTCTTTATTTTTAAGTCAAAATATGATTTTCTTCATACTGACATGTACAGGTTTAACAATCAACATGTGTTTATTCATATGCCAGAATACTCATACCACTCGTAATAAAACTCTCTCTCTCTCTCTCATTGAGAAAGCTGCACTAACTCACTCACATACTAATGTTTTATTTATTAAAATAAATAAATAAAAATGATCTGTAAATAAATGACAACGATGACATGAGTATAACAACTGTAAAGAAAATTTATATAAAAATAAAAAATACATACGAAAAATACGTTATTTACTTTTAAAGACAGACAGACAGACCTACACAACCTGAAACTGAAATATGAAGTCGGAGTAAATACTCATAGAAGAAGAATTGGAGGTCTCTTACATTGTTGCCATGACATGAAAAACAGATATCCTCAGATGTACGTACATACTCGTGTTGTATGAAGGAGAACAAGAACTTTTAATGACTTACAATATATACAAAATGTGTACAATTACAGATTCACTTTGTTATTGCTTTATTTGTAAGGTAAATTTTTTCTTTCGTGGAAGAAATAAATCTTGAATAAATGTTTAATTGGCATTCTTTTAGGGTACATAAAAGGTTAAGTTTTTGAGGTCAGGGCAGGTAAAAAATATAAAATTTTTTTTAAAATTTTGAGTAAAAACAAAACTTTAAAAAAACTATTATTATTATTTTATGAGATTAATGGCGAATTCGTTTCTGCAAAAAAGGTCAGCATTTTCATTGCCCTCTTTCCAAAAACTGAACTTTTGTGTTACTTTTTTGCAATTTGGTAATTAAGTTACTCAAATTTAGCACACTAAAATTTCCAACTTTCAAAAAAGTGATACAATAGTGCAGTTTTCGGGAAAAGGGCAATGCAAGTGTAGAATTTTTTTTGTAGAAACGAATTCACCATAAGTAGAGCATTCCCACATTGAAAATCAGATCTATATAAGTCTCATAAAACAAGTGTTAGATAGTCTCAAATTGTCTGAAATAGTTTTCAATACTTTTTTACCACTGATTCTAAATCTTCATACTTCTGCCATAAAGTCTTCTTCAGTTGATAAGTTCTAACGTTTCCTACTTCTGCTATAAAGTAAGCAGTATTTCTCTCATCTATACCTCCAAATTATGCTTAATGCTCTCTCTCACATGTCATGATTATCTCTTAAAACACATTCACGTACATCTGTCATACTGCCATACTGTCATAATGTTATCCCTCCCACCCAAAGCACTTCATTGTCATAACATTACCTTAACTCGATTTATATTCCCTTCAGTTTATTATACCCTCACTTTAGTGTGACGAGGGTATATATCATTTGCTACGGAAAAAAGTGTAACACATCGAAGGAGTGACCTAAGACCCTAAGTATGTTTGGCGGATATCCGTTTTGGGTCATTTTAAGTCGAATGAGCAATGTCCGTCCGTCTGTCTGTCTGTCTGTCTATCTGTCTGTCTGTCTGTCTGTGTGTCTGCTGGCTGGTGCGCACGATAACTCTCGAAAGGAGTAACCGATTGACTTCAAATTTGGTATGTGGTAATATTTTTTTCTATCTCCGGCTAAGTTCGAAGATGGGCAATATTGGTCCACTCCTTCTGGTACCTCCCCCACAAAGGGTTAAAATGTTGTGAAATATTGATTCTTTAATAACTGCTATTATACTTATTCGAAGCTTCTGAAATTCCACACATAGTACATATTAGTTTATTAGTCGCTATCAACTCGAGAAAAATGGGTGAAGTGGCCACGCCCCTTTTGATACCTCCCACACAAATGCATCATTTTGTACTAAAAGTTTACAGCTTACAACATGAATACCAGTATTTAAAAATACTTGAAATTTTGTACAGTGTAATGTTTTTGTAGTGCCTATAGTCCAGTGAAAAATAGGCGTTATTGCAACACCCGTTTTGGTACCTCCAACACAAATGCACTATTTTGCACCAAAAGTTAGCAGCTTATAACATTAATACCAGTGTATAAAAATACTTGAAATTTTGTACAGTGTAATGATTTTGTAGTGCCTACAGTCCAGTGAAAAATGGGCGTTATTGCCACGCCCCTTTTGGTACCTCCCACACAAATGCACCATTTTGCACTAAAAGTTAACAGCTTATAACATTAATAGCAGTGCATAAAAATACTTGAAATTTTGTACATGGTAATGCTTTTGTAGTGCCTACAGTCCAGGGAAAAATGGGCGTTATTGCCACCCCCCTTTTGGTACCTCCCACACAAATGCACCATTTTGTACCAAAAGCTAACAGCTTATAACATTAATACCAGTGTATAAAAATACTTGAAATTTTGTATGTAATGCTTTTAAAATGCCTATAGCCCAGTGAAAAATGGGCGTTATCACCACTCCCTTTTTTGTACCTCCCACACAAAATGGTCAATAATACCACAATTTAATATCTCATAACGTTAATATACCAGTCCACATAAACGCTGGTGTGTATTTCCTAAACCGGTACCAGAAGGGATAACAATTTACAGAATAATTCATGTAATATTCAATATTACATTACTCACAAAGTGAGGGTATACCTTAGTCGGTTTACCCGACTAAAACTTTCTTACTTGTTTTTATTTATTATTTGTATCGCACTTTCTATTGACAGATGATCTATTTAATATTCAAAACAATTGAACAAATGTCAATTATATTCACGTTTTTTTCTTGTTGTTGTTATGTTTAACATTATTATTGATGTCTCCACATGTAGTCATAGGAGGATTGACAATAAACACTTGCTTTGCTGCCTTAATACATCCCACCAAAAATAAAGAGAAAAAAATCATAATGACAATATTGAGTCAAGGAAAATGCGTTGCTAGATTTGTTCTATAAAACCTCATAAGGATAAACATTGTATACCCCAGCCCCTAAGAAATATCTTTAAATGGAATTTAGAAGCTTCCAACCCCAACCTTCTTACATCTTGGCCATCCGCCCGCGCCAAATGTCTTAATCAGTTCACGTAAATTTCCCCACCAAAATTATTGGTAGCTCGCAACCACCTTCCAATAAAAAAGGCTCACGTTCTTGAATTGCTCGTGAATTCTATGGAAAGTATTGTCACTTTCCAACTCCTCTGAGTGACAGACCGGAAGGTAAGACAAGACACAAGATGAGACGAAAATACAAAAAAATCAGATGCCAAACAATACATACATATTTCAATTCAGATCGTTTTTCCGGGGCTTTTTGCTTTTTAAATTAAGTGACTTAATCAATGTCAAATGATAAAATAACAATGGCCTGACAAATAAAGAAGGCAAGGAGAGGTACGTATGATAATTTGGGAAAATACAATAATATAAAAATCCATAAAAACAAAATACATATGTATAAGGAAAGGCAAAAAATCAAAAATAATCGTAAATAATGAAATAATGAATTAATGATGTAATGAAATAATGAAATAATGAAATAATGAAATGATGAAATAATGAAATAATGAAATAATGAAATAATGAAATAATGAAATAATGAAATAATGAAATAATGAAATAATGAAATAATGAAATAATGAAATAATGAAATAATGAAATAATGAAATAATGAAATAATGAAATAATGAAATAATGAAATAATGAAATAATGAAATAATGAAATAATGAAATAATGAAATAATGAAATAATGAAATAATGAAATAATGAAATAATGAAATAATGAAATAATGAAATAATGAAATAATGAAATAATGAAATAATGAAATAATGAAATAATGAAATAATGAAATAATGAAATAATGAAATAATGAAATAATGAAATAATGAAATAATGAAATAATGAAATAATGAAATGATGAAATAATGAAATAATGAAATAATGAAATAATGATATAATGAAATAATGAAATAATGAAATAATGAAATAATGAAATAATGAAATAATGAAATAATGAAATAATGAAATAATGAAATAATGAAATAATGAAATAATGAAATAATGAAATAATGAAATAATGAAATAATGAAATAATGAAATAATGAAATAATGAAATAATGAAATAATGAAATAATGAAATAATGAAATAATGAAATAATGAAATAATGAAATAATGAAATAATGAAATAATGAAATAATGAAATAATGAAATAATGAAATAATGAAATAATGAAATAATGAAATAATGAAATAATGAAATAATGAAATAATGAAATAATGAACTAATGAAATAATGAAATAATGAAATAATGAAATAATGAAATAATGAAATAATGAAATAATGAAATAATGAAATAATGAAATAATGAAATAATGAAATAATGAAATAATGAAATAATGAAATAATGAAATAATGAAATAATGAAATAATGAAATAATGAAATAATGAAATAATGAAATAATGAAATAATGAAATAATGAAATAATGAAATAATGAAATAATGAAATAATGAAATAATGAAATAATGAAATAATGAAATAATGAAATAATGAAATAATGAAATAATGAAATAATGAAATAATGAAATAATGAAATAATGAAATAATGAAATAATGAAATAATGAAATAATGAAATAATGAAATAATGAAATAATGAAATAATGAAATAATGAAATAATGAAATAATGAAATAATGAAATAATGAAATAATGAAATAATGAAATAATGAAATAATGAAATAATGAAATAATGAAATAATGAAATAATGAAATAATGAAATAATGAAATAATGAAATAATGAAATAATGAAATAATGAAATAATGAAATAATGAAATAATGAAATAATGAAATAATGAAATAATGAAATAATGAAATAATGAAATAATGAAATAATGAAATAATGAAATAATGAAATAATGAAATAATGAAATAATGAAATAATGAAATAATGAAATAATGAAATAATGAAATAATGAAATAATGAAATAATGAAATAATGAAATAATGAAATAATGAAATAATGAAATAATGAAATAATGAAATAATGAAATAATGAAATAATGAAATAATGAAATAATGAAATAATGAAATAATGAAATAATGAAATAATGAAATAATGAAATAATGAAATAATGAAATAATGAAATAATGAAATAATGAAATAATGAAATAATGAAATAATGAAATAATGAAATAATGAAATAATGAAATAATGAAATAATGAACTAATGAAATAATGAAATAATGAAATAATGAAATAATGAAATAATGAAATAATGAAATAATGAAATAATGAAATAATGAAATAATGAAATAATGAAATAATGAAATAATGAAATAATGAAATAATGAAATAATGAAATAATGAAATAATGAAATAATGAAATAATGAAATAATGAAATAATGAAATAATGAAATAATGAAATAATGAAATAATGAAATAATGAAATAATGAAATAATGAAATAATGAAATAATGAAATAATGAAATAATGAAATAATGAAATAATGAAATAATGAAATAATGAAATAATGAAATAATGAAATAATGAAATAATGAAATAATGAAATAATGAAATAATGAAATAATGAAATAATGAAATAATGAAATAATGAAATAATGAAACAATGAAATAATGAAATAATGAAATAATGAAATAATGAAATAATGAAATAATGAAATAATGAAATAATGAAATAATGAAATAATGATATAATGAAATAATGAAATAATGAAATAATGAAATAATGAAATAATGAAATAATGAAATAATGAAATAATGAAATAATGAAATAATGAAATAATGAAATAATGAAATAATGAAATAATGAAATAATGAAATAATGAAATAATGAAATAATGAAATAATGAAATAATGAAATAATGAAATAATGAACTAATGAAATAATGAAATAATGAAATAATGAAATAATGAAATAATGAAATAATGAAATAATGAAATAATGAAATAATGAAATAATGAAATAATGAAATAATGAAATAATGAAATAATGAAATAATGAAATAATGAAATAATGAAATAATGAAATAATGAAATAATGAAATAATGAAATAATGAAATAATGAAATAATGAAATAATGAAATAATGAAATAATGAAATAATGAAATAATGAAATAATGAAATAATGAAATAATGAAATAATGAAATAATGAAATAATGAAATAATGAAATAATGAAATAATGAAATAATGAAATAATGAAATAATGAAATAATGAAATAATGAAATAATGAAATAATGAAATAATGAAATAATGAAATAATGAAATAATGAAATAATGAAATAATGAAATAATGAAATAATGAAATAATGAAATAATGAAATAATGAAATAATGAAATAATGAAATAATGAAATAATGAAATAATGAAATAATGAAATAATGAAATTATGAAATAATGGCCTAATTTAATGCATAGTCCCTAAATACGTATGTATATGTTTTTCCCGATTTTGAATCTTAACGCTAGAACTGCATTTCCGCAGTTCTAGAAATTGCATCTAAATAACATTTGAAGGATTTAATTTTGTTGAGGTAAGATTTAACGCCACACATAAAAGATAGGAGAGTCACATTTCAAACCAATCTTTATTTAAATTTTAACTAGAAGAGTTTCTTTTTGCTGTAGAACAACTGATCTAACAGGTTGGTGTAGCTTATCATTCAGTCGCCTCCGCCTGATATGGTTCTTTTTTACTTGCTATAATTAATAATGTATAAAAATTGCTTTGGAATGTTTAATTTAGAGATTTTTAAATATCCTGATATTTTGATATTAAAGTTTGAACTATGTAAGTTGATAATTTATATAGATTTTTTACTTAATACTAACTCTTTCCTAAAATGATTTCTCTACCTAGCTTAATTTCTCCCTCCCCTGCTTTATGGCAAGTCATCGACCAAAAAATTATATTGGATTGGTTTTCCTCATTTCGTGTCTTCTGTTTTGTTTCCTTTATCTCTGACAAAAGAAATAAAACGTTTTCCACTGAAGGTGAAATAAATGGTGTTCAATGGCCTTAAATAAACGCCTTTCTCTTTCTCACTCCCAGGCATTGTCTAACTTCCCCATCAATCTCCTTTGTTAAAGAACGAGCAGCGGAAACGGAAATGATGTTTATTTTAAATGTTTGGCTCTTTAGGCTATATTCATTTGAATGAGACCCATTGATGATAGATTTTTCCTTTCACTCCGGCCTGAGGGAGTTCTGCAAACAGACGGAATTTCCTTAAACTGGAAATGAATATAGTCTTATAAAATGGCTTAGCGTTAACCAACAAAAATCCAAAAGGGAAATGAATCCCAATCTATTGATAGCACTTCAGGTTGTGGCTTTTCTTTCTTTAATTTTTGGTATGAGGAATTTCATTTTTGGCGGCCCCCAAGGAAATCTAGGTTCGGTTTTCTTCAGGCTTTTAGAGGCAGCTCTTTGAGGGAATGGGCGATGTTTAACTAACAAAATAGATAAACTGTTTACCCACGAAATCCTGCTGCTGATATCTTCTATCTCTGGAGCTGCTTTCCCTGATCCAATTTGCCGAAAATGTGCGTGAAATTTGCATACGTGAAAAATTAAATAAAATCGCAGAAATATCTATGTTAGCTTTTCTTTTCCTTCTCTCAAAAGAGCGAAGTAAACACACAAATATTTACCTGTCTTCTTTCTTCACCCTTCAAATTGATGTGGGTTTGTTCCTTCTTATCGCATTTTTTCGTGTTTGGCCTCAAATGATGCGTGCACCGCATTTCAAATATTTGAAAAATGTCTTGACTTCTCAACCGTGGAGGAGGAGTAGGAGGAGCAGTTTTCACCTCCATTAGATGTGTTGGGGAAGGAAGCGATAGGGGCCCCGAGAAACAAATTTCACAAAACACTTTTCCCGGTTTTTGTCGCTAAACATGTGTTTTTTTTTCATCTAGCTATCAATAAAATGAATCTCGAGGTTCATAGAGTCGATACGGAAAGAGCTGTGAGGTATCATTTTCGGGGCATAGAGAAGGTTTGATTTGAATTGACTTTTATGTCGGAGAAAGACATAAATCATTTTATATATTTTTTTATTTAACAAAATTACTTTTGATTTGTGATAACGAGTTCGATATTTCTTTTTTGAAGTACTACATACTACGTTTATTTGATAAGTAAAAAGACGAACGGACGGACAAACAAATGTTTTGGAGAAAACGTATGCTTACTTTTAGTTGAATATTTAGGGAATTGTGTTCAGAAATTTACAATAAATGTGGAAAATTAGAACATCAGATTTTAGATGTTTTTTTCTAAAATGTTCCAATTATTTTGGTCTTACAACTACGAATTTGGTCTTACGGCGAATTTTCATTATTAACAGAAAACAATTTAAACATTGCAATAATAAAAAATTATTGACGTTCTAAATTAAAAAAATGTAGAATAAATTAAAATATTGTCTAACATAAACAATACATTAATCTAATCAAATAAATTTATTTGCATCAATTAATGATCAAAAAAAAAAACATTAATTGATTCATTTTATTTTATTTTATTTTATTTTATTTTATTTTATTTTATTTTATTTTATTTTATTTTATTTTATTTTATTTTATTTTATTTTATTTTATTTTATTTTATTTTATTTTATTTTATTTTATTTTATTTTATTTTATTTTATTTTATTTTATTTTATTTTATTTTATTTTATTTTATTTTATTTTATTTTATTTTATTTTATTTTATTTTATTTTATTTTATTTTATTTTATTTTATTTTATTTTATTTTATTTTATTTTATTTTATTTTATTTTATTTTATTTTATTTTATTTTATTTTATTTTATTTTATTTTATTTTATTTTATTTTATTTTATTTTATTTTATTTTATTTTATTTTATTTTATTTTATTTTATTTTATTTTATTTTATTTTATTTTATTTTATTTTATTTTATTTTATTTTATTTTATTTTATTTTATTTTATTTTATTTTATTTTATTTTATTTTATTTTATTTTATTTTATTTTATTTTATTTTATTTTATTTTATTTTATTTTATTTTATTTTATTTTATTTTATTTTATTTTATTTTATTTTATTTTATTTTATTTTATTTTATTTTATTTTATTTTATTTTATTTTATTTTATTTTATTTTATTTTATTTTATTTTATTTTATTTTATTTTATTTTATTTTATTTTATTTTATTTTATTTTATTTTATTTTATTTTATTTTATTTTATTTTATTTTATTTTATTTTATTTTATTTTATTTTATTTTATTTTATTTTATTTTATTTTATTTTATTTTATTTTATTTTATTTTATTTTATTTTATTTTATTTTATTTTATTTTATTTTATTTTATTTTATTTTATTTTATTTTATTTTATTTTATTTTATTTTATTTTATTTTATTTTATTTTATTTTATTTTATTTTATTTTATTTTATTTTATTTTATTTTATTTTATTTTATTTTATTTTATTTTATTTTATTTTATTTTATTTTATTTTATTTTATTTTATTTTATTTTATTTTATTTTATTTTATTTTATTTTATTTTATTTTATTTTATTTTATTTTATTTTATTTTATTTTATTTTATTTTATTTTATTTTATTTTATTTTATTTTATTTTATTTTATTTTATTTTATTTTATTTTATTTTATTTTATTTTATTTTATTTTATTTTATTTTATTTTATTTTATTTTATTTTATTTTATTTTATTTTATTTTATTTTATTTTATTTTATTTTATTTTATTTTATTTTATTTTATTTTATTTTATTTTATTTTATTTTATTTTATTTTATTTTATTTTATTTTATTTTATTTTATTTTATTTTATTTTATTTTATTTTATTTTATTTTATTTTATTTTATTTTATTTTATTTTATTTTATTTTATTTTATTTTATTTTATTTTATTTTATTTTATTTTATTTTATTTTATTTTATTTTATTTTATTTTATTTTATTTTATTTTATTTTATTTTATTTTATTTTATTTTATTTTATTTTATTTTATTTTATTTTATTTTATTTTATTTTATTTTATTTTATTTTATTTTATTTTATTTTATTTTATTTTATTTTATTTTATTTTATTTTATTTTATTTTATTTTATTTTATTTTATTTTATTTTATTTTATTTTATTTTATTTTATTTTATTTTATTTTATTTTATTTTATTTTATTTTATTTTATTTTATTTTATTTTATTTTATTTTATTTTATTTTATTTTATTTTATTTTATTTTATTTTATTTTATTTTATTTTATTTTATTTTATTTTATTTTATTTTATTTTATTTTGTTTTATTTTATTTTATTTTATTTTATTTTATTTTATTTTATTTTATTTTATTTTAACATCTACGATTCTGCTGTTATGGGATCTTCTATAGCAGTCAATGCTTTGCCCTTATAGCATTACGAGTCTGCTCTTGTGAGATCTTCTGTAATTGCCTTAATTATGCCTACGGATCTGCTGCTATGAGATCTTCTGTAACAGTCGAAGTTTTGTCTTAATAATACCTGAACTTCTTTTGTTGTGAGATCTTCTATAATAGTCAATGTTTTAATCATACCTACGAATCTGCTGCTCTAATACCTACGCTTTTGTTGGTGTGAGATCTGCTATAATAGCCAATGTTTTGTCTTAATGCCGTCTACCAGTCAGCTTTTGTGAGATCTTCTGTAGTAACTAATGTGTTTCCTTAATATTACCTTCGTTTCTGATGTAATGAGATCTTCTGTAAAAGCCCAAGTTTTACCCATGCTTCTGCTATTATGAGATCCTCTGTAATAGCTAACGCATTATCTTAATACGATTCACAATTCTGCTGTTGCGAGATTTTCTGTAGTAGCCAATGTTTTTCCTTAATAATACTTACGCTTCTTCTGTTCTGAGATATTTTGTAACGTGTAATGCTGTTCCTTAATAATTCCCACGCTTCTGCTGTTATGAGATCTTCTGTTACAGCCCTTGTTTTGCCTTGTTAATACCTACGAATCTGTTGTTATGATATTTTCTATAACTGCTAAAGTTTTGTCTTAGTAATACCTACTGCTACTGTGTGATCTTCTATAATAGTAAATATTTTAAAAATATTTACCTACGAATCTGCTGCTTAGACATCTTTTGTAACAGACAATGTCTTGTCTTAATAATACCTATTAGTAATAGCCGATGTTTAGGCTTAACAATACCTACGAATATGCTGTTATGATAACTTCTGTAACAGTCAATGTTTTGTCTTAATAGTACCTACGCTTCTGCTATTGCGAGATATTCTGTAATGTCTAATATATTGCCTTAATAATACCTACGATGCTGCTCTTGTAAAGTCTTCTGTAATAGCTAATGTTTTACTTTAATAAGATTCACGATTCTGCTGTTGCGAAATTTCCTGTGATTTCTAATAAGAGTATATTGACTAAATAATACCTACGATTCTTAACATTTTGACTTAGTACTTCCTAGGCTAATACTGCTCTGAGATTCTGTTGCTATGCAACCTTCTGTAATAGGTAGTATTTTTCCTTAACCTTCGATTCTACTGTTTTTAGATCTTCTGCAAAAACTTAAATTCATACTTAATATCTTCTATTCTGATATCTTCTGTATGTATAATATTTTGCCTTAACGAGACCTACCGTTCTGCTGTTGTAATATATTTTATAATAGCTGATATATAGCCTTTTGTTCTGCTGTTGTGAAACCCTCTGTTGTAATACATATACAGGTAATATTTTTTCCCATATAGGGCCAATTCTGCTGTTGTGGCATCTTTGGTTTATCATTATTCTGCAATAGCCTATGCTTTGCCTCAACAATACCTAAGCTACTGCTGTGGAGAGATCTTTAGTATGCTTTGTCTCAATAAGACCTAAAAAAGTATACTGTTGGATGACCTCCTACAATAGCTAATATATGTTATTTATATAGCATCGGAGATCTTCTGTAATAGTTAATAATTGATCCTTCTGTTGTGAGTTCTTCTCTAATATCTGATGTTTTGTCTTAATAATATCTACGCTTCTGCTGTTGTGAGATCTTCTGTAATAGACGAATAGTAAGACTACTATTCTGTTATTATATAACATCCTATAATAGCTAATATATGTTTCAGATCTTCTGTAATCATAAGACCTTTGATACTTCTGTTGTCAGATCTTCTGTAATAGCAAATATTTTTATTAATAAGAACTACACTATTTTGTAGTAATTATACATACACACGATTCTGCTATCACAAGATCTTCTGCAATATGTACTATTTTATTGAGACCTTCTATACCAATCAAAATTTTGTCCTTATACCAATACGAGTCTGCTCTTGTGAGATCTTCTGTAATTGACTATGTTTTGTCTTAAGTATGCCTACGAATCTGCTGTTATGAGATCTTCTGTACCAGTCAATATTTTGTCTTATGGCGAATTCTTTTCTGCAAAAAGTGCAACATTTTCATTGCCCTTTTTCCGAAAACGGCACTTTTGTGATACTTTTTTGAAATTTGGTAATTAAGTTACTCGAATTTAGCACAACTAAAATTTCAAAATTTCAAAAAAGCGATATGATAGTGCTGTTTTCGATAAAAGGGCAATGCAAGTGTTGCACTTTTTTCCAGAAAAGATTTACCATTAATAATACCTACTTTTCTGCAGTTATGAGATCTTCTGTAAAAGCCCAATTTTTGTGTTAATTATACCTGTGCTTCTGCTATTGTGAGATCTTCTGTAATAGCTAACGTACTATTATCTTAATAAGATTCACAATTCTGCTGTTGCCTGATTTTCTGTAGTAGCCAATATATTTCTTAATAATACTTTCTTTTCCTTAATAATTCCCACGCTACTGCTGTTTTGAGATCTTCGTAATAGTCGATAGTTTGCCTTAATAATACCTACGAATCTGCTGTAATTACTAACAATCCTCAAAATCGGATATTGTCCTATCAAGTTATGATTATTTGCATATACGTTTTTATTCACTCCCAAATATGACAATTAGTGCCCCTTATAAGAATAATATTCCGTTCAATAAATATACTCCCCCCCCTCCGCAAATATTAAAACACATTTCCAGTTTTTTTTTCGAAATCAATTTCTCTTTAAACAATTCATTTTATTTAGGAAACGTATGGAACGACAATATTTTCCAGCGGCCCCTTTATTCATATGTCATTGCCTCCCATTTGTTATTTATCCAATTATTTTGCAACAATATTGTGAACTCGTATATGGTTTATAATTAAAATGCGGTTTTTAAGTATTGAGTATTGAGCCAATATTTAAATAACAATGCCAATAATAAATAAATTATTTTTAAATATTAAACGACCAACGAAGCAACAAAAAAAACAACAAATAGACAATTAATGTTGTTTTTTATTTATCAAAAAATGATTTAATAAGTAATATTTAATAATAATCACAAATGAGACACACAAATTAATGGGTGGATTATTTATGATTATTTTCTCTATGTGTGTGTGTGTGTGAGTAAAAACAATACCAGTCAATGTAGGTAAAAATTAAAAGAAAACATGAAATCATTTAAAATGATACCGACAAACCACTATTAACAATTTAATGCAGTTTTTTTTGCAAAAAAGAAAAAACAAAAAATTATTTTGTTTATCAATAAATATAATAAATTTAGTTGTTGTTCTGTCAACTGATAAAATTATTTACGCTTACACTGAGCCAAACAAAACAGTGAGCAGCAGCAGACGTGAAAGAAAACAATTTTTGCCACCACAAAAAAAAAAATAGAAATGCATAAACAAACCTAAACTACCAACGTCATTGATACATGGCTGCTGACGTCCGTGAATGCGCCTTTGCTGTGGGGTTTAAAGGGAGTACTATTTTTCCAGTTCATAAATGTTCTCTGCAGTATAGCTCGAATGCTGCTTTTTTTTTACTATGTTTTATAATCTTTAGTTTATTAATAATAGCATTGATTGCCAGTGGGCAGCCTTGCTAAATTGTGATAAACAAAAACGCATACACGTGCCAAATAACCGCAATGATAAAATGCTAAATTATGATAAATAATAATAAAAAAGGAAAATTGTGAAGTGAACAATTGCGGCAACATAAAAAAGCCAAATGTTAATGTAATTTAAATATTCCCAATTGAATAGAAATTTATAAAACATACTTAGCACATGCTGTAGAATTTTGTTAATACATTACTCCATCACTTTTTAATACCTATAGATAGGCGACAGTGACAGATTTTATTAAAAACACAGATCTGCCTTTATAAATGTTTTAATACTAATAATGTAAGAGTCATGTTATTGGTCATCTGCAAGACGCAGAATTTTTCCAATGAATGACCTTAAAGTCTTACGATTCTGCATTTATGAAGACGTCCCCATAATTTGTTATGGGGACAAAGACGTCCTCAATATATTTTACGATTCTTCTTTTATGAAGTTCTTTGTTAAAGCGAAATTTTTGAAATTTGTTGAAACGAAATCGCCTTTACAACATCTGCGTCGAAAAATCTAGTATAAAAACTCAGTTTCTTATTTGTTCTGTTGTAACTGATATTTTGCTTAATAGGGCCTAATGTTCTTCTATTCTGAGATCTTCTGTAATATGTAATATTTTGCATTAACAAGACAACCGTTCTGCTGTTGTGAGATATTCTATAATAGCGGATATTTAGCCTTCTGTTCTGAGCACCTCTGTAGTAATAAATATATAATTAATATTCTACCTTGATAGGACATACAATTCTGCTGTTGTGGCATCTTTGGCTATCAATATTCTGCAAAGACTATAATTTTACATGAATAAGTCCAACGATTCTGCTGGGTATCTATTTCGTAAGAGCTAATATTTTTCCTGAATATGCCAACGATTCTGCTGTTGTGAAGTCTTCTCCAATAGCCCATAAGACCCACGATTATATTGCTATGCAATCTTCTGTAATACAGGGTTGCCCATATTCGACGGACCCACGGACTCGTTGGGCCCATTCCAATCGACGAGGCTTGTCCGCAGGCAACAATCTTTGCGTCAATTGAATTTTGTACGGGAACAAATGCAAATCAACGCGAATAATCCGTTGTA
The DNA here is from genome assembly GCA_963930755.1 of Eudasyphora cyanicolor. Classification (NCBI taxonomy): domain Eukaryota; kingdom Metazoa; phylum Arthropoda; class Insecta; order Diptera; family Muscidae; genus Eudasyphora; species Eudasyphora cyanicolor. Next base: position 13,191,506 of record OZ005737.1, read on the forward strand.
AAGTGGACCGAGCCATGCCCAACTGCTGAGAACGGCGTTTTTGGGATGTTCTTGGGGACCTCTCAACACTGGCTCGTACGGCAGCGATATTCTCGGCCGATCGCCTTGGTCGACTTTTATTTGGCCTCTTCGGATTAGAAAGAGCCTCACCAGTCGAAAATTTTTCGTATAAACGCTTAATGGTGTTCTTAGAAGGCGCACTTCTCACATTTTTTAATATTTTAAAAGCACGTTGACTTGACTTCTTCTGTTGAATGTAAATTTCAACTATTTCAGAGCGCTCGCGTGGCGTGTATTGTTCCATGGTAAAAATCTGCTTGGACTGACGCTTCAAACGCGGTATGTCATTAAGCGATCTGACATCTCTGTCAAAAGTTATGGCGTTGCCAGATGGGTCCGTCGAATATGGGAGACCCTGTATATCATATAAAGCCTTTATAAGACCTACGATTCTACTGCTTTCAGATCGTCTGCAAAAACTAAAATTCATACATAATAGGAATTCATACTTCTGGACCTACTTTTTTTCTATTCTGCAATCTTCTGTAATATATAATATGCTGTTGTGATATATTCTATAATATTTAGCTTTTATAAAATATACGATTCGGCTGTTGTGAGACCCTCTGTAGTAATACATATACTTATATAACTAATATTTTGCCTTGATAGGGCCTACCATTCCGCAATTGTGGTATCTTTTGCCTATCATTATTCTGCAATGGCTATAATTTTACATGAATAAGTCTTACGATTCTATTGGGTATAGATATCTCGTAACAGCTAATATTTTTTCCTGAATATGCCAACGATTCTGCTGTTGTGAACTCTTCTCTTATAGCCAATAAGACCCACGATTCTGTTGCTATGCAATCTTCTATAACAGATAATATTTTGCCTTAATAAGACCTACGATTCCACTGTTTTTAGATCTTCTGCAAAAACTAAAATTCATACTTAATAGCAATTCATACTTCTGGACCTACTGATCTTCTATTCTGAGATCTCCTGTAATATATAATATGTTGCCTTAACAAGATCTACCGTTCTGCTGTTGTGAGATATTCTATAATTGCTTATATTTAACCTTCTGTTCTGCTATTGTGAGCACCTCTGTAGTAATACATATAAAAGTAAAATTTTGCCTTGATAAGGCCTACAGTTCTGCTGTTGTGGCATCTTTTGTCTATCATTATTCTTCAATGGCTATAATATTACATGAATAAATCCAACGATATATGGGTAGATATTTCGTAACACCTAATACTTTTCTCTGTAGTAATACACATATAAGTAATATTTTGCCTTGATGGGCCCTACAATTCTGCTCTTGTGGGATATTTTGTCTATCATTATCCTGCAATGACTATAATTTTATATTAGGCATGTTTTCGTTACAAGGTAGCGATTTTAGTTTAGCACTTTGCAACGAAAACAACCGACTTCCACTAACTGGCGCATAAGCAGTAAGTGGCGGATTTCCTCTATCTGGTAGCAATGGTGTCATGAGTTGCAAAGAAAGAACAGTGCGAAACAGACAAAAAATTCGTGAAATGTATTTATAAAACATAAATTTACTGTTCCATGTTCAATTGTTTACATTCTTTTTTGAAAATATTAAAATAATTTTCCATTTTTGTTCTTCTTCTTCCCGTTAGTTCACAATAATTGACAACAATCTCTCCAAAAATGAGATGCCGTACTGCGAAAAATAGGATGCCCAATCTGGCAACTCCATACTCGACTAAGACACGAACATAAGCACCAAACTTCATCGGGAACTAATAATGCTTAAAAGTTTAAAAGTGCTTAGCTCCCCATACAAACTAAGCACCAATAGTGTAACGAAAACACACCTATTAATGAGTCCAACGATTCTGTTGGGTAGATATTTTGTAACAGCTTATATTTGTCCTGAATATGCCAACGATTCTGCTGTTGTGAAGTCTATGCAATCTTCTTTAATATGTAATATTTAGCCTTAATAAGACCTTCGATCTTCTGCAAAAACTAAAATCCATACCTAATAGGAATTCATACTTCTGGATCTACTGTTGTGAGATCCTATGCAGTATTTAATTAATACAGTTTATCAATTCTTATTTTATGACATCTACTGTCTTTTCAATAATAGCAAATATTGTTCTTAATAGGTCCTACCTAATGCTATTTTGCCTTAATGAGACACACAATTTGGCTATTGTAAGGTCTTCTGTAAGGTCAGGATTGCATAGACCGAACTAAAGGCAGCGGCTCACAAGCGCTAAAATGCGTTTTCTGGTGGTGTTTCATTCTCAACTGACTAATTTCCATATGGCCAAAAACCCAGTTCTTTCATTTGGTTTCTCAAAGATATGAACTTAATCATAATCATTGTCACTATCTGTTTAATATAAAACATAGTAAAACTAGTACTTTGCGCTGTAGTTTATTAATGAAACAGCATTAATAAAATTAATGTTTCTTCTGTTGTTCCATCTTCTGCAACAGTTAATATTTTGACGCAATAAGACCCATGACTCTGCTGTTGTCAGATCTTCTGTAAGAGCTAATAGTTGCCTTGATAATACCCACGACTCTACTGCTATGAGATCTTCTGCAATAGATAATATTTTGTCTTAACAATACCTACGATTCTCCTGCAAAATCTAAGAGATTGTCTGGCTCTGTTCTTAATACTTTGCCTGAAGAAAAACTGCAATTCTGATGTTGTGAAATCATTGTATTATATGATTCCGCTGTTGTGAGATCTTCATCATTATCAAATAGTTCATCTGCTGTTAAAAGATCTTCAGTAATAGCTAATAGTTCTCCTTCATACGATCAACGACCCTGCTATTCTGGGATTCTTCTTAACGACTAATATTTTGCTTCTCCACATAGATAAGACCAACGATTCTGCTGTTGTCAGATCTTCTGTAGCAACTACTTTGTTTAAATATGACTTACTTATCAGCTGTTTGGAGATCTTCTGTAAGAGTTTATTTTTTGCTTTGATAATACTAAGATTGTTGTGAGATCTTTTTGTAATAATTAATATTTTGCCTTAGCTAGACGTCCGATTTTAGTGTGTGCTTCATTGAAATAGGTAATATTCTGCTCTTGTGAAATCTTTTGTAATATTTGCCTTAATCTGAAGTTCGATACTGTCATTATGATCTTTTTCAGTAAAAGCTAAGTTTTCATTCTTCTTCCATGAAGTCCTCTGTAATACTAGAACCTAGTAGGTCCTATGCATCCTCTTTAATGGAGTCTTTTCTAATAGCTATGATTTTGCCATAATAAGCTATGGACTCGCTTCACTAAGACCTACAATTCTGATTCTAAATATGATTCTTCTATCCACGATTTATTGTCCAGTTATTGCAATGACATTGATAAAACCTACAATTCTGGTTTTTGAATTCTGCTGTAGGAACTAAAATCGTTCGTTTCTAGGATCTGCAATACTGCTGTTGTGAGTTCTTCTACAAAATGTAATGTTTATTTAGCCATTTTACGTTTAAACCTACGAATCTAATTCTTCATGTCTTTACTAAATCTATGATTGCTTTATGAAATCACTATCTACGATCTAAGTTTAGTCTAAATAAATTTAAGGTTCCAGCAAAGTTAATGTTTTCTGTTGTTTATGAAGTTACGTATATCATACTAATATCTATGATTGCAATATGAAGACTTATATTAGTATGAGCTATCGCTTTGTTTTAATATTACCTAAGAGTCTGAATTTATGAAGTCTTCTGGAAGAGCTAAAGTTTTTCTATTATAAAATATTCTCAAGTAGCTAAGAGATCATCTAAAGAACAGCTATTTTACTACGTTGGAATCGTAGTCAGATTTGACTTAATATCAGAACATTTTTTGAAGTCATCTACAATAACTCTTCTGCAATAGGTATGTTTTTAACTTAATAAGTTCTGCGATTGTGTTTTTATGTATTCTTCGGCTACAGAATAAGTTTTAGTTAAACATTTTGTTATATTGAAGACTTTTGTAATAGCGAAGGCGTTGTCTGTATAAAACCTACGATTCTGCTTTCACAAAGTCTTTTTAACAACGTAGATTCTGTCTTAATCACTCCTACTATAAAGTCTTTTTTAATACGCAAATTGTTGTGAATAACGAAATCTTCTGTTACGAAAAATTCTCTAATATATATGACTTTTTAATTACAATTTTTTGCTTAATAACTCCTGCTAGTCAGCGAAAATGCTTTCTCTAAGTCTTCTCTGTAATATCTAAAATGTTGTCTAAATAATACCTATAATAATAATATCTAAGATTTGTGTTAATGCGGTATATTGTTGTGCGTTTATAAAATCTTATGCAAAGGCTAAGATTTTATTCTCATAGAACCTGCGAGGCACATTTAATGAAGTATTTTACATGTACTAGCAAAGGGCCTGCATTAATAATACCCACAACTCTGCAGCCATGAAGTCTTCCATAAGAGTCAATATTTTGGATTTTAAAGTGTGCTGTTGTAGCTAGGAAGTCGTAGAATTCAATCCTTTGAAAAATGTTTGCTATTGCTACATTTTGAGCTTTATTATGTTAACATTCCTTACTATCTGTCGCTTTATCTTCTGATTAGATTTTTATTGAAGTTATTTTGTCCTCATATAACCTACTATAGTGCTTTTATTAAGTTCACAACTCTGCTGTTAGGAAATTTTCTGTAAGAAATAATATTACATATTTATAACGACTTTTTTGTCTGAATAAAGTAATTTTTCCTCAATAAAATCTGTTGTTGTAAATTCTTAAGTACCCATTAATATAATCTGTTCTGATAATTCATGGAATCTTCTGCAATATCTAGTATTTTGGTTAATAAAATCTACAGTTCTGCTGTAATAGCTAAAAATTTGATTTGTTCTCACATGACCAGTGATTTTAATAAGACTTTCAGGACCTTCAGAACCTACAGTTCTACTGTGGGTCACTCTGTAAATAAGTTTTCTGTAATAGCTAACCGTCTGCATTAGTATATAACCTACGTTTCTGCTTTTGTGAAGTATTCTTGAATAGTCTTGAGAAGGTCTACGTTTCTGTCTCTACGAATTTTAAGAAGTCCCATAGGACCTACACTGTAGTTTCTGTTGTAACCAAATCGTGTGTCATAGCTAACTTCCTGCTTCAGTATAACATACAATTCAGCTTTTCTTAAGACTTCTGCAAAAGATGAATATTTTATTTTTTTTATAAAAGTATTCAGTACTGTCTAAGAAGTACTGTTTCATAAGATTCGGCTTTTGTGAAGTCTAGATTTCTGTCGCTACGAATTTTTATTCTTTTCTTACTAGTTGCCTTAATATGTAGTCTTCTGTAAAAGCTAACATTCTGCTTTGCTAGGACTACTGTAATATCTCCTGACCTGCCTCAATAAGCTGCTCTACTCAATGAGCTGATTTGAGTTAATAAAATCTGCATTTTACAGTCTTCTATAGTAGCAAAAGTGTATGCACAAGTATAATCTACTATCCACCAGTTATTAAGTCCAATATTTTGCTTTTTAACGAAGTCTTCTGTAATAACTAAGAAGATTCGAACGTTTATCTGATATTGTAGCTATGACGATTTTTGTAGTAGCTAACCATCTGCATTAGTATAACCTACGATTCTGCTTTTGTTAGGAATTCTACTTTTTGAAGTATTCTTTAATTATTAGTATTTTGTTAAGACTTCTGCAAAGTCTTAACAAAAGTGTCTGCACTAGTACAAGCTACCATCCTTCAGTTATTAAGTATAATATTTTGCTTTTTATCGAAGTCTTCTGTATTATCTAAGACGTTTCGAACGGTTATCTGATATTGTAGCTATGAAGTCATCTGTAAGACTCTTGTATTCTAAAAAATAAGTCTAAAATTGTTTTTTGAAGTTTTCAAACAGGAACAATTTGTGGACTTATAGATGAATTTATGTAAATATTCGTTTTGGTACTCACCACTGTACTATCGCTGGTATTTAGGACGGTATCCTTGTTTTCATCCTTATCCGGAGTGAAACTATTTTTCTGCCTCGTATTAAAGAATCGTGTAAAACACGCCATGATGATGTTGCTGATATCCTTGTTGTTGTTATGTTGTTGTGTTTTCGGTTATATTTGATATTTTCCTTTTTTTATTCTATTTTATTTATTTGTTTGTTATTTTCTGGTTGCTTAATAACTTAATTTATTGGATTTGTGTCGAAGATTATCTCTCACTGATTTGGCCATAAATTTTATTTGTGATTTGCTCTAATCATCTTTATCACTGGCACGACTACGGCATAGACGCCTCTTTTGTTGCTGTTTTTTCAATATTTTTTTTTTGCTCTGTCGTTGTTCTTGATGGCCCAAAAAAGGGGGACAAAAAGTATATAACCTGAACACGATACCAATGAAACTGCAAAAAATATTGAATGAGTTGCAGAGTAAATATTTGAGGAAAAATTGTTTTGTGTCACAATTGAAGGGAGGGGAGGGGGCATGCAAGGTAGCTATTCTGGCGATAAGAAGCGGCAAATGGGCCAAGTGAGTGGGAGCACAGTTAGTGGGGGGTTCTGCACATAATTTATTTATTCTGATTTTCTGCTTAATTTGTATGAAAAGAAGAGGGGGAGACTAGTTTTTTGTCTGTCTGTCTCGGTTGAGTTTTTTTGTGGCTAATCTAATTCACCGCATTTGACTTTTTTGTTTGGTTTTTTATGGCTAGAGATAATTATGGTTGGGAATAATCGGGCGATTTGGCCTTTGTAATAGTTTCCCTGAATCGTTGTAAGACTTTGTCAAGGCTGTTGGCTTCCGGTTGCCACAAAAGGGTTGAGGAGGGGTTCACAAGGCTGAAGGGTTCCATTGAAGGGCAACCTAGTTACTACAACACATCACATGGCCTTATCTTGGCGCATAGCAGCTTGAATAAATTGACGAAAAACTTTTGTTTTTTTTTTCGGCCCCGGTATGTGAGCACTGTGTTATCAGAAGCTCTTGAACAATTGGTTGAAATTGATTAGATTCATACATCAAGAAAACACAACGTACATACTCGTACACACACCTTGAGTGAAGGTAATCGAGGCAAATAATTGTATTTGTTTGATTTGTTTTTTCGAAAAGAAAATATATATATTTTTTTATTTTTATACAACACAAAACCGCGAAAGAACTTTAGACTTCATCTAATAGTTTTAACCAACGTTTGACAACTGAATGGATTTATTCTCTTTGGCAAAGATATCCAAAGGAATTTCTTTTTACACGTTTGCGGTTTATATCATTTCATTTTCGAAATGATTCATTATTTTATTATCTTGTTTTCATATTTTATTTTATCCACGGTGTTGGAGTTACCTTAATATATATCTTCATTATCATTGGTCTTTAATATGGACACATCGCATCATAGCATTTTTCCTTTCTAGTCTTATCAGTCATTGTCTTAATATCTTTCAATAGACGATAAATCGTGGTGCCGTGGTCGGTCTTATTGTGAATTACGTTGGTGTCATATGAAATGCCTATACATTTCTTAAGAATTTTTCGATTTTACTATGGCTTTGAGGGGAAGTTTACCTAAGTTATCTTTATCTCCACAAATATACTGTCAGAGTCATTAAAGATGCAAGGCATAACCACACTGTGAAATTATATATAACCATACTTCCAATAAGAAACGTCACCAACTTTTTTATAAGAAAAGTCGGTGATAAAATCACCAAATGTTCTATAAGAAAAGTCAGTGATAAAGTCACCAACTTTTTTATAAGAAAAGCCTGTGCCTTCTCTATAAGAAAAGTCAGTGCTAAAATAACCAACTTCTCTATAAGAAAAATCAGTGATAAAATCACCAAATTTTCTATAAGAAAAAACATTTCTATAAGAAATGTCAGTGATAAAATCACCAACTTTTCTAAAGAAAAGACAGAGATAAAATCACCAACTTTTCTATAAAAAAAGTCAGTGATACAATCACCAACTTTTCTATAAGAAATGTCAGTGATAAAATCACCAACTTTTCTGTTAGAAAAGTCAGTGAGAATATCACCAACTTTTCTATAAGAAAAGTCTGTGATAAGATCGCCAACTTCTCTATAAGAAAAGTCAGTGATAAAATCACCAACTTTTCTATAAGAAAAGTCTGTGATAAAATCACCAACTTTTCCATAAGAAAAATCAGTGATAAAACGACAACTATTCTATAAGAAAAGTCAGTGATAAAATCACCAAATTTTTGGAAGAATAGTCAGTGATAAAATCACCAAATTTTCTGGAAGAAAGTCGGTGATAATATCACCAATTTTTCCATAAGAAAAGTGAGCTATAATATCACCAACCTTTCTACAGGAAAAGTCAGTGATAAAATCACCAACTTTTCTATAGGAAAAGTCAGTGATAAAATATATAAATAAGTTCTGACTTTTCCTATAGAAAAGTTGGTGATATTATCATTGACTTTTCTTATGGAAAAATTTGTGATATTATCACTGATATTTCTTATAGAAAAGTTGGAGATATTATCACTGACTTTTCTTACAGAAAAGTTGGTGATTTTATCACTGTCTTTTATATAGAAAAGTCTGACTTTTCTTAAAGAATAGTTGCTGATTTTATCACTGACTTTTATATAGAAAAGTCCAACTTTTCTTATAGAAAAGTTGGTGATTTTATCACTGACTTTTCTTATAGAAAAATTGGTGATGTTTTCACTGACTTTTCTTCTAGAAAAGTTGTTGATTTTATCACTGACTTTTCTTATAGAAAAGTTGGTGATTTTTTCACTGACTTTTCTTATAGAAAAGTTGGCGATTTTATCACTGACTTTTCTTATAGAAAAGTTGGCGATTTTATCACTGACTTTTCTTATAGAAAAGTTGGTGATTTTAAATTAGTATAAAACCACTTATCACTGACTTTTCATAGAAAAGTTGGTGATTTGATCACTGATTTTTCTTATAGAAAAGTTCATGATTTTATCGCTGACTTTTCTTATAGAAAATTTGGTGATTTTATCACTGACTTTTTGCATAGAAAAGTTGTTGATTTTATCACTGACTTTTCTTATAGAAAATTTGGTGAATTTATCACTGACTTTTCTTATAGAAAAGTTGGTGAATTTATCACTGCCTTTTCCTATAGAAAAGATTTGCTCCTCTTGGTTATATCTCACTGTTTTTTTTCCCAGTTAATGATATTTCCCATTCGATTTTATCTTGGCATTAAATTTTGTTAATTTATACTCTGCAGCTTTGGTATAATTTAATTATGATTTATTTACTTTTGTCAATTATTTTGTTTTTAATAATTTATGAGTTTTGTGCCTTTTAGTATTTGCATTTTGCAATTTCCATTACTATTCTATATTTGCCATTTTTATAATTTATTAAAATGAACAACAAAAATAATTATGGTTTGAGGCTTGAATAAAGATGATTGTTGCTGTTATTGGTGGTGGTCGTGGTAAACACTTGAGACCATTTAAATTATCATTTACCGGGGCGAGAATTTTTGCTAAAATTTCCGGTTTCCGGTCAAATTTGATGAACACTTAAAAGCAGCGCCTGAAACGATACCGCAACGGCAACAGTAACAACCGGATTTCATTGAAGCAATTTGAATAATTTGCATTACATTAAACATTTCTTTTTTTCGTTTCGTTTACTTTTGCTCGTCCTGGCGAAAACTCTTGAGATAGCGAGGCAAACGATTACATCCGCACGCAAAGGAAACCGGAAAAATGCGTCAATTTTTTATGAACTTTGTCGAAAAAGCCAAAGCGGAAAAGCTAACGACAGCGATTGGTTTCCGTTTTTTCTTCTTTCTTCGGTGGCAAAGGTACACGTTTCGTTTCGATTCGATTTTTTCTCGGAATATGAAAATGAATTGGTTTCGAAATCGCAGATGTGGCGAATGGAAGCGATGGGAGTAATGGAGCAATGAGAAAGGTAAAACAAGGCAAAACCAGACAACCACCTGCCGCCGTGGAAGCTGATAACTGAACTAATTTAACGCATTCAATTTAAATTGCCAATTCAATGAGCAGTAAATACCAACAACACTCCGGCGGCCGTAGAGGAAATTAACGATTGTATGTTTCGGTGCGACGAAGAACGGGGCACCTATTGGAGGGAGGACGGACTGATATCACTGAGCTGTGAGCACAAAATGACTTGGAAGTGTGTGCGTGTGTGTGTTTATGTCGCGTACAATTACAGCCAAAGAGAACTTCAATACCAACACTTTTCGAGGAACCAATACCAACACCAAATCGGAGGCAATATCTCCAATATCACTTCGAGAACTGTTCATTCCCTTGGCGAATGTTAACCAACGGAAAACCGACCAACCCATTCATTCGGTTAAAAGCACCTCATAAAAATCACCTCGGCCCAGGGAGCACATACAACCACTACTCCTCCACTTCGATTTGGAGGGACTCTCTACTTCTGCAGATATACCATTTCCATGCTCGACGCAGTTGTAGTCGTTGTCGTCTTTCCATTTGTTTTTATTTTGGGTTTTGGAATTCTGTGTCGTTCTCTATTCGATTTATTTATTTGTGAAACAACCGACAAACTCAGAATTTACTCAACGATATGAGATAGTAAAACCAACGAACGAACGAATACACGAATTGTGTGTGAGCAAAAAGGCAAACAAAATAAATGTGTTTAACTAGAGATACAACAACAGCACCAACAACAACAGTAATAAAGAACAACAAAAATGAGAAAACAAATTATAAATATTGAAACAAGAGAACCAAACAGATATCTCCTCACATTAGGGTTTTATTATAACACGCACCAAATTTGGCCCCTAAAACAAACAGACGGACCGGTCCGAGTCCCTTCGGAAAAGGGTGGCAGACAGAGAGAAAGAGAGATAGGCGGGGGAAGGGATTTAGGTCAAGGCACAAGGACCAGGAGTCATAAAAACATATGGCCACAGCAATCTAAGTAAAGTATGTATGTACTTATGTATGTGATCTATAGGTAGCAATGAATCATTCATGGACGGCATGAGATAATTTGCTTACCAATACAAAAGGTTTCCACTAAAACGTCTGCAAACATTAATTTAAACAATGAAGTATTCACCAATACAGAATTTTCTAGAGAAAATGTTCACCAAATCACCAACGCAACATTTTCTAGAGAAAATGTTCACCAACTCAAAATTTTCTAGAGAAATTGTTCACCAATGCCACATTTTCTAGAGAAAATGTTTACCAACGCAACATTTTCCATAGAAAATGTTCTCCAACACAACATTTTCTAGAGCAAATGTTCACCAACACAACATTTTCTAGAGAAAATGTACACCAAAGCAACATTTTCTAGAGAAAATGTTGAGCAACGCAAGATTTTCTAGAGAAAATTTTCAGCAACGCAACATTTTCTAGAGAAAATGTTCACCACACAAAATTTTCTAGAGAACATGTGTACCAACGCAAAATTTTCTATAGAAAATATTCACCAATGCAACGCAACATTTTTTGAGAAAATGTTCACCGACGCAACATTTTCTATAGAAAAAGTTCACCACGCCACATTTTGTGGAGAAAAAGTTCACCAACTCCACATTTTCTGGAGAAAAAGTTTACCAGCGCCACATTTTCTGGAGAAAAAGTTCATAAACGCCACATTTTCTGGAGAAAAAGTTCACCAACGCCACATTTTCTGTAGAAAATGTTCTACAATGCAACAGTTTCTAGAGAAAATGTTCACCAATGCAACATTTTCTAGAGAAAATGTTCACCAACGCTACATTTTCTAGAGAAAATGTTCACCAACGCTAGATTTTCAAGAGAAAATGTTCACCAACGCAACATTTTCTAGAGAAAATGTTCAGCAACGCAACATTTTCTAGAGAACATGTTTACTAACGCAAGATTTTCTATAGGAAATCTTCACATACGCAAGATGTTCTACAGAAAATCTTCACCAAAGCAAGATTTTCTAGAGAAAACGCAGGATTTTCTATACAAAATCTTCATTTTCTCTAGAAAATGTTCACCAACGCCACATTTTCCAGAGCAAATGTTCACCAACGCAACATTTTCTAAAGAAAATGTTCACCGACGCAACATTTTCTAAAGAAAATGTTCACCGACGCAACATTTTCTATAGAAAAAGTTTACCAACGCCACATTTTCTGGAGAAAAAGTTCACCAACGCCACATTTTCTGGAGAAAAGTTTACCAACGCCACATTTTCTGGAGAAAAAGTTCACCAACGCCACATTTTCTCGAGAAAAAGTTCACCAACGCCACATTTTCTGGAGAAAATGTTCACCAATGCCTCATTTTCTAGAGAAAATGTTCACCAACGCCACATTTTCTAAATAAACTGTTCACCAAAGCAACATTTTCTAGAGCAAATGTTTTCCATATAGAAAATGTGGCGTTGGTGGCTATTTTATACCGAAATTTCGTATTTGTGAACATTTTCTGTCGGAAATGTTGCATTGATGAAAATTTTCTATAGGAAATGTTGCTGCGTTCAACATTTTCTATAGAAAAAATCGCTTTGTTGAAAATGTTCTACAGAAAATGTTGCGTTGGTGAAGATTTTCTATAGAAAATGTTGCGTTAATGAAGATTTTCTATAGAAAATGTTGCGTTGGTGAAGATTTTCTATAGAAAATGTTGCGTTGGTGAAGATTTTCTATAGAAAATGTTGCGTTGGTGAAGATTTTCTATAGAAAATGTTGCGTTGGTGAAGATTTTCTATAGAAAATGTTGCGTTGGTGAAGATTTTCTATAGAAAATGTTGCGTTGGTGAAGATTTTCTATAGAAAATGTTGCGTTGGTGAAGATTTTCTATAGAAAATGTTGCGTTGGTGAAGATTTTCTATAGAAAATGTTGCGTTGGTGAAGATTTTCTATAGAAAATGTTGCGTTGGTGAAGATTTTCTATAGAAAATGTTGCGTTGGTGAAGATTTTCTATAGAAAATGTTGCGTTGGTGAAGATTTTCTATAGAAAATGTTGCGTTGGTGAAGATTTTCTATAGAAAATGTTGCGTTGGTGAAGATTTTCTATAGAAAATGTTGCGTTGGTGAAGATTTTCAATAGAAAATGTTGCGTTGGTGAAGATTTCCTATAGAAAATGTTGCGTTGGTGAAGATTTCCTATAGAAAATGTTGCGTTGGTAAAGATTTTCTATGGAAAATGTTGCGTTGGTGAAGATATTCTATAGAAAATGTTGCGTTGGTGAAGATTTTCTATAGAAAATGTTGCGTTGGTGAAGATTTTCTATAGAAAATGTTGCGTTGGTGAAGATTTTCTATAGAAAATGTTGCGTTGGTGAAGATTTTCTATAGAAAATGTTGCGTTGGTGAAGATTTTCTACAAAAAATGTTGCGTTGGTGAAGATTTTCAAAAGAAAACGTTGCGTTGGTGAAGATTTTGTATAGAATATGTTGCGTTGGTGAAAATTGTCTATAGAAAATGTTGCGTTGGTGAAGATTTTCTATGGAAAATGTTGCGTTGGTGAAGATTTTCAATAGAAAATGTTGCGTTAGTGAACATTTTCTATAGAAAATGTTGCGTTGGTGAAGATTTCCTATAGAAAATGTTGCGTTGGTGAAGATTTTCTATGGAAAATGTTGCGTTGGTGAAGATTTTCTATAGAAAATGTTGCGTTGGTGAAGATTTTCTAAGGAAAATGTTGGGTTGGTGAAGATTTTCTATCGAAAATGTTGCGTTGGTGAAGATATTCTATAGAAAATGTTGCGTTGGTGAACATTTTCTATAGAAGATGTTGCGTTGGTGAACATTTTCTATAGAAGATGTTGCGTTGGTGAACATTTTCTATAGAAGATGTTGCGTTGGTGAAAATTTGTGTTGAAAATATTCCGTTGGTGAACATTTTCTTTCGATAATATTGCTTTGGTGTTCTCTTTCTTTATACATTTTCTAAAGAAGTTGCACTTTAAATATTGATTTTTCGGAAATTATTCAGAAAATGTTATGAAGTGTTTACATTCATATCTTTTTCTTGTTTTCTACTGGTAGTAGATGTTTGCTTTCCAAAGATGTTTTTCTTAGTTGGAAATATATCGTTAACATTTTTAAGATTTAATTTCTGCAATAACCTTTCACCGGAACTCTCAGTTCTGTTTTCGCTTCATTTACCGCGAATTATTTTGAATTACGAGTATCTGCTTCCCCCGATTGTGCCATCGTCTGCAGTTCCACACCCAAATTTCACCTTTGCTATGTTTGTTTTACTATTTTTATCGTTATTTAATTTCTTTATTACGTCTGACGGTGAAAGAGGCGGGGGAGAGAGGGCTTTCCTCGGAACGATTTTTAATTGTTTTTATGTGTAAACATTAAAAGTCAATTACAAATCACAGACAAATACTCTAAACAAACAAAGCAAATCGCCAAAGAATTGAAAGACTTGTGGAACTCCAATAAACGTTGTGCGCTGCGCTGCAGTGCAATCTGACGCTGATGATGATGTAAGGACGGAACAAGAAAATAAAATTAACAACTTTAACAAAACAGAAAAATACGTAACAACAACAGAGAGAAACAGCAGAAAAACTTGCCATCTTAAATATAAAGAATTTGCAAAAAAAAGTTCTAAAGGAAACAGAAAACCTGTGAAAAGGCGTGTTAAATTGAAAAACTTTTTAATGTTGTTTTTTTTGTGAATGGCGGGTATTTCTTTAAGAGTTTTTTCTTTCTGTTCCGTTCTCTTTTCTTTCCCTGTGTCGTGAAATCGGAGTTTGTAGACAATTTGTAGCTTCTTCTTTGTCATTATTTTGGGACCTTCATCACCATCTGTTTGTGATAGTCGAAATTTGCTAGAGGTTTTTTTCGTTTCAAAAGGGTTGGTGTGATATAAGAGGTAAAGGTTGTTAACCCATTCTGATGGAGTATTTTGAATTTTCTTTCAAACGGGACATAGCAATTATTTACATTAAATTATAAAATTAAGCTAATGTTTTTAAATGAAATGTCTAAAATTTTTGGATTGTTAAACGAAAATTTGCTACAATATAAATTTATCTAAAAAAAATATTGCATATGTGAAAATTTTTTTCAAAAAATATTACGTTGTTGAAAGTTTTCTATAGAAAATGTTGCGTGGTGAAGATTTTCTATAAAAAATGTTGCTTTGGTGAAGATTTTCTATAGAAAATGTTGCTTTGGTGAAGATTTTCGATAGAAAATGTTACCTTTGTGAATGGTTTCTATAAAAAATGTTGCGTTGGTGAAGATTTCTATACAAAATGTTACGTTATTGAAGATTTGCAATAGCAAATGTTGCGTTGGTGCAGTTTTTTTATAGAAAATGTTTCGTTGGTTAACATGTTCTCTAGAAAATGTTGCGTTGGTGAACATTTTCTCTAGAAAATGTTGCGTTGGTGAACATTTTCTCTAGAAAATGTTGCGTTGGTGAAGATTTTCTATAGAAAATGTTGCGATGGTGATAGAAAATGTTGCGTTGGTGAAGATTTTCTATACAAAATGTTGCATTGGTGAAGATTTTCTATAGAAAATGTTGCGTTGGTGAAGATTTTCTATAGAAAATGTTGCGTTGGTGAAGATTTTCTATAGAAAATGTTGCGTTGGTGAAGATTTTCTATAGAAAATGTTGCGTTGGTGAAGATTTTCTATAGAAAATGTTGCGTTGGTGAAGATTTTCTATAGAAAATGTTGCGTTGGTGAAGATTTTCTATAGAAAATGTTGCGTTGGTGAAGATTTTCTATAGAAAATGTTGCGTTGGTGAAGATTTTCTATAGAAAATGTTGCGTTGGTGAAGATTTTCTATAGAAAATGTTGCGTTGGTGAAGATTTTCTATAGAAAATGTTGCGTTGGTGAAGACTTTCTATAGCAAATGTTGCGTTGGTGAAGACTTTCTATAGCAACTGTTGCGTTGGTGAAGACTTTCTATAGCAAATGTTGCGTTGGTGAAGATTTTCTATAGAAAATGTAGCGTTGGTGAAGATTTTCTACAGAAAATGTAGCGTTGGTGAAGATTTTATATAGAAAATGCTGCGTTGGTGAAGATTTTCTATAAAAATGTTGCGTTCGTGAACAGTTTCTATAGAAAATGTTGCGTTGGTGAAGATTTTCTATAGAAAATGTTGCGTTAGTGAAGATTTTCTATAGAAAATGTTGCGTTGGTGAAGATTTTCTCTAGAAAATGTTGCGTTGGTGAACATTTTCTCTAGAAAATGTTGCGTTGGTGAAAATTTTCTATAGAAAATGTTGCGTTGGTGAACATATTCAATAAAAATGTTGCGTTGGTTAAGATTTTTTTATAGAAAATGTCGTGTTGGTTAAAATTTTTAATAGAAAATGTTATGTTGGTTAACATTTTTTATAGAAAATGTCGTGTTGGTTAACATTTTTTTATAGAAAATGTCGTATTGGTGAAAATTTTCTATAGAAAATCTTGCGTTGGTGAAGATTTTCCATTTCTTGCGTTGGTGAAGATTTTCTGTAGAAAATCTTGCGTTGGTGACGATTTTCTATAGAAAATCTTGCGTTGGTGACGATTTTCTATAGAAAATCTTGCGTTGGTGACGATTTTCTATAGAAAATCTTGCGTTGGTGACGATTTTCTATAGGAAATCTTGCTTTGGTGACGATTTTCTATAGAAAATCTTGCGTTGGTTAAGATTTTCTATAGAAGATTTTCTTTAGAAAATCTTGCTTTGGTGGAGAATTTCTATAGAAGATTTTCTTTAGAAAATCTTGCTTTGGTGAAGAGTTTCTATAGAAAATCTTGCGTTGGTGAAGAATTTCTATAGAAAATCTTGCGTTTTTGAAGATTTGCTATAGAAAATCTTGCGTAGTTGAAGTTTTTCTATAGAAAATCTTGCGTTGTTGAGGATTTTCTATGGAAAATCTTGTGTTGGTGAACAGTTTCATAGAAAATCTTGTGTTGGTTAACAGTTTCTAAAGAAAATCTTGCATTGGTAAATCTTTTTTATAAAAAAAATCTTGCGTCGGTAAAGATTTTCTATAGAAAATGTTGCGTTGGTGCAGATTTTCTATTGAATTGACTGATTTTTTTCGAATTGTTTGTGATAATCATTTCATATAAAATATCCACCTTTTTATACCAACCCCTCGTAAACAATCGCAATGAGATGTGAGTATGTCTGCGTTCTCTGCCTCAGTATCAGTAGTGTTATATCTTTCAATTGTTGTTACACCTTTTTCTTCTTGTTGTTGGTATTGGTTGTGTGGTGATAGCGAGCTTGTTGTTGTTATTGTTGTCGTACTTCTTTACAATTATCGTTGTTGGCTAGGCGGCGGGGTACCCCTCTAAAAATATTGGTGTTGCTCTGATATTCTTACTTTAGGTTTACTTTGACTGTGTTGTTGTGTGTTTTCTTCTTATCACTTAATGTGGTGTTGTAGACTTTTTCACATTTTGTTGTATTTTATTTGGGTTTTCTTTTTTGCTTGCTCCGAAAAGCGTCATTCTTCTAGGGTGGAGAGTAGATGCGTATTCTGTTGTTGTTGTCAGAAGAAGAGAGTTAAAAGTGTTGTCGGTTTTTTAAAGGGGGGTTGGTAGGGCGGTGACATTGTTTTTATTTTCAATTGACTCTGTCAAGTGAGAAAGAAGAATAAAAAACAAGAGTTTTTGTAAAGAAAAAAAAAAACACTTGTGATTCTCACTACTTTATCTGCTATAGGTTGACTTGAAGGGGGTTCGTTAATTGACAAAAGTGATTAAATACCTTTTGAAAGAAATAAAAAAAAATCCACTGAAACTATTTACAAAATTAAAACAAATGATTGCAAAAATTTAAATGGTTATAATGGGATGTAACAAATCGAATGAAATTTGTAATTTTTATTTACTTAAAAAAATATATATTTATTTAATAAAAATATATATTTATTTAAAAAAATATATATTCAATATTTGTTCAATCAACATAAGGATTTTAAATATATATAGAAAAATAAAATAAATATAAAGAATTGCTTTTCTGTAAGATTTTTACATGTTTTACATTTCGAAGTTGGCAGTTAATCCTTTTTTCCGTTTTTCGCATCGAGAACCGAAATTGCTAATGAAACCTTGTCCTGGAGCGTAAATATTTTTTTTGGCATATCTTACATTTTCTAATATCTTATTATTGGTTGGTTAGGTTTCTTTTCTCTTTCTGTTTTTGGTTATTCTATTTGCAATGGTAGAAATGCTTTTAAAAATTAATTAAAATCCATTCATTTCATTTTAATGCTATTTGTTGTTTTGCAATTTTGGTCTAATTATCTGCTACAACTACTTTGCAGAAGTTGGGTGTTTTGAGACCGATGCCAAATTCAAAGGCGGAAGTATGGGCATAGGAAAAAGCTTAAAATTCGTTTCAACTTCCGGTTATAGAAGCCACAAACATCCGGCGGTTGTGTCCTTTAAGCTTTAGCATTGTTCTTCTGCTCTCGGGGGATTTCTCTTTGCAAAAGTTTGTTGAAAATTCTACTCCGTTCCGCCAGAGAAGAATCGTTGAAGCAAAATGTAAAATACGTAAATAATAAATGAACTTGAAGGCAAATTAACTTAAAGAGGATTATATGTCTAAAATGGCTGGGTAATAATATTTTTGACAATAATTCTATGTGAGAATCACAGAAAATGTTCTATGATAATCACAGAAAACTTTCTAAAGAAACTTCTCTGTGATAATCACAGAAAATTTTCTAAAGAAACTTCTCTGTGATAATCACAGAAAATTTTCTGAAGAAACTTCTCTTGATAATCACAGAAAAAACTTGTCTGTGATAATCACAGAAAATTTACTAAAGAAACTTGTCTGTGATAATCAGAGAAAAGTTTCTAAAGAAACTTATCTGTGATAATCACAGACAACTTTCAAAAGATACTTCTCTTTAAAAAATTCCTTAAGAAACTTCTCTGTGATAATCACAGAAAATTTAATAAAGAAACTTCTTTGTAATAATCATAGAAAATTTTCTAAAGAAACTTCTCTGTGATAATCACAGAAAATTTTCTAAAGAAACTTCTCTGTGATAATCACAGAAAATTTTCTAAAGAAACTTCTCTGTGATAATCACAGAAAATTTTCTAAAGAAACTTCTCTGTGATAATCACAGAAAATTTTCTAAAGAAACTTCTCTGTGATAATCACAGAAAATTTTCTAAAGAAACTTCTCTGTGATAATCACAGAAAATTTTCTAAAGAAACTTCTCTGTGAGAATCACAGAAAAAAGTTTCTGTGATTATCACAGAAAATTTACGAAATAAACTTATCTGTGATCACAGACAATTTTCTAATGAAACTTGTCTGAGATAATCAGAGAAAAGTTTCTAAAGAAACTTATCTGTGATAATCACAGAAAATTTTCTAAAAAAACTTGTCTGTGATAATCACAGAAAATTTACTAAAGAAACTTGTCTGTGATAATCAGAGAAAAGTTTCTAAAAAAACTTATCTGTGATAATCACAGACAACTTTCAAAAGATACTTCTCTTTAAAAAATTCCATAAGAAACTTCTCTGTGATAATCACAGAAAATTTAATAAAGAAGCTTTTTTGTAATAATCATAGAAAATTTTCTAAAGAAACTTCTCTGTGATAATCACAGAAAATTTTCTAAAGAAACTTCTCTGTGATAATCACAGAAAATTTTCTAAAGAAACTTCTCTGTGATAATCACAGAAAATTTTCTAAAGAAACTTCTCTGTGAGAATCACAGAAAAAAATTTCTGTGATTATCACAGAAAATTTACGAAATAAACTTATCTGTGATCACAGACAATTTTCTAATGAAACTTGTCTGAGATAATCAGAGAAAAGTTTCTAAAGAAACGTATCTGTGATAATCACAGAAAATTTTCTAAAAAAACTTGTCTGTGATAATCACAGAAAATTTACTAAAGAAACTTGTCTGTGATAATCAGAGAAAAGTTTCTAAAGAAACTTATCTGTGATAATCACAGACAACTTTCAAAAGATACTTCTCTTTAAAAAATTCCTTAAGAAACTTCTCTGTGATAATCACAGAAAATTTAATAAAGAAACTTCTTTGTAATAATCATAGAAAATTTTCTAAAGAAACTTCTTTGTAATAATCATAGAAAATTTTCTAAACAAACTTCTCTGTGATAATCACAGAAAATTTTCTAAAGAAACTGTAATAATCACAGAAAATGTTCTATAGAAACTTCTCTGTGATAATCATAGAAAATTTTCTAAAGAAAGTTCTCTGCGATAATCACAGAAAATTGTCTAAAGAATCTTTTCTGTGATAATCACAGAAAATTATCTAAAGGAACTTCTCTGTGAAACTTATCTGTGATAATCACAGAAAATTTTCTAAAGAAACTTCTCTGTGATAATCACAGAAAATTTTCTAAAGAAACTTCTCTGTGATAATCACAGAAAATTTTCTAAAGAAACTTCTCTGTGATAATCACAGACAATTTTCTAAAGAAACTTCTCTGTGATAATCACAGAAAATTTTCTAAAGAAACTTGTCTGTGATATCCACAGAAAAATTTCTAAAGAATCTTCGCTGTGATAATCACAGAAAATGTTCTAAAGAAACTTCTTTGTGATAATCATAGAAAATTTTCTAAAGAAAGTTATATGCGATAATCACAGAAAATTGTCTAAAGAAACTTGTCTGTGATAATCAGAGAAAAGTTTCTAAAGAAATTTATCTTTGATAATCACAGAAAATTTTCTAAACAAACTTGTCTGTGATAATCACAGAAAATTTACTAAAGAAACTTGTCTGTGATAATCACAGAAAATTTTTAAAGAAACTTGTCTTTGATAATCACAGAAAATTTTTAAAGAAACTTGTCTTTGATAATCACAGAAAATTTTCTAAAGAAACTTGTCTGTGATAATCGCAGAAAATTTTTTAAAGAAACTTGTCTGTGATACTTACAGAAATTTTATAAAATGTCTGTGATAATCACGTGAAGGTTAAGAACAGATTTTTTTATTTTTACCCATACATTTAAAAACTTTGCTGCCCTTACACTTGGGTGTGTCTTCAGATACTTCATTAAACTAATATTCAACATCTCATAAATTTGTAACGTCAAAACTTTATTAAACGGATACTTTTCTATGAATGTTTGTTTAGATGTAAGTAAGTTTTCCGGTCCTTTAACCCTTTTCCATACAAAGTTATTTCCTGTTCCCGTCATTTTCAAATATTAAATATAAAAACTAAAATGAAAACCAACAAAACTATAAATTTTACAATTATGTGTCATTTTCATTTAAACTGATACGAGGAAAACTTATTAATGAAATTATTTACACTTTTCCTGGAAAACTGTATCCGTCTCTTCCTTTTTGTACATGGTTCCTAATTTCCGATTATTAAATTTTCATAAATTTATACATGATTTCGAGGAATCCTTATCCCAAACACAAGGTGTTAAATGAAGCTCAACAGTAGGTCCTTTCTTCAGCAGGGTAACGTCTGACTAAAGGTGCCGCAATATAAAGAAGAAACTACAGGAAAGTGGAGGGATAATTCCCAAAAGTTTTTCTGTTCACTGTGTAGTGGGGGAGTATGTAAAAGTTTTTGATGATTACACAACCCCGCACACACATACATGACATTTTCAACCCAAAAAAAAACGAAAAAAATCTAACATATGTTGTAATTGTCTGTTATCCCACTCACTTTTCCACGAAACACCCAAGAGAAACTTTTCGAGAAGTGAATGTTTATCTTTTCGAAACATATGTCGGAGAAATTATAATTAGTTACTTTGGCAACACAAAAGGCAAAAATGTGCACAAGTTAAGAGAAAAACTTTAATTTTAGATCACCTCATATGGAGGAAACAAAAGTTTACCCCGAAATGGCAAACACAGGTGGCTTCCTTATGGCTAGGGACTTCTTGGAAGTTTTACAAAACATGAGTGTTGTATTGAAAATTTCAATTCAGGCGATATCCTACTAAGGCACAGGTTGAGAGAGAACCTGTCAATGAAAGTAAATGTATATCCTTAGGCTTTTGGAAAAAAAAACAACTTTTCAGAGAACACAGTATTCTTTTTATTAACTCCGTCTGTGATTATATCACAATATTTTCAATAGATAACTTTCTGTTATTATAGCAGAAGTTTCTTTAGTAAGTTTTAAGTTTTCACAGAGAAGTTTCTTTAGAAAATTTGCTGTGATTATCACAGAGAAGTTTCTGTAGACAATTTTCGGTGATTATCACAGAAAAGTTTTTTTAGACAATTTTGTGTGATTATCACAGACACGTTTCTTTAGAAATTTTTCAAAGAGAAGTTTCTTTAGAAATTTTCCAAAGAGAAGTTTCTTTCGAAAATTTTCTGTGATTATTACAGAGATGATTCTATAAAACATTTCCTGTCATTATCACAGAGATGATTCTTTACAAAAATTTTTGTGTCACAAAGAAATTTCTTTAGAAAATTTTCTGTGATTATCACAGAGAGGTTTCCTCCGAAAAATTTCTGTGATTATCACAGAAAAGTTTCTTTAGAAGATTTTTTAAAGAATCTTTTCTGTGATAATCTGTGATTATCACAGAGAAGTTTCAGTAGAACATTTTCTGTGATTATCACCGATAAGTTTCTTTAAAAAATGTTCTGTGATTATTACAGAGCAGTTTCTTTGTCTTTTTCAGAGAAGTTTCTTTCGAAAATCTTCTGTGATTATCATATAGAAGTTTCTTTAGAAAATTTCTGTGATTATCACAGAGAAGTCTCTTTGGCAAATATTCATTGAGAAGTTTCTTGGTTATCACAGATAAGTTTCTTTAGGAAATTCACAGAAAAGTTTCTTTAGAAAACTTTCTGTGATTATCACAGAAAAGTTTCTTTAGATGATTATCACAGATAAGTTTCTTTAGAACATTTTTCTGTTATTATCACAAAGAAGTTTCTTTAGAAAATTTTGTTGTGATTATCACAGAGAAGTTTCTTTAGAAAATTTTCGATGATTATCACCGATAAGTTTTTTTACAAAATTTTCTGTGATTATCACAGAGAAGTTTCTTTAGAAAATTTTCTGTGATTATTTAAGTTTTATTTAGAAATTTTCTGTGATTATCACAGAGAAGTTTCTTTCGAAAATTTCTTTGGAATATTTTCTGTGATTATCACAGAGAAGTTTTGTTAGCAAATTTTCTGTGATTATATCAGAGAAGTTTCTTTAGAAAATTTTCTGTGATTATCACAGAGAAGTTTCTTTCGAAAATTTCTTTGGAATATTTTCTGTGATTATCACAGAAAAGTTTGTTTAGAAATTTTGCTGTGATTATCACAGATAAGTTTCTAAAGAAACTTCTCTGTGATAATCACAGAAAACTTTCTAAGGAAACTTCTCTGTGATAATCACAGAAAATTTTCTAAAGAAACTTCTCTGTGATAATCACAGAAAATTTTGCTGAAGAAACTTTTCTGTGATAATCATAAACAATATTTTATAGGAACTTTTCTCTTATAATCACAAACACATATTTATGGATTATTCATTATAATAATCACAGACTATTTTCTAAAGAATATTATCTATGATGATTAAATCGGTTATTATCACCGAAATATTGGATGAAAATTTTCTGTGATTACCTTTCAATTATCATAGAATTTTTGGGAGTATCCCAGAATTTGATTTTGATAATCATTTGTGAATATTACTGAATGTTTCTTCTGATTTTTCAGTGGTTATCACAAAATTTCCTTTGGGCATTAGTGAATTCTCTTCAGAAAAATAACTCTGATTACATCTGAATTTTCGTTAGACAACAATATAACAGTTTTCTTATAAAAATTTTCTTTTATTTTGTATTTTTTTTTAAATTGTCTAATATCACATCACGTCTCTTCTTATCCGTGATTATCACAGGTAATTTTCTTTAGAAAATTTGATATTTTTATAGCATTAACAAAGAGTTATCTATATTTTCTATTACTATCACTCAGATTTTTTCTTATAAAGTTTCTGTGATTGTTACAGAATTTTCTTGTGATTTTTTTTATAAATAGTGCTGAAGATTTTTTATTGTAAAACATTCTAAATAATTAAACATGATCAATATTGTATAGCTTACTTAATATTATTATTAATTTAAATTTTTTCTCTTTCAGATTTCTCCCTTGACTGAATATTGTTCCCTCTTAACCATGTTTGTGTGTGGCTCACAAAGCATTAGAAGTCGTCTATAAATGCATTATTATTAACATATCCCAGACATAAACCATTCATTCATTACATTGTGGTGGTGCATGTCTTCTCGGCGAAGGAGTTCAAGAACAAAAAGTCAATGTCGATGACGACATTTGTGACTTCAGAGCTGCTCTTTGCGCTGCTTATGTTTCTGGCACACCTCCATCAAAGTCAACCAGAGGAGCAGTCGAATGACGGGAGCAAGTGGCTCAAAGACACAGGCAATGAAATGGCCAAGGAAACGCATCAGAGGCATTACAGTAAGGGAGATGTTTTGACCACACGTTTCAAACGTCAACCTTCCGCAGCATCGTCCGCCCTATCATCATCGACGGCAGCTGCTGCAGCGCTCGCGTCATCATCTTCCTCGGCTGGCACCTTTGATTTGGACAGTTTTAATCATCAATTAAGTCTACCCTCTGTGCCACTGCCTCCGCCACCTCCCTTTCCGGGCAATTTCAATGGTCTGTCACCCTTCAGTTCATCATCTGCATCCATGTCGTCGTCGTCCTCATCAGCCTCCGGTTCATCTGGCTTAGACACAAAACCCTTAAATGCTTTTGCCTTCAAACCGCAAACCCATTCATCATCGCCCTCCTCCACCCTGGCCGCCTACAACTGCGGCGGAGTGTTAAAGGCCCGCCACGGGGTCATTCAAACACCCAATTTCCCCCACAAGTTCTCGACACCCATCGAGTGCGTGTGGATAATTGATGCCTCCGAATTGATGCCGCACACCGGCCACAACATATCGATAGTTGTCTACTTGACCCAGTTGTATGTGCTCGGGGGGCTCAAGTTCACCGAGTACATGTACTACTCGGACGATTACAAAGTGCCGGCACATCGGGTCTTCACCCTCACCGAAGACGATGTCACCCAGGTGGCCTGGATTCAATTCAATTCGCAGTACTTGGAGATACGCTTCCACATGTCCACGCTGGATGGGACACATTTGCGTGCCCTGGACCGCCTGCTGGACGTTTACGGTTTCAATATGACTTATGAGGTGGAGCCGGTCAAGACATATCAGTGCAATACACTGCAGTGTCGTTTTCTGGGTCATTGCTATGCCAAAGAGGATTTTAGGTAAGTGTCGAAATCAAAATCGAAAAGAAAGAAAAAAACCCCAAAATTTAATCTATGATCCTAGTGAAATTTGAACGGCGTGAAGTTAGTTATGGACTGAATTTTATAGCTTTTTAAAACTCTCTCCGATAGTTTTGTTATTTTTCTTTGCTCAGCTGTTCTTTTGTCCTTTTCATTGTTTTAGTTTTTTGTCCCCCCCTCCGCTCTGCACTGACCATTCTATTCATTTGTAATTCATTCCATTTTTTTGCTTTCCGGTCACCTAACTTTGGTTGCTTTTGGGTTGTTTGTTTTTTTGGTTATTTCATTCAAGGCATTTGGTATGGTTGTCCTTTGATTTGCCTTTTTCGGGGTTTCGGTTTTATTTGCTCCTTTTGTTGCTCAACTATATACGGTCGATTTGAATTTTTATGAGCTTTTTGTATTTGCTTTTTTAGGTCTTTGTAAGCAAAGGCTGGACAAAAGAAAAAGAGTATTGCTCAGTTGACAATTATTGCAGATGGATTTTTTTTGTGGGAAAGAATTTTGTTTGATCTAAAGACTAATGTGAAATTAAATAGTCGAAAATATAGATTTTAAATTTTTAGTGAACGTTACAAGATTTAACTTTGAAATAATTGTTAATTTCCTCAACAAATTCCTAGTCCAACGAAAATAATCACAGATTTTTGATATATAAACTGTGATAATCACAGAATTACAAAAACTGCAAATAATCACATTATTTTCCTACAGAAAATATGGTAATGTAATCACTGACTTTTCTTATAGAAAAGTTGGCATTTCTTATAGAAAAGTTAGTGATAACATCACTGACTTTTCTTATAGAAAAGTTGGTGATAACATCACTGACTTTTCTTATAGAAAAGTTGGTGATAACATCACTGACTTTTCTTATAGAAAAGTTGGTGATAACATCACTGACTTTTCTTATAGAAAAGTTGGTGATAACATCACTGACTTTTCTTATAGAAAAGTTGGTGATAACATCACTGACTTTTCTTATAGAAAAGTTGGTGATAACATCACTGACTTTTCTTATAGAAAAGTTGGTGATAACATCTCTGACTTATCTTATAGAAAAGTTGGTGATAACATCACTGACTTTTCTTATAGAAAAGTTGGTGATAACATCACTGACTTTTCTTATAGAAAAGGTGGTGATAACATCACTGACTTTTCTTATAGAAAATTGGTGATAACATCACTGACTTTTCTTATAGAAAAGTTGGTGATAACATCACTGACTTTTCTTATAGAAAAGTTGGTGATAACATCACTGACTTTTCTTATAGAAAAGTTGGTGATAACATCACTGACTTTTCTTATAGAAAAGTTGGTGATAACATCACTGACTTTTCTTATAGAAAAGTTGGTGATAACATCACTGACTTTTCTTATAGAAAAGTTGGTGATAACATCACTGACTTTTCTTATAGAAAAGTTGGTGATAACATCACTGACTTTTCTTATAGAAAAGTTGGTGATAACATCACTGACTTTTCTTATAGAAAAGTTGGTGATAACATCACTGACTTATCTTATAGAAAAGTTGGTGATAACATCACTGACTTTTCTTATAGAAAAGTTGGTGATAACATCACTGACTTTTCTTATAGAAAAGTTGGTGATAACATCACTGACTTTTCTTATAGAAAAGTTGGTGATAACATCACTGACTTATCTTATAGAAAAGTTGGTGATAACATCACTGACTTTTCTTATAGAAAAGTTGGTGATAACATCACTGACTTTTCTTATAGAAAAGGTGGTGATAACATCACTGACTTTTCTTATAGAAAAGTTGGTGATAACATCACTGACTTTTCTTATAGAAAAGTTGGTGATAACATTATCACTAACTTTTCTTATAGAAAAGTTGGTGATAACATTATCACTAACTTTTCTTATAGAAAAGTTGGTGATAACATTATCACTAACTTTTCTTATAGAAATGTTGGTGATTTTATCGCCGACTTTTCTTATAGAAAAGTTGATGATGTTATCACTGACTTTTCTTATAGAAAAGTTGGAAATTTTATCACTGACTTTTCTTATAGAAAAGTATCATCATCACTGACTTTTCTTATAGAAAAGTTGGTGATAACATCACTGACTTTTCTTATAGAAAAGTTGGTGATAACATCACTGACTTTTCTTATAGAAAAGTTGGTGATAACATCACTGACTTTTCTTATAGAAAAGTTGGTGATAACATCACTGACTTTTCTTATAGAAAAGTTGGTGATAACATCACTGACTTTTCTTATAGAAAAGTTGGTGATAACATCACTGACTTTTCTTATAGAAAAGTTGGTGATAACATCACTGACTTTTCTTATAGAAAAGTTGGTGATAACATCACTGACTTTTCTTATAGAAAAGTTGGTGATAACATCACTGACTTTTCTTATAGAAAAGTTGGTGATAACATCACTGACTTTTCTTATAGAAAAGTTGGTGATAACATCACTGACTTTTCTTATAGAAAAGTTGGTGATAACATCACTGACTTTTCTTATAGAAAAGTTGGTGATAACATCACTGACTTTTCTTATAGAAAAGTTGGTGATAACATCACTGACTTTTCTTATAGAAAAGTTGGTGATAACATCACTGACTTTTCTTATAGAAAAGTTGGTGATAACATCACTGACTTTTCTTATAGAAAAGTTGGTGATAACATCACTGACTTTTCTTATAGAAAAGTTGGTGATAACATCACTGACTTTTCTTATAGAAAAGTTGGTGATAACATCACTGACTTTTCTTATAGAAAAGTTGGTGATAACATCACTGACTTTTCTTATAGAAAAGTTGGTGATAACATCACTGACTTTTCTTATAGAAAAGTTGGTGATAACATCACTGACTTTTCTTATAGAAAAGTTGGTGATAACATCACTGACTTATCTTATAGAAAAGTTGGTGATAACATCACTGACTTTTCTTATAGAAAAGTTGGTGATAACATCACTGACTTATCTTATAGAAAAGTTGGTGATAACATCACTGACTTATCTTATAGAAAAGTTGGTGATAACATCACTGACTTTTCTTATAGAAAAGTTGGTGATAACATCACTGACTTTTCTTATAGAAAAGTTGTTGATAACATCACTGACTTTTCTTATAGAAAAGTTGGTGATAACATCACTGACTTATCTTATAGAAAAGTTGGTGATAACATCACTGACTTTTCTTATAGAAAAGTTGGTGATAACATCACTGACTTTTCTTATAGAAAAGGTGGTGATAACATCACTGACTTTTCTTATAGAAAAGTTGGTGATAACATCACTGACTTTTCTTATAGAAAAGTTGGTGATAACATTATCACTAACTTTTCTTATAGAAAAGTTGGTGATAACATTATCACTAACTTTTCTTATAGAAAAGTTGGTGATAACATTATCACTAACTTTTCTTATAGAAAAGTTGGTGATAACATTATCACTAACTTTTCTTATAGAAAAGTTGGTGATAACATTATCACTAACTTTTCTTATAGAAAAGTTGGTGATAACATTATCACTAACTTTTCTTATAGAAAAGTTGGTGATAACATTATCACTAACTTTTCTTATAGAAAAGTTGGTGATAACATTATCACTAACTTTTCTTATAGAAATGTTGGTGATTTTATCGCCGACTTTTCTTATAGAAAAGTTGATGATGTTATCACTGACTTTTCTTATAGAAAAGTTGGAAATTTTATCACTGACTTTTCTTATAGAAAAGTATCATCATCACTGACTTTTCTTATAGAAAAGTTGCTGATATCATCACTGACTTTTCATATAGAAAAGTTGGCGATATTATCACTGATTTTTTTAAATTTACGACACCTTATTAAGTTAGCACTCACAATAAATTTTCTTAATTATAGCTCTTATAATTATCAAGTAAGACATAAAAAGAAGGCTTCGCCATCTTTGTGTAAGGTAAATACAGGTATTTTACCATAAACTTCTTACCCGATGTAAATGTCAGCATTTTTGTAGCCCTTTCAAGGTTCACATACATATCCTTTAATGACATTCAACGTAACCCGTTTCAGGAATATTGTTCCTGACCTTTCTTGTAATGTGTTGCTTTAATATACAAATGAATTTGAGGTAATTTAGGAAACATTTTTTTCAAATTATACCCAAAATGATAGAACCAAGCATACTTGTAGGAAAAAGGATATAAAATACGCTTTTATTTATGCACGACACATGTGCCCACACACACCTGTAGAAAGTTTTATGGTTAGAACTTTAACGCACACTCACACTCACAAATTTATGTTCCCATCATCCTACCACTTCCGTGAGGGTGTGTTTGTTTTAACCATGTTTCAACGTCTGTTGTCTTACCACATAAACAAACACGCACTCTTAGAAGGACCTTTTTGGTCCGGAAGGTGAAGGAGAAGGAAATAAAACTTTTTGGAAAACCAGTCTAGAAGATGAACCAAAAAGAAACTCTTTTCACACTTTTTGCCAGGAAACAAGATTTACATATCTCGAAGTATGCCTCTGTTACTTTGTTTGTGACACAGAAGGAAGTGTAAAGGAGAAGGATCAGGTGTATATGGCAGTTTGGGCACGTGTGGTTGTTTAGGTCTTAAATAAGAAATAAAGGCAAAATGTGTCAACATTTCATTATTTTTTTCTTTTTCGGCATCTGACTATAGTTGCAAATCTTTTTTCTCACTTTTAATTTTTCTTACGTTTTTACTCCTTCAATCCCGGAATAACAAAGGTTATTTTAAGATTGCAGACAAGCGTATTGAGGGAGGAGTCGTTTAATTTAGTTCGATCTTAAAAGGCACAAGGGAATGCTTTGCTGTTATAACATTCTCACTTTTTTGACATATATGGAAAACAGTACTTTCTCTAAAAGGGTATGCAAAACATAAAACTCTTCCATGTCTCTAAAGATTAATGCAAATCTGTTACTCTTCCTTGACGTATGAGTAATATTAATGTCGAGGAGGTTAGTTAGGATTTTTGGTAACATTTTTTTTGACAAGCTAAAAAATTTTTAAAAAATGTCATCCAATTCGATAGTCTAGACAGTAAAGATCTTAAGGACGTATTAAAATGACAGCAATTTTATGGGATTACTTAAATTTTGTATAAGAAAAGCCATTGATAGTATCATCAACATTTCTATAAGAAAAGTCAGTTATGATATCACCAACATTTCTATTAGAAAAGCCATTGATAGTATCATCAACATTTCTATAAGAAAAGTCAGTGATGTTATCACCAACTTTTCTATAAGAAAAGTCAGTGATGCTATCACCAACTTTTCTATACGAAAAGTCAGTGATGCTATCACCAACTTTTCTATACGAAAAGTCAGTGATGCTATCACCAAATTTTCTATACGAAAAGTCAGTGATGCTATCACCAACTTTTCTATACGAAAAGTCAGTGATGCTATCACCAACTTTTCTATACGAAAAGTCAGTGATGTTATCACCAACTTTTCTATACGAAAAGTCGGTGATGTTATCACAACTTTTCTATACGAAAAGTCAGTGATGTTATCACCAACTTTTCTATACGAAAAGTCAGTGATGTTATCACCAACTTTTCTATACGAAAAGTCAGTGATGTTATGTGATGTTGGTGATAACATCACTGACTTTTCTTATTGAAAACTTGGCGATAACATCACTGACTTTTCTTTTAGAAAAGTTGGTGATAACATCACTGACTTTTCCTATAGAAAAGTTGGTGATATTATCACCGACTTTTCTTATAGAAAAATTGTGATATTACCACTGACTTTTCTTATAGAAAAGTTGGTGATAACATCACTGACTTTTCTTATAGAAAAGTTGGTTATTTAATCACTGACTTTTCTTATAGAAAATTTGGTGATAACATCACTGACTTTTCTTATAGAAAAGTTGGTGATAACATCACTGACTTTTCTTATAGAAAAGTTGGCGATATCATCACTGACTTTTTGAAATTTACGACACCTTATTAAGTAAGCACTCGCAATAAATGCTATCACCAACTTTTCTATACGAAAAGTCAGTGATGTTATCACCAACTTTTCTATACGAAAAGTCGGTGATGTTATCACCAACTTTTCTATACGAAAAGTCTGTGATGTTATCACCAACTTTTCTATACGAAAAGTCGGTGATGTTATCACCAACTTTTCTATACGAAAAGTCGGTGAAGTTATCACCAACTTTTCTATACGAAAAGTCGGTGAAGTTATCACCAACTTTTCTATACGAAAAGTCGGTGATGTTATCACCAACTTTTCTATACGAAAAGTCGGTGATGTTATCACCAACTTTTCTATACGAAAAGTCGGTGATGTTATCACCAACTTTTCTATACGAAAAGTCGGTGATGTTATCACCAACTTTTCTATACGAAAAGTCGGTGATGTTATCACCAACTTTTCTATACGAAAAGTCGGTGATGTTATCACCAACTTTTCTATACGAAAAGTCGGTGATGTTATCACCAACTTTTCTATACGAAAGGTCGGTGATGTTATCACCAACTTTTCTATACGAAAAGTCGGTGATGTTATCACCAACTTTTCTATACGAAAAGTCGGTGATGTTATCACCAACTTTTCTATACGAAAAGTCGGTGATGTTATCACCAACTTTTCTATACGAAAAGTCGGTGATGTTATCACCAACTTTTCTATACGAAAAGTCGGTGATGTTATCACCAACTTTTCTATACGAAAAGTCGGTGATGTTATCACCAACTTTTCTATACGAGAAGTCGGTGATGTTATCACCAACTTTTCTGTACGAGAAGTCGGTGATGTTATCACCAACTTTTCTATACGAAAAGTCGGTGATGTTATCACCAACTTTTCTATACGAGAAGTCGGTGATGTTATCACCAACTTTTCTATACGAAAAGTCGGTGATGTTATCACCAACTTTTCTATACGAAAAGTCGGTGATGTTATCACCAACTTTTCTATACGAAAAGTCGGTGATGTTATCACCAACTTTTCTATACGAAAAGTCGGTGATGTTATCACCAACTTTTCTATACGAAAAGTCGGTGATGTTATCACCAACTTTTCTATACGAAAAGTCAGTGATGTTATCACCAACTTTTCTATACGAAAAGTCAGTGATGTTATCACCAACTTTTCTATACGAAAAGTCAGTGATGTTATCACCAACTTTTCTATACGAAAAGTCAGTGATGTTATCACCAACTTTTCTATACGAAAAGTCAGTGATGTTATCACCAACTTTTCTATACGAAAAGTCAGTGATGTTATCACCAACTTTTCTATACGAAAAGTCAGTGATGTTATCACCAACTTTTCTATACGAAAAGTCAGTGATGTTATCACCAACTTTTCTATACGAAAAGTCAGTGATGTTATCACCAACTTTTCTATACGAAAAGTCAGTGATGTTATCACCAACTTTTCTATACGAAAAGTCAGTGATGTTATCACCAACTTTTCTATACGAAAAGTCAGTGATGTTATCACCAACTTTTCTATACGAAAAGTCAGTGATGTTATCACCAACTTTTCTATACGAAAAGTCAGTGATGTTATCACCAACTTTTCTATACGAAAAGTCAGTGATGTTATCACCAACTTTTCTATACGAAAAGTCTGTGATGTTATCACCAACTTTTCTATACGAAAAGTCAGTGATGTTATCACCAACTTTTCTATACGAAAAGTCAGTGATGTTATCACCAACTTTTCTATACGAAAAGTCAGTGATGTTATCACCAACTTTTCTATACGAAAAGTCAGTGATGTTATCAGCAACTTTTCTATACGAAAAATCAGTGATGATGATACCACCACCAACTTTTCTATAAGAAAAGTCAGTGATGATGATACCACTACCAACTTTTCTATAAGAAAAGTCAATGGTGATAATATCACCACCAACTTTTCTATAAGAAAAGTCAGTGATGTTGTCACCAACTTTCGGTGACAAGGCGGTGATGTTGTCACCACCAACTTTTCTATAAGAAAAGTCAGTGATGATGATATCATCACCAACTTTTCTATAAGAAAATCTGTGTCAGTCAGTTATAATATTGTTAATTCTTTCTAAGAGATTCTAAGAGAAAAGTCAGTGATTTTTATAAGAAAATTCATTGGGAATATCATAAATTTTTTTATAAAATGTTATGTGTTAGTAAATTCTTTTGTCTTAATACTATAACTTGTATTAAATGTAAACGATTTAATAACGTTTTTAAGGCTCCTTCTCTGTACAAAACAAAAGGTTGTTTGAAATAAAAATGTTTGTGCAATTTCAGAATATATATATTTGAATGTATGTGTTCCATATTGGGGTCTTTCACCTTTGCTTAGCATTAGACATATGTATGTGAGCAAGTGAATGTTTGTTTATAGGACAACCCCAACACATGTAAACACACACATATGGGAGAACCTTGTGATTGTAGGGTAGGTGAAAATATTACTATCATTTACGGTTTATATGGCATCTCATTTGTTTTGCTGCTCTTGTGTTGGTATTTGTGTTAGCAACAACACCTCCCCAACTACAAAAATAACAAATAAAAAACACTTTTTTATTTATATTTAGGCACTTTCACATTTGATATCACAACTGACAGAAGAACATTCTGTTCTGTTCGTTCGGTGTTGTTTTTTTTATTTTATACATTGCAAGGGTGGGTCTGGGGGTTTTGGGTGGGTTGGAGGGTTAGTGTAAAAGGCTAGTATTAAAATGTTACCATTTTCCACATTAATTTCACAGCATTTGCATAGCCTTTTGTATTCGTCCTCACATTTGGATGTCGTCTCATAATAGACGGGGTTTGAATTGACGCAAAAGGTGAAATGCCAAACTTTTTTCCAGACGTCTAACGTTTTTCCCTCCGGTTTTCATTTAGCTCAAATACCATAAAATCTAATTGATGGGGCAGGGGAGGGGTGATACGACGATTGAGCGGCAAAAAAGGTGTCAATTTTGTTTATGGCAATTGAAACAGTGGCAATAAAGGCCAACTAGTCTCTGATGGTTGGGGCGGGGATTGAACGGGGAAGGGAATTACTTTTTTTTGCCAAAAATTGCAAAAAAGGACACAAATGCTTTAAGCCGTTTAAGACAAATAGACAAAGATTAGCTACGATTACGTCTGAGGTATGTCGAACATAAATTTCAAAGGTAAAATGTGGAAAAGGCGATAAATTAGGGGATTTCAGTGATGGGGTTAGAAAGGTCAGGTATTTGATATTTCGGAGGAAAAAAGGGTTTGAAAAAGGAAAATAAAGTTTACATAGCACAGAATTTGGAAACAGAAATCGTTTAAAATTTGTCGAATTATTGTTACTTCACGAAAACATGCAAAAGGGGAATTGAATAGGATTTAAAATAAATTTTTAAATTAACATATTGCATATGATATCTTGGAGAAATGTTTACGAAATTTTGTGTTGGACAAAATATTGCCGAAATTAAAATTAATATCTAAAGTTGTCTCGTGTGAATCGGGACAAACATAAGCTCTCATTGAAGTTGCCTTCTATTGTGTATTGCTGCATGACTAATTTGGTAAATTTACCACGACTGTCAATTTAATTTTATTATTAATCTATACTTTAGTGTTTGCAAAATATCTGCCCATCTCACACTCCCACCACCACCAATACCACTTCACCTCTTTCGTTTTTGGAACAGAAGTAATTTAAAAGTTTCTGTGCGAATAACTTCTGTCATAAATGTACGAGTATATGTATGCGAAAGCTGTCATACTGCACTCACCTACGATTGCAAAGTTGATGCGAGTTTGTGTTCGTATGTGCGACACTCAACTCGAGTAGTGCAATGGGCTTTGAAATACTCACTCTCCTTCTGTAATATTGGCAGTGGCAGAGTAGAGTAGTGTTTAACGTTGCTGTTGGTTTTATTATTCCTGCTGTTCCCGTTGTGGTAACTCTCCCATTGTGGCTCTCACACTCTCACACACGCATCAATGGCTGGCATGCAATGCAATCAACGTTTGTTTGTTTGTTTGCTTCCTCTTCATTGTGTTTTAATATTTTTCCCGGTATATTTGCGCGAGAGTCATACACACCGTTACACCACCGCCACATTTACAAATAAACGAGTACACAGAATAAAAACAACAACGAAAAAACATCGTTTACGAAGAGAAACATAAACATGGGAAGAAACATTCGTACACACATGTGTACCATATCTCATGAACATCAAATAGTTTTGGTACATTTTCGTGCGCGTGTGTGTGTGCGTATGATTGTTATTTCGTGTAACTTTAACAAGTTCCATTCGTTTTTCTGTTGCATACTTTCAGGTTCATCGCATCGAATTGAACAAATATTAAAAATTGAGCAGAAAACCGTTGTGTGCAACGGTGAAGTTAAATTTGCATACATTGCACAGTGTCTACAAAATTAATAAATAGATGCATGGAAATAATTAAAAAAAAAAACAAATCTTAACTTTAAATTGTGAAACTTCAAACTATATTCTGTATAATTTCTATACTAATATATTGTGTCTTTCCTTTTGTTATTAAGTAAAACATAAATAGTTGAATTGACATTTTATCTTCATCAATCATACGTAAATAAAAAACATTAGCCAATAAAAAATTTTTGGGTATAATTCTGTTACTTCTGAATGGCTGAATGGAATTTCGCATAATCTGAGATGGGGTGTTCTTAGGATACGAAGTATTTTCACAGTAGATACTGTACGAGTCCTGATAAGAAAAACATTCTTCCATTGTGTAATATTAACGTATACGTTTTATTTTTACCTAAAAAGTTTTTAAAAATTTGCTAAATGGAAAAATTGTTTAAAAGAATTTCCAAACCTTATGTGGACACAAAAGTTTAAAAATTTTAAAAAGAATATTTTTTTTTTGGTTTTGTAGAATTTTAAAATGCGCTTGAACGGCTGACCCGATTTTTGCACAGTTTACGTTGTGTGATTTTTTAGTGGATTTTATTATACCCTACACCACACTGTGGTACAGGGTATTATAAGTTTGTTTCACGGCAGATGTTTGTAACACCTGAAAATAACACAGCTAGACCCACCTTAAAGTATACCGATCGACTCAGAATCACTAGCTGAGTCGATTTAAGCATGCCCGTCCGTCCGTCTGTCCATGTAAAGTTGTTCGTCGACTACAGGTCGTAATTTCACTCCGATCGTTCTGAAATTTTGCAGTTTAGAGTTTTTCGCAGCTGTTAAGATCGCTATTGAATTTTGTTGAAATCGGTTCATATTTAGATATAGCTCCCATATATATATTTCGTCCGATTTGGCCTTTTAGTCCTATAGAAGCTGTATTTTACAACCTAATCCTTTTGACATTTAGAATGGTAGAGTTTCTTGATCCATGAACCAACATTGCCGAATTTGAAGAAAATCGGTTAAGATTTAGCTATAGCTCCCATATATATGTTTCGTCCGATTTGGCCCTTTAGTCCTATAGAAGCTGTATTTTACATCCAATCGTTTTGAAATTTAGAATGGTAGAGTTTCTTGATCCATGAACGAACATTGCCGAATTTGAAGAAAATCGGTTAAGATTTAGCTATAGCTCCCATATATATGTTTCGTCCGCTTTGGCCCTTTAGTTCTATAGAAGCTGTATTTTACATCCAATCGTTTTGAAATTTAGAATGGTAGAGTTTATTGATCCATGAACAAACATTGCCGAATTTGAAGAAAATCGGTAAAGATTTAGCTATAGCTCCCATATATATGTTTCATCCGATTTGGCTCTTTAGATCCAATCGTTTTTATACCCTACACCACACTGTGGTACAGGGTATTATTTAAGTATAAAATGTCCCAAAAGTAAAATTATGTAAACAATATATACATGAATTACAAAATTTATATATCAGAGTTATTCAATATTACGAGAGTGGTGTAGGGTATATATAGTCGGCCCCGCCCGACTTTAGCCTTTCCTTACTGGTTTTTTTATAACTATTTTTTAAAACTTTTTTTGAATAAAATTAGCTCACCTTCCGTCGCTTACATACATATGTATCTAAAACCCATGACAAATTTTGTAGTCAAATTCGCCATTTAGAAACCTGTAACCTAACCTAACCTAACCTAACCTAACCTAACCTAACCTAACCTAACCTAACCTAACCTAACCTAACCTAACGTAACCTAACCTAACCTAACCTAACCTAACCTAACCTAACGTAACCTAACCTAACCTAACCTAACCTAACCTAACCTAACCTAACCTAACCTAACCTAACCTAACCTAACCTAACCTAACCTAACCTAACCTAACCTAACCTAACCTAACCTAACCTAACCTAACCTAACCTAACCTAACCTAACCTAACCTAACCTAACCTAACCTAACCTAAAGAAAATACGAAAAACAAAAGATGGCAACGTATTCGTAGAGATGATGAAAGGAGATGGGCAGGCTAAGAAACTTGAGACCGCATTAAAAAGCTCGCTAGGAACGGACTTACAAGTGAAAACCCTGGCAGATAAATTTCATATCGACATAAGGGACATGGAGGAGTCAACAGATGCAGATGAAATAATCCAAAGTATCCTAAAAGTTACTAAAGAAACTAATGCAACCAAATTTAAAGTCAAGAATATACGCGATTCATATGGAGGGACAAAACAGGCCTTAGTAGAACTTCCTGCCAACCACGCAATCGCTATATTGAAGAATAAAAAGATTAGAATCGGACTAGTAGTATGCAGGGTAAGAGAGAAAACCTTTGCCAAACGATGTTTTAGATGCTTGGAACTAGGCCACTTAGCTCGGCTTTGCCAGGGAAAAGATCGCAGTCAGATCTGCATGAGATGTGGAATTAATGGACACAAGGTCAGAGAGTGTAGAAATAACCCACGATGTGTAATATGCCTAGAGGCTGGCTCTCGGAACGTGAATCACTATATTGGCAGCGAAGCCGCGTGTGGTAACAAGAATGCGTCTTAAATATCTACAAATTAATCTGGGAAGAGGACGTGAAGCTCAAGAACTGATGCTGAACAACGCTATACAAATGGACGTAGATGTAGTTCTCATAAGTGAACAATACAAAAAACAAGACAACAAACAGTGGTACCAGGATAAATTGGGAAGGGCTTCAATTTTCATTCGAAATCAGGATCTGACAATAGACAAAATTGAAGAAAATCACGAAAACTTCGTAGTAGTTCATACTATGGGCATCCGCATATACTGTTGCTACTTCTCTCCAAATATGGAGCTTTTGGATTTCCTCATAAGGCTCTCTAAATTGGAAGAAATGTGAAAACAGGAAAGACTGCAGTTATAATAGTAGGAGATTTTAATAGTAAATCTCCCGAATGGATGTCGGATAGATTGGATAGAAGAGGAGCAGCGGTTAGTGAATTGATGTCTTCTCTCGATCTCTTAGTACTGAATCAGGGAAATTCTCCAACATTCCGGAGAGGGGATTCCGGCACAATTATAGACATTTCGGCTGCGTCGATATGTGTAGCTGAAAAATGTAAAAAATGGGAAGTACTAGAGGACGAAACACTTAGCGACCATCAATACATCCTTATAGAAATGGAACGCTCTAGTCAAGAGATGCCAAATATTCCCTCAAGACGTCGCTGGAACACTCGTAAGCTTAACACCGAAGCATGCGAAGCAGCGTTAACAAGACTAAAAGAAAGGCACTCTACAACGAATAGTGTTAATATCCACCAAGTCGTACAAGAGTTTAATGGAGTATTGACTGAAATATGTAACGCAGCAATGCCAAAAATTAAGATGCCTCAAAATTGTCATAAACCAGCATATTGGTGGACGAACGAAATTGCACTACTGAGGAAAGAGTGTCTTAAAGCAAAAAGAATGGCCACACGAAAAAAGGGCGACCCCTTCTATATGGATCAATACAGAGAAGCAAGGAAGAAACTCAAAGAAGCTATCAAACACTCTAAAAGAAAGTCATGGGAAGCGCTTTGCGATGAAATAAATAACGATCCCTGGGGACTCCCATATCGAATTGTAATGAAGAAGATGGGAAACCGCAACAAGATCCCTGGTATAACAAACCCAGATTGGGCGCGAACTATTGTAGAGACACTGTTCCCAAAAGCAACGTCCCCAAGTATTTACTTCCCAACAGTAGAATCAGCAGGAGAATACGAGCCCTTCTCAAATGAAGAAATTTTATATACCGCAAGAAAGCTGAAAAAAGCTAAGGCACCTGGTCCAGATGGAGTGCCAAACGAAATCATAACACTTACAGCACAATGCTGGCCGGAATTGTTTACCGATACATTTAATATGTGTTTGAAGACAGGCATATTCCCAAATATTTGGAAAAAGCAGAAGTTAGTTCTCCTACGTAAGGGAGATAAACCCCTAGATAACCCTTCATCCTTCCGGCCGTTGTGCCTACTGGACAATTCGGGAAAATTTTTGGAGAGATTACTGTTGAATAGATTAGAAGCTGAGCTATATGCAAACGGAGGGTTCTCCCCAATGCAATTCGGATTTGTGAAAAAGAAATCAACTCTAGACGTCATTTCCCAAGTAGTGAACACAGCCCAGAAATCGATGGAGGGAAAACGATTATGTGCCATAGTTACTTTGGATATTAGAAATGCTTTTAATACCGCAAATTGGAATGTTATTCGAACAGAAATCAGGAAGAGGAACTTTTCGAACTATTTAGTCAAAATGATTGATAATTATCTAAATGAGCGAACACTAGAATATCAAACCAACCAGGGGGCAAAACATTTCAGTGTGTCGGCAGGTGTACCACAAGGATCGATTCTAGGACCTTTCCTTTGGAATCTTATGTATGACGGTCTCTTAAACCTTAAATTACCAGATGGGGCTTCACTAGTGGGTTATGCAGACGATGTCGCCCTTATAGTGGACAAGTCAGACTCAGCTTTGACTGAAATTGTAACAAATGACTGTTTAGGTAGAGTAAATAGGTGGTTAAAATCCAAACATCTACAACTTGCAGCGTCAAAAACTGATCCCCAATTCCACGTTGACGGATACAACATTAAAATAAACAAGAGTTTAAAATATCTTGGTGTCTACATTGATGGGGGAATCACTTTTGCTGAACATGTAAAAGTGGTATCAGAGAAGGCCCTAGGAACAGCTAGAAAACTGGCGCAAATAATGCCAAATATACGAGGACCGAGGCAAACGACCAGGAAATTGATCGCAGGTGTCTCATATGCACAGATGCTCTACGCGGCTCCTATTATAAGTAACAAAGTACGAGAACGCTTGTCACTAACAAGTAGACTTGAAAAAGTTCAACGAATGGCTACAATTCGAGTTACGTCGGCGTATCGCACAATTTCGACTTCAGCAGCGGCTGTACTAGCTAGTATACCTCCCGTAGATTTACTTCTGGAAGAGAGGAGAGAAATATACGAGGAGACTAAATCAATAGCAAATGTAGGAATGCTGCACGACCTTAACCGTAAGTCCATAAAGTTAAATGCAAGAAAAAGATTGTATCAGAAGTGGCAACTGAGATGGGATACAGAACAAACTGGCAGATGGACTCACAAATTGATCCCAAATATTGAAAAATGGGTGGAAAGAAAGCATGGTGAAATAAATTTCTTCCTAACACAAGCATTAAGCGGGCATGGAAACTTTGCGACATACCTGGAGAAATATAATATAAGAGAGCATGGAATATGTGACATGTGCGGAGAAATAAACGATACTGTCGAACACACAATATTTGTCTGTTGTGCCTGGGAACAGTTAAGACGCGATCTCAACCGATCCATAAGAGCCAACATTACAGCGGAGAATTTTGTTAACATAATGATGGAGAAGGTAGAAAATTGGAAGGCGTGCTCATCATTTATAGAACATATTCTACGAGCGAAATCTGAGGTACAGAATAACAGATTGCCGAACCCCTAATCTATATATAATCGTATATAGGATGGGGGAGTAGGATAAGATACCAACTGCTTTAAGCAGTAAAGAACCCACCCCGAAGTAATGCGAAAGCGGTCCCGGGGTGGTCGTTCCAGTGTAGGACCACTAGTTGATAGCGCGCTATCACTACGTCCCAAAAAAAAAAAAAAAAAAAAAAAAAAAAAAAAAAAACTTAACCTAACCTAACCTAACCTAACCTAACCTAACCTAACCTAACCTAACCTAACCTAACCTAACCTAACCTAACCTAACCTAACCTAACCTAACCTTGGTAGGGCTAAGCTCAGGCTACTGCCGGGGTCAGCAGGTGGCGGATAGCTGGACGGCCTGTAGATATGCAGGCTAGCTGCGACAAATAAGCAGCCCCCGACCAAGAGCGGCAGAGTCCGAGGGCGTGCCATAAAAAGGTACATGTCCCGATAACGACTCTGTGTCATGGCGAACAGATACCGCCAGTACAAAAGTATCTCCACATAGGGTACCCCTTCTTAAGAAGGCAGCTGATAGAGTGATGCCTCAGTGGATACCTTATAATCTAAATCCAGAAGCGTCTGTTCCATATTGGGCGGCTTTCTGGTCTGCGTCTGATCCCTGGAGGGGCGGCAGTATATAATGACCATTATCGCCGCAGGGCATTGAGATCGAGACCAGTAAGATCTCAATTATGGTATACTGGACACCACCTACATGACTAGATAACCCCGGGCTGACAATAATGGTATTCTGGAACCTGAATACACAGAAGTGAATTTCTGTGGAAATGGCTTCCAGGCTAATGCCATGGTTGCCTCCGTCTCGTTAAAACGTAGCGAGTCTTAAAGTGAGCTCAAAATTTCGTCACCATTAAGTTGGTGGTGCAGGTTCAGTTGACACTGTCCTGATTAACACGGATCTGGCTCTGAACGTATGGACTCATAAGGTCCTACGTCAACCCTTGCATGGCCTCCCTGCTTGCAAAGACAACCATGGGATCAATTATAC
This sequence comes from Eudasyphora cyanicolor, assembly GCA_963930755.1. Classification (NCBI taxonomy): domain Eukaryota; kingdom Metazoa; phylum Arthropoda; class Insecta; order Diptera; family Muscidae; genus Eudasyphora; species Eudasyphora cyanicolor. The sequence continues at coordinate 13,233,674 of OZ005737.1, forward strand.
GTGACTGCACAACGAGTGGAGATAGCGGCTTTGAGTTGAGACCCCTTAGAATCTGGATACTAATACCTTCCACACTGGCGAGAAGAACAATGGTGATGACAACCGCATGTTCATGGAAAATCCTTTCCAAAGGAGTGAAAAAATACCGAGATCACCTATAAAGGGGTGTACTAGCGGAGATTCAATAATAACCGATGTACCGAATATTATCGTTGATGACGACAGACATGTAGATCAATTAAAATACGAAGAGGAAAAAGCATTTGTTGACCTAGGAGATCGTCTAAATACTATGGAGTCCATTGCATCCGAAGCGAAGAACGTCCATAAATCGATCAGGGACAACCTGAAACAAGCACTAGCCTTATACCAAAAGATTAAGGCAAGCAGGGAGTCTATTGCGATAGCAGATATTATTTGTTTACCCAGTCCAGTAACTGGCACTGTTAGAACTGCAAGTAAGGCAGTCCAAACTGAACGCGTAAATTCAAATCCTATGAACAAACAACCAACCAAAAAACAGCCAAAATCAAATGCAACGGCAACCAAGTCCTCAGAAGCTACACCCGACGAAAGCACAGTGAATGAGTCGACCTGGACTACAGTGCACAACAGAAAGCAAGGAAAAAAGAAGAAAGCTGTAAAAAAAGGAATAAAAATCAGGGGCGAAGCACTGACCATTAAAGCTCCCGAATCGTCATACGCGGAAATACTTAAAAATATGAAGACGAAGATAGACCCAGAAGAAGTTGGGGTTAACATAAAATATATTCGTCGAACTAGAGAAGGAGATCTATTAGTAGAGTTAGCAAAAGGTGAAGGACAAGCTAAGAAATTAGAAAATGCCATCAAAAACTCCTTGGGCGATGACCTACAGGTTAAAACTTTGTCAGAGAAGCACCTACTGGAAATTAAAGATATGGAGGAATCTACTACTGCCGAAGATATAATTAAGGGTCTAACGACTGTAGTAGGTGTATCTGAACGTGAACACATTAAAGTGCATAATATTCGGGTGTCGTATAGTGGAACCAAACAGGCAATCGTGCAGATTTCAGCCCGCGCAGCTGCAATTATAAATAAAAAAGAAAGGGTTAAAATAAGTTGGATAAACTGTAGAGTGAAAATGAAAATTCCAATTAAACGCTGCTATAGGTGTATGGAGACGGGACACATTGCTAGAATGTGCAATGGGAAAGATCGTAGCAATAGCTGTCGTAAATGTGGAAATGATGGTCATAAGGCCAAAGAATGCAAAAACTCGATTCGCTGTATTATATGTGCAGATGCAGGTCGTCAAAAAGTTGATCACTACATTGGTAGCACCGCAGCATGCAACAACAAAAAATGAGACTTAGACTTAAACAAATAAATCTGGGTAGAGGACGTGAAGCCCAAGACCTTATGATGTCTAGTGGATACCAAAAGAAGATAGACATATTGATAATTAGCGAGCAATATAGGAGAACTGATAATAGTGCATGGTTTCAAGATAAACTAGGAAAAGCTGCGATATGTGTATTGAACAGCAACATAATAGTGAAGAAAGTGAACGAAGAGCTGGAATATTTTGTGGTAACACAAACCAAAGGTCTGAGGATTTATAGTTGCTACTTCTCACCCAGTGTTGAGATATCAGAGTTCATTACGGCTCTTGATAAATTGGCTGCAGACATTCGAAAAAGTGACACTCCAGTGCTGATTGGAGGTGATTTTAATGCGAAATCCCCGGAATGGGGGTGTGATGTCCTTGACCGACGAGGAGAAGCAGTAGGTGACATGATTTCGTGTCTTGGATTGATATGCCTAAACAGAGGAAGCTCCGATACGTTTAGAAGGGGATCAACGGGCTCAATTATTGATTTAACCTTTGCGTCTTCATCAGTCGCGAGGAAAACCCTTACCTGGCAAGTTTTAGAGGACGAAACGTTAAGTGATCATCAATATATTTCAATCGAAATTGATATGCATACGTGTGATTCAAAACCCATGGAACCAAGGCCGCGATGGAATACAAACAACATTGATATCCATGCATGTAAAAATGTACTTCTTGATTATAAGTCTAGAGTAACTACCACTGAAATAATTGATTCCGGAGACGTGGATGAAATATCATTATACTTGAACGAGATACTTAATGATACATGTAACGCCGGAATGTCAAAAGTTAACAAAATTAGGCGGAAACCTGCATACTGGTGGAACAGAGATATAGCCGTATTGAGAAAAAACTGTCACAAATCAAAACGTCTAGCAACAAGACATAGAGGTAATGACTACTACATGGAGCAATACAGACACTCTAGAAAAATTCTAAGGCGCGCTATAAAGGATGCCAAAAGAAAAGCCTGGGAAGATCTTTGCAAAGAAATAAACTGTGATCCGTATCGTATAGTAATGAAGAAGGTTGGAAATAACCGACAGATACCAGGTATAACAGATCCAATTTGGGCAAAAACAATTGTAAATTCGCTTTTCCCCAAAGTAGAAGATAATAATACATTGTCGTCTATCTCAATGAGTTCAGTAAATGAACCCATCTCTGATAACGAAATCAAGAAAAAATGTGGAAAACTAAAAAAGCGGAAGGCACCTGGCCCAGATGGAGTACCGAATGAAATCATCGCCGTACTGGGAGAATACTGGCCTGAACTACTAGCTTATGTATACAACCTATGTCTTGTGAATGGCATATTTCCAAAAGAATGGAAGAAACAAATTCTAGTTTTGCTGCGCAAAGGAGATAAGCCTTTGGACAAAGCGTCATCCTATAGACCACTCTGCCTGTTAAACACAGCTGGGAAATTCCTAGAGCGTCTAGTACTTGACAGACTCGAAGAAGAGTTGAAAGACAGAGGAGGATTTTCATCAATGCAATTTGGTTTCGTTAAAGGAAAATCAACTCTTGATGCAATTTTTGAAGTCGTCCGATTTACGGAGATATCGAGAGCGCACAAACATTTCTGCGTAATAGTAACGCTAGATATTAAGAATGCTTTTAACACTGCGAACTGGAATATAATAAAAAATTCAATGAGAGAGAAAAGCTTCTCGCAATATCTTATAAAGATAATTGACAGCTACCTGGATGACAGGGTACTAATGTACCGAACTGATAATGGTATGGAAGAGTACAATGTGTCAGCAGGCGTTCCTCAGGGGTCAATACTAGGACCGTTCTTATGGAATTTAATGTATGACGAGTTGTTGAGATTAAAATTACCCAAAAATTGCAAGCTTGTTGGATATGCCGATGACGTAGCTTTGGTGGTGACGCAATCATCAACAGCTGTAGTGGAAATAACAACCAATGACTGCCTTAGCAGAATTAGCACGTGGCTGAGATCAAATAAATTAAAACTTGCAGCTGAAAAGACGGAGGCGATAATCGTGACAGACAAGCGGGTTTTTTCATTGCCGAAATTGGAAGTAGAAGGACATGAAGTTCAATTTAAAAAAAGTTTGCGATACCTTGGAGTAGAGCTAGACGGAAGAATGTCTTACGATGTACATATTAAACTTGTCACCGAAAAGGCACTGAAGACGGCATCGAAACTCACACAAATAATGCCAAACATGAGAGGTCCTGGTCAGACGACACGTAAACTAATAGCCAGTGTAGCGTTTGCGCAAATGTTATATGGTGCTCCAGTTTTCGGCGATACCGTTTGTAATAACACCACGCTTCTAAAAAAAGTAAATAAAGTACAGAGGATGTCGACACTGCGAATCATTTCGGCGTACCGCACAGTTTCCACAGCTGCTGCATCGGTACTCAGTGGTATTCCACCAATGTACCTAAAACTGAGAGAAATCAAAGAAATTTACGATGAGAGGAAACTATTGAACACATCGAATATACATCTCGAAACAAATAGGATAAAGAGACAGGCAAGGACTCGCCTATATCATAGATGGCAACATATATGGGATAATGAGGACAAAGGAAGGTGGACGCATAAACTAATCCCTAACATAGAAAAATGGTTGGAACGAAAATACGGCGAAGTAAATTATTATCCTACACAAGCGCTGAGTGGACATGGAAATTTCGCAGCTTATTTATATAAATTTAAAATAAGAGAAAGTCCCATGTGTGATATGTGCGGCAATATGGAAGATACAGCTGAACACACTGTTTTCGAGTGCAATTTTTGGTCGGAACGACGGGAAATATTGAATAGTTCACTTGAAATGAATATAACCCCAACAAACATGGTAGCCATAATGCTGGAAAATGAAACAAACTGGGCCCAATGCTCGACGTTTATTGGAAATGTAATGCGGTCGAAACAGATTTACCAAGAAACGCATACTCTGAACCCCTAATCTAAATAAATAGGACGGGGGAATAAGAGAAGGATGAGGCTTGAAAGTAGCATAATATGAACCCACCCCGAAGTAATGCGAAAGCGGTCCCGGGGTGGTGGTTCTTGCGTAGGACCACTAGTTGATAGCGCGCTATCACTACGTCCATAATAAAAAAAAAAAAAAAAAAAAAACCTAACCTAACCTAACCTAACCTAACCTAACCTAACCTAACCTAACCTAACCTAACCTAACCTAACCTAACCTAACCTAACCTAACCTAACCTAACCTAACCTAACCTAACCTAACCTAACCTAACCTAACCTAACCTAACCTAACCTAACCTAACCTAACCTAACCTAACCTAACCTAACCTAACCTAACCTAACCTAACCTAACCTAACCTAACCTAACCTAACAAAAATATTTAATATTTTTTTAGTTTTTTTTCGAAATTAAAAATCGAAGGGATAGCAATTTTCGTTAAATTAATGTTTTTTAAATAAAAAAAATTATGATTTTTTTAAAAAATTATTCCCCCAAAAAAATGGCCCATTTTCATTTACCAACTTTTATACATTTTTTAGGCTAAAATAAATTTCATAGACTTATATTAAAATTTTTCTTTACATAAGTTTTTAAAAGAAAATTTGGAAACAAATTTTTAAAATTTTTCTTAAAAAATAATTCCATTCTGTTATCTATCAAACAACGTTTTCTTTGTAAAAATCGTATCAGTCGTTCAAGAGCAATTGGAAATTTTGTAAAATCAAAAAGTATTTTTTTTAATTTTTTTAAAAATGAATGATAGTGACATCTTATTTTTCCCATTTTGTAACTTTTTATAAAGTTTTTAGAAATTGAACAAAATGTCCACTGTGTCATAACTACTATACGATAGGACTATTATAATTGGTGCAATTTTCATCCCGATCATAAGAAATCGCTTGTAAAAATGCACTCACTTCACATGAAATCCCCCATATACCAAATTTCAGGGTATACTTCCGCCAATTTACTCGACTGAACCTTTTTTAAGTTCACATTAATGAACATTCCTCCTTTTTGATTGTTTCCAAAACACTGTGATCTTTTTTCACTCTATCTATAAATGTAATAGTGAATATGTTGGTATTTGTATGTAGCTGGATATATGTATGTACGAGTACATACGTTTGTATTTGTTTGTTTGTTTGTCCCTATATTGTATGCAAATATAGGAAAGCTGTTGTTGGTACAATACCATCAACATTTGGTTTGTTTGTGTATGTTTGTTTGATACACGTACCATTTCACACACACTCACGCAATACACTCGTACACCCACATTGGAATGTATCCCGAGATTGCATTGTAATATGAAGTGATTGTAACGGTGGATAACAGAGCCGTGTTATAGAGGAGAACATTACAAAACGTGGCTGTCATATCTGTTATACCTTCTCACTTGCTCACTTGCTCACCCACCCACCACACCCCTCTCTCCAACAATCGTCCTTACAATAGAATTTCAGAGGCATGTCATAGAGCATGACAGCTTTCTTATGGACTGACTACTCTGGCAGAGTTTGTGTGTGTCAGGTTTTTACTCCCACACATCCTCCCCCCACTCCCCCAAACAATAAACTCTCAATTGTTATCGAGCCGTTATTGTCAAAGGGTGCAATTCAATGGCCGTGTTACTTGAATGACACAGCAGCGCTCACAATAAAGTTTGAAATTGTATGTCATTGGAGAGTGAAATATTTTTGGAAAGTCAAACGCTAGAGATAGATTTGTCAATGGTTCTAGAAGTTGGCACTTTCACAAGGATAGTTCAATTAAGTGTGCCATGACAACTGTGGGAATACCAGTAATTGCAGTTTTCTTTGTATTGGCTTTTTCATAAAGGATATATCACAACATGACATTTTAAACTTACAAACAAATGCCTTAGTGTTTTTCTGATAAAGAGAAGACTAATTCAAAGTATAATTTAAATTTAAATTTTATATTGAAATACCATTAAAAACAAAATAAAAATATTTTTTTATCTGTATTTCTATTTTACCAAAATTATTTGTTTTAAATTTTTTTGGCCATTTCAAATTTGATGTTTGAATTACTGATTACTTTGACATGTGATTTGAGCCCTTTGGATTCTTTTACCCAAAGCATCCAGAGACAATTGAAGTGTTGAAACATGAAAACAAAGTTGCCATCGAAACAATCGAAAATGTACTGAAAAATTTGGTTGATCGGATGAGGTACTGCCAAGCCAGTCGTGGGGTCATATGAATGATATTGTGTTTCATTATTAAATGACAAAGTTCAACCTTTCCAATAAAACTAGAAATTTGGAAAAATTATCAGTACTTTTTTTATAGCCGATTCAAATTTAAAATTTAAATGACTTACCCTTTATTTAGAAAAAATATAACAATTTGTGCAATATCGCCCAAAAAAATCCAATGTTAGTAGTTGTTGTAGAAAATTTTTGTTTTTGGGCAATATGACATCGACATTAGGCAATATGTCATTTTGAACAATAGGTAATTTTTTATTTTTTTTTCGCCCAAGAAAAAAGCCATGTTATAACGCCCAAAGTATACAAACACATTTATTTTCAAATGTCCATCGCGCTTGTCAAAATAAAATGTATTATGAGCATTTTTTGTTAAACAACTTTCGAATCGTCGGAATGCCAAAAGGCGGCTACGCGGACCAAGGTGATCTGCGGTAGGCGTAATATTTGGGTGGACGGCCTTCGGCCGGGATTAAAGATTATCTCCTCTGGGGTATGTGAAAAGAAGGCTACGCTGAACGAACTGCCTCCGCGTGACCGGCCTTCGGCTGGGGTTAAAAATGTTCTCCTCTGGCGTATGTTCAAAGACTGCTATGACTGTTCGAGGTATCTTTGCAAAGGCCCTTTGCGTAGCCGTCTTTGGACATAGCCCCGAGGAGAAAATCTTTAACCACGGCCGAAGGCCTGCCACCCTTATGAACTTTGGTACGCGTAGCCGTCTTTGGTGAGCAAATCAGTTTGTGTGACCGCTACATGATGAATTGTATTATTACAGTTCTTTTGTAAAGCTATGCTTTGCAACATTTTATATTTATTTAAAAAAAAACTTTGGGCGTTATGACATTGCGATTGGGCGATATGACATTTCCAGGTAACTAATTTGGGCGAAATGTCGCTTTTTGGGCGCTATGACATACATACATGGTTTTTGGCGATATGACATTGGGCGATATGACGCTACGCCCATTTTTAGACAAATGAAATTTTGACTTAATTTTTGAGAAAAATATAATTTTGGAAAGATGCAATTTTGAGAAAATTTTCTAGAAAATGAAAATTCGATCAACTTTTGCAGAAAAATAAAATTTAACAAGTAAGAAAGTTTCAGTCGGGTAAACCGACTAAGGTATACCCTCACTTTGTGAGTAATGTAATATTGAATATTACTCGAATTATTCTGTCAATTTGTGTGGGAGGTACCAGAAGGGGTTTATCAAATACACCTTTTTTTCGCTGAACATTAGATACTTTAAGTTCATTGCACTGTGCCGACTTATAAGCATTTATGTGCACTGGTATAAACGTTATGAGACATTAAATTGTGGTATGATTTGGGCATTTTGTGTGGGAGGTACAAAGAGGGGCGTGGCAATAACGCCCATTTTTCACAGGGCTATAGACACTATAAAAACATTACACTGTACAAAATTTCAAGTATTTTTATACACTGGTTTTAATGTTATAAGCTGTTAACTTTTGGTGCAAAAAGGTACCTTTGTGTGGGAGGTACCAAAAGGGGCGTGGCAACAACACCCATTTTTCCCTGGACTGTAGGCAATATAAAAGCATAACACTGTACACAATTTCAAGTATTTTTATACACTGTTATTAATGTTATAAGCTGTTAACTTTTGGTGCAAAATGGTGCATTTGTGTGGGAGGTACCAAAAGGGACGTGGCGACTTCGCCCATTTTTCTCGAGTTGATAACGACTAATAAGCTAATACTATGTGTGGAATTTCAAAAGATTCGAATAAGTAGTATAGCAGTTATTAAAGAATCAATATTTCACAACTTTTTAACCCTTTGTGGGGGAGGTACTAGAAGGAGTGGACCAATATGGCCCATCTTCGAACTTAGCCGGAGATAGAAAAAAATATTACCACATACCAAATTTGAGGTCAATCGGTTACTCCTTTCGAGAGTTATCGTGCGCACCAGCCAGCAGACACACAGACAGACAGACAGACAGACAGACAGACGGACGGACATTGCTCATTCGACTTAAAATGACCCAAAACGGATTTCCTCCGAACATACTTGGGGTCTTAGGTCACTCCTTCGATGTGTTACACTTTTTTCCGTAGCAAATGATATATACCCTCGTCACACTAAAGTGAGGGTATAAAAAGAGTTTTTTTCCAATAAGCAAAACTTTCTAAATTATGTGAAAACTGTCCCTAGGACAAATTTGCTAGAAAAATTCCAATTCAACAAAATTTTTGAGAAAGAGTAAATTTCGACTAAATATTTTTTTGGAAATAAGCAATATTGAAAAATTGAAAAATTGACTGCATCGAAGATATTTTTTTTTGTAAAATTGAATTGTATATTTGATTGAAAAATACAACTTTTACAGAAATTTTTTTTAGATAAGTTTAAATTTAACAAAATTTTTGGAAATATGAATTTTTGAAAAAAATTTCTAGCAAATAAAAATTTCATGAAATTTTGCGAAAAAGTAAAAATTCTAAGACAATTTATGCAAAAAAACCAACTTATCAAAATTTTGTAAATAAAAACCAATATTCAATTTCAAAAAAATTTTCTAGGAAATGCTAACGAACATTTTCTAAAAATTTTCGAGACAAATGTAATTTAGACTTTTGGCAAATTTTTGGAAATGTAGAATTTTGAGGACATTTTTCTAAAAATTGTTGAGACAAATGTAGTTTCGACTTAATTCGAAAGTAAATTTTCTAGAAAAATATAATATTTAAAAATTTTTGAAAATATGCAATTTCATTTCTAGGAAATGAAAAATAAAACTTTCTAGAAAAAATGTTAATTTGAAAATATTTTGTAGAAGTTTCTAAAAAATGCAATTAAGACCTAATATCTAGATAGAAAAATTTGACTACATTTTCTAGAAAAAATAAATTTTAAAAATATGAAAAATTAAATATTTTTTTTTTAAAGTATATAAATTTTGATTTCGAGGAAATTTTAACAAAATTTTCTTGAAAAAAAAAACAAGTTTGATTGTGACTACAGTTTATAGAAATATGGTAATTTGTTGAGAAATATGTGATTTTAAAGATAGCAATTTAGATGAAAGTTTGTGGAAAAGTAAAATTTCAGTCTTTTTTTGCAAAAAAAATTGTCAAATTTGCTAGAAAAAATGTTTGGACATTTTGTGAGAAAAAATGCAATTCAGACCTTATATTTACAAAAGTAGAATATCAACATAATATTCAAGACATGAAATTTTCAACAAATTTAAAACAAATTTACAAATTTTGAAAATAAGCAAATTTGAAGAAATTTTCTAGAAGTTTAATACCGACAATATTATTTAATTTCTGGGAAAATTAAAATTGAGGAAATTTTCTAGTAAAATGGAATTTCAAAGATATTTGACAGAAAACTACATTTTCATTTTTTTTTAGAAAAATGCAAGATTAACAAAATTGTTTTGAAATGTTTCAGGAAACGGTAATTTCGACTAATATTTAGAAAAAACAACAATTTCGACAACAGTTGCTAGACAAATGTAATTTTGGCTTAATTTTATAGAACAAGTAAGAAAGTTCAGTCGGGTAAACCGACTAATGAATCCCCTCACCTTGAGTCTCAAAAAAATATTAGTAAATTTATTTATTTTCTTTTTTATTTTAATTATTATCACTTTAAATTGCATTTAATAACCTTAAAGTATGTACGGGTATTAAAGTTAAAAGCTGTTTACTTTTGGTACAAAATGGTCCATTTGTGTGAGAGGTACCAAAAGGGGCGAATCAATAACGGTCACTTTTCTCTGGACTCTAGCTACTATAAAAGCATTACACTGTTAAAAATTTCAAGTATTTGTATGCACCGGTATTAGAGTTAAATGCTGTTAACTTTTGGTGCAAAAAGGTCCATTTGGGTTGGAGGTACCAAAAGGGGCGGGCCAATAATGCCCATTTTTCTCTGGACTCTATGTACTATAAAAGCATTACACTGTAAAAAATTTCAAGTATTTCTATACACTGGTATTAAAGTTATAAGCTGGTAACTTTTGGTAAAAAATGGTCCATTTGTGTGGGAGGTACCAAAAGGAGCGTGGCAATAATGACCATTTTCACTGTATTGTAAGTACTATTAAACCATTACACTGTTCAAAATTTCAAGTCTTTAAATGCACTTGTAATAAAGTTATAAGCAATTAACTTTTGGGTCAAAATTGTCCATTTGTGTGGGAGGTACCAAAAGGGGCGTGGCAACTTCGACCATTTTTTCGAGGTAATAGTGACTAATAAACTAATACTATGTGTAGAATTTCAGAGGATTCAAATAAGTAGTATATAAGTTATTAAATAATCAATATTTCACTAAATGTTAACCCTCTGTGGGGGAGGTACTAGAAGGAGTGGACCAATATGGTCCATCTTCGAACTTAGCCGGAGATAGAAGAAAATATTACCACATACCAAATTTGAAGTCAATCGGTTACTCCTTTCGAGAGTTATCGTGCGCACCAGCCAGCAGACAGACGGACGGACATTGCTCATTCGACTTACAAATGACCCAAAACGGATATCCGCCGAACATACTTAGGGTCTTAGGTCACTCCTTCGATGTGTTACACTTTTAGTTCGTAGCAAATGATATATACCCTCCTCTCTAAGGTGAGGGGATAAAAATATTACTTTGGAAATATGTAATTTAGAGAAAATTGTTTAGAAAATAAAATATTCGATTAAGTTTTGCAGAAAAATAAAATTAAAAAAGTTTTTTTTTTAATTTTATATTTGCTAGAAAAATATAACTTCAAGAAAATTTTCGCGTTTCGACTAAATTTTCGAGATAAATTTAAATTTGACAAGATTTTTGGAAATATACAATTTTGAAAAAAATTTGATGACATTTTGTGGAAAAAACAATATTCAATTTTAACAAAAATTTCTAGGAAATACAAGCTTAACAAAATTTTCTACAAATTTTTGCGAAATCTGAAATTTTGACTATCATCTAGAAAAATATAATTAATCTAGACAAGAACAATTTAGAATATTTGGTTGTGGAAATGTGCAATTTTGAGGAAATTTTCTAGAAATTCAACAAAAAAATACTATGCTTACTGAAATGTAGTAAAGTCTTTCTAATCGTCCAACTAATCTCAGAATCCACGCCATCTACCTGGCGATTGGTGTAGAGACAACTGTGTCGAACTGGCAACCCTTACCAGTCACATGGGTGGTGAAAATGGTGAATTTAAGTCTCGCTTAAAGCTTTGGCTGTGTGACTTGTACGCTTTCTTCGTAGGTATATAATTCCCATATGCAAATTTCTTTGTAGATTGGTATATATACAAGTGATGATCGCCACAACTACAAGCTCACACTGTGTGTCATGTATAAGACCCTCTGATGATATCCCCGCACAGGATTGAAATACGTATAAGGGTGCAGTGGCTTATCTTTTCCAATACACCACAAAAAACCTCTTTTTCGAAAGGAAGAGTTGATCGAAAAGCTGAACAATTCGAATGTGAAAACATTCAATAAATAAATCTAATGAAAAATTTTAATTAAATTAATTTTATAATAAATATTCTAGAAAAATTCAATTTACCAAAATTTTATAGAAATTTTTAAGGAAATGCTAATTTGAATTAATATCTAGAAAAGTACTAAATTTTCTAGGAAATTTTAATTTGGACAAAATTTTGTAGAAAAAATGCAATTTTGAGTATATTTTCTAGGAAAAAATTATAAACAAATGAACATTTGACGAAATTTTGAAAAAAATACTTTTGACAAAATTTGTTAGAAAAATGCAATTTTGGCGGAATTTTCTAGAAAAGTACATTTCCGACGATTTTTTTTAGAAAAATTAAATTACGACGAACATTTCTATATATCTTAATATTAACTGCATTTGTTAAAAAATGCAGTTTAGATAAAAGAACTATTTTTTGTGCAATTTTGAGGAAATTTTCTAGTAATTGAAAATTATATTTTGTAAAAAAATAAGATTAATATTTCTCTATTGGTATGAGAGTTTTAGTATGTTGATTTAGTTCGGCAAAATACGGGTTTGGTTAGCAGTTCCTGTTAAATTCAATTTACTGCTTCCATAAGTATTTCAGCTGATTTAAGTTAAAGACATGAATTCTGAAGATGATAGAGTGCAATTAAATTAAAACTCTCTACCAATTTTTGTATTTGTTTCTATTACTTTTTTGCAATAGACAGAAAGTAAATGAAACATATGGTCTCAAACCAAAATAAATTCTGACTGAGTAACAAAAGCACAGACCAACAATAAGTAACAACAACACATTTCTGAAAAATTTTATTTAGAGGAAATTTCTAAGAGAAAAAAAATTGATTTCGAGGAAATTTCTTATTTTATAATTTTTATAATAACCTTTCTCAAAAAATTTAATTTATCATCATTTTCTAGTAGTTTTTAAGGAAAATTCTATTTTGGAAACGTAAAATTTTGACATTTTCTAGGCAAACGCAATTTTGACTAAATTTTAAGGTTGTTTTCTAGATAAACATATTTCGACGAAATTTTCTATTTTCTGGGATAAAAGGAGATTTACCCATATTTGCAATGCAATTTAAATAAAATTTGAGAGAAAAATTCGTGTTTGACAAAGTTTCCTAGAAATTGTTGACAAAATTCAATTGACTTAACATCTAGAAAAGAAGAATTTCGACAAAAAATTCTATACAGCTAATATTTTAACTAAATTTTCTGTAAAAATGCAATATTTGACAAAATTGTTTGTAAATTTTGAGGACATTTTGTAACAATTGAACATTTGATGAAATTTGGTAAAAAAAAATAACTTGATAGAATTTGCTAGAAAAATGCAATTTTGGCAAAATTTTCGAGAACATGCATTTTCGAGGAATTTTTAAGAAAAATTTCGACAAAATTCCAATAAATCGCCATTTTATTAAAAAAAAAATTTGGATATATAAGCCTAAGCCGCCGATTTTTTTAAAATGTGTAATTTTGAGGACTTTTTCTAGCAATTGAAAATTAAATTTTCTATAAAAAACTATATTTTCTATTTATTGGAAAAATTTTATGTCGATGAAATTTTTTAGACAAATGGAATTTCCCCTATACTGTATAAAAATAAATTTTATCATAAATTTTCTTTTGACTATCTATCTAGATAAACATTTGGCGAAATTTTGTGGGAAAAATTACTTCTGACAACATTTGCCCAAAAAATGCAATTTTGTCGAAAATTTCAAGAAAAGTTTATTTTTGAAGAAAATTTCTATAAATCGCCATTTTACATTTTTTTTATGAAATTACAATTTGGATATAAGCGGAAAAATGTCAATGCCGAGCAATTGAGAAAAAACTTTAATTTATATTTTCTTGAAAAAATTACTTTCGAGGACATTTCTTAGGGAAATGGAAGTTCACCTATATTATACAAATAAATTGTATAATAATTTTTGGTAGAAAAATGCAATTTACTAATATATTAGAAGGAAAATGCTATATTGACTTAATATCTAGAAATGCATTATTTTGACAACGGAGATTTGCCCATATTTGCTAATTAAATTTTCTGAAAAAAAAAACTATGTTTTCTATTTTTTGGAAAAATTTATTTTTGATGAAATTTTTTAGATAAATGGAATTTCACCTATGTTATATAAATAAATGATATCATACATTTTCTAGAAAAATGCAATTTATCAAAATTATCTAGTCGTTTTAAAGGAAAATTTTATTTTGACTATCTATCTAGAAAAGTAGAATTTTGAGAAAATTTAAAATTTGACATTTGCCAGAAAAATTTTTTTTTAGAAAAAATTAAATTTTGACAAAAAAATGTATAAATCGCAATTTTCACCAAATTTTTTTATAAAAGTGCAATTTGGACAAAATTCAATTTTGACTAAATTTTCTAGATAAAAATAAAAAGTCAAATTTTTGGGATAGTTTCTACAAAAAATATATTTTCTAAAAACTGTTTTTTGAGACACCCTATATTATACACATATCTCTGAAAGTGTAGGGCACTATATTCTGTCGATTTATTCGACTGGGATTTGTTTTGGATTTCAGCAGAACAAAATGTATTTTTATATATAAAGAACACGTTTTCGACCCTTTCCACGAGGCGATTTGAAGTGCATATACCAGATGTCTTAAACAAAATCTCTACCCAAAATTCTCATAAAAACAAAATCTTATTGAAAGTTGGAGAGTGTTTTAGTAGAATGATACGATAACGTATCATTTCCGGGACAAACAACCATAAAGTTTACATAAAGGCATAAAAGTAGTCCCCCGTTCCCCTCGGGAAACAACCATAAAAAGGACACAAAACACTACTTTTTCGCCAACCCTGCTTTAAGACTTGTTAACAAAAAACATAAAAGGCCAAAAGCAAAACACTTAAATCATGAAAACATCATCACCGAACAATATTAAATTAAATCAAGTACTGGAATAGTATAAGAGTAGAGAGGAAAGGGAAATGGAAAGGAGACCATAAACATCAAACATTTTTGGATTTTTCTGCTGAAGCATAAGGAGAGGGGCAGAGAGATATGGAGAAGAAAACAGTTCTTGAAGTTCAACAAAAAGTGGTCAAATGTGGCTAAAATCATTAACCAAGAAAAAAAAAACTGAATTTTCTTCACGTGCAAAGTCAAAGTAAATCACGAAAAAAGACATGTAGCAACTTTGGTACGACTTTTCCCCCTACAAAAAAAAGAAACAGAAATTGTGTGCCCTGAACTGCGTAAAAACACAAAAAGTGAATCTAATGGATTTGTATTTATAGGCATCAACTTTGGCAATTTATTACTTTTCGCCCGAGTGAATTGTTTTCATTTCACTTCGCTCACACACGCACCGCACCCACTCAAAGGCCCAGAAAATTTTCCGTGTTTTCCCAAACAGGACGAGTAATCGTCCTGATTGGTTTAGTGCGAATATGCATGTGTGTGTGGCCTTGCTGAGAGGAGGAGAGGTGTATCTAATGTCAAACTTCTTGTGCAGATTGCTTTTAAATGCCATTTCTGAACTTGTTTTTTTTATTTCTCCGTAAAGGCCAAAACAATC
This sequence comes from Eudasyphora cyanicolor, assembly GCA_963930755.1. Classification (NCBI taxonomy): domain Eukaryota; kingdom Metazoa; phylum Arthropoda; class Insecta; order Diptera; family Muscidae; genus Eudasyphora; species Eudasyphora cyanicolor. Next base: position 13,249,306 of record OZ005737.1, read on the forward strand.
TATTGATTTTAGCAAAACAGGAGTGAAAGAAGGTTGGCGGCGAAGTAAGCGAAGGAGGAAGAGGTGCCAAGTTTATGGTCACTTTTAATAAGAAACTGTGTGTGTTTTTTGTGTGTGCTACTTTGATCATTTAATGAATTCCATTTATAGGACCTACACAATTCTGTTAAGGACAAAAAGTTATTAAACATAACATTTACTTTCAATTTGTTGTTTCGTATGTCCGTCCTTCGGTCCATCTAACATCTTTATGTGTTTCTCCCAAAAGGACTTCAAGAAATTTCCTATAACACCACAAGCTTCCGCTTGTACGCCGGAGTTCCTGGAGAACGTTCTGCTTGGTCACTGATATTAATTCAATCAAAATGTATTTTATGCTTCGTTGCTTATGAGCAATTTTAATTGGACATTTTAACTTTAGCCCTAAGAATTTGTTTTGTGTTTTAATATTATTTTAGTCCTTTTGCAGAAGAGCAACATAATCGAAAAGATATTTTCATTAGACTCAAACAATGATAAAGAAATTTGGAAAGGTATTTTAAATGACAATAACCAAAGCTATACTATGTGGAATTTTTGAAAATTAATAAGCGTTACGGTTTCAAATTAATACTTATACTAGTTTTCAGCCAACCATTTGGTCCTTTGTGTAGGAAGTGCAGAAAGGGGGAATTACTCGCCCACGTTTACTGAACAATAAACACTTTAAAAAGACGTCCCTTTTCAAAATTTCAAATATTTAAGCAACAATTTTAAATTTCCAGAAATGATATGCCTAAAATTCTGTTCGTAATTTTATTATTACCCCTTCTTTAATTTAATTATCTTGATAAAGCCTCTAACCTCTGTACAAAATTAGCTCAGCAAAAAATTAATTAACTTCTAAACCTCATTAGTGATTTATGTTTTCACTTTCAAGTGTCAACATTTTCACACCTGTCGCTGTTAAAAAACTAAAAAATAAATATTACACTTTGTTAAACAAACCGGAATATATTCTCTGGTAGGGGTAAAATTCAATAAAGTAAGATTTTTATCTCCTTAATTACCTTACCACACCCATGCCCTTTCATATCCTGACTGGCAAACACTCGGTCTTTATTTAATTTGAAAGGAAATAGCCGGAAATTGTAAAACAATAAAGGCACTTAACCACCACTCAAGCAAAGCTGTAGCAATTGAAAACTTGATCATTTAATTAAATAAACTTTTCTAGCAATTTTCAAAGCCACAGCTTCCTCATCCCCATTCAAGGCCCAACAAAAACTCCCCCCTACCCACCAAAAAAAAAATTACATATCAATGAGTTTTTAGAAAATTCCGCCAATTATATTTTTTTTTAGTTTTCTTAATCAATGGAACTAAATCTATTCAATTTATACACTGAAGAAGGACTCTTTAGTGGAGGATTTTTTTTAAATATTCAAAGCTTTGTATCAATGAAGGCCAATTGTAAAAAGCGAATGCCATGTCGAACTGAAAATTGCTTTCTGCCAATTAAGCGGAAAACTTTTTGCATAAAATTTCATTTTACATTTCGTTTGTTTGAGCTGTCTTTTTTTATTCTAAGGAAATGAATGGCACAAAAATAATATTCACAAAAAAAGAGGATAATCAATTTTTAAATGCATTTTAATTAGGGCTAAAGCGACAAAAGGATAATGGTTTTTTATTAGACCGTAACAGATATTTGTATAAAGGACTATAAGCCCAGAAAGATTAGGTGATTAGAATTAACTCTGAAATATCATTGTTCTAAAGGAATTAGGATATGGGCACAATAAAATGCAATAATAATTTAGGATAGTATAATACTTAAAAAATGATATTAAAAGGGAGGGACACTAACGAGCAGAAAAATACTCCGCCAAAAATAAGGCTTTTGGTAGTAATCTACCAAAAAAAAAGCAGCTAAAAAATTATTTTTTTTTTTCAAAATTTGTTCGAAAATTAAAAATTTCCCTTTAGGGAAATTTTTGTTTATGCTCAAAATTTATAAATTATTCTATTTTAGGGTTTCTCTTGCGTGGAAATTATAATTTCCAGCAAAAACAAAAATTTCCCTAAAAATTTCCAAAAAGGGAAATTTTTTATTTTTGGTCCTAAACATAGAATTTGTCATTTTGTAAGTGATGTGATTTGTATAAATCAGATAATCATTTTTAGAATAAAATCTATTAAAAAGTTTTGCAGATTTTAATACAATTTGAGAAACTTCGAACATTTTATCACCAAAGTAGCGCAATGACTTATACAGTGATTGCTGTTTTGCTTTTTTGTTATAGTATATATGTGGTTAAAATATTTTTTTTTTTTTGCAAACTTGGTTCGAAATTTGTATTTATCCTTTAGGGATTTTTTGTTTTAGCACCAAATTGAAAAATTCTTCTATTTATGGGTTTTTCTTGTATTAAAATTAAAATTTACAGCAAAAACAAAAATTTCCCAAAAGTGAAATTTTTTATTCTATTTAACGAGCAGAAAAGTACTCGGCAAAAAATAATGATTTTGTTTAAATAGTCTAGCAACATAAAATTAAATTAAAATATTTATTTTTTTTTCCAAAATTTGTTGCAAAATTAAAATTTCCCCTTTAGGGAAATTTTTCTTTATGCTCAAAATTTAAAAATTCTTCTATTTTAGGGTTTCTCTTGTGTGGAAATTATAATTTACAGCAAAAATAAAAATTTCCCAAAAGGGAAATTTTTTATTTTTGGTCCTAAACATAAAATTTTTCATTTTAAAAGTGATATGATTTGTATAAATCTAATTTTTTTGAAATAAACATCTATAGATTTTAATAAAATTTTGAAAATTATGTGGTTAAAATGCTTAGCTTTTTTTGCTAAATTTGTTGGCAAATTGCAATTTTCTTTTAGGGGTTTTTCTTTTTGCGCGAAATTTGAAAATTTTTCTATTTTTGGGTTTCTCTTGTATTGAAATTAAAATTTACAGCAAAAACAAGTTTCCAAAAAGTGAAATTTTTTTCAATTTTTTTAACAAGCAGAAATGTACTCCGCAAAAATAATGCTTTTGGTGAAATAGTCTACCAAAATAAAATGAATTTAGAAAATTTATTTTTTTCCAAAATTTGTGGGAAAATTAAAATTTCCCCTTTAGGGAAATTTTTGTTTATGCTCAAAATTTATAAAATTCTTCTATTTTAGGGTTTCTCTTGTGTGAAAATAAAATTTTCCATTAAAAACAAAAATTTCCCAAAAGGGAAATTTTTATTTTTGGTCCTAAACACAGAATTTTTCATTTTAAAAGTGATATGATTTGTATAAATCAGATTTCTTTCGAAAAAACATTTTTTAAATAAAATCTATTAAAAAGTCCTGCAGATTTTAATAAAATTTAGGAACTACGAAAATTGTGCCACTAAAATACTTGTAGTGCAATGACTTACGCAATGATTGCTGTTCAACTTTTTTGTTAGTATGTGGTAAAAATATTTAACTTTTTTGCAAAATTTGTTGAAACATGAGGGTTTTTTGTTTCTGCGTGAAATTTAAAATTTACATCAAAAACAAAAATATCTCAGAAGTGAAATTTTTTATTCTATTTAACAGAAGAAAAGTACTACGCAAAAAATAACGATTTTGGTAAAATAGTCTACCAATATAAAATTAAGTTAAAATATTAATTTTTTTTTCCAAAATTTGTTGAAAATTAAAAAATTTCCCCTTTAGCGAAATTTTTGTTTGTGCTCAAAATTTAAAAATTCTTCTATTTGCGGGTTTCTCTTGTATGGAAATTATAATTTCCTGCAAAAACAAAAATTTCCCAAAAGGGAAATTTTTTATTTTTGGTCCTAAACATAAAATTTTTCATTTTAAAAGTGATATGATATGTATAAATCTGATTTTTTTCGAAATACATATACATTTTAAGAATAAAAACTATTAAAAAGTTTTGCAAATTTTAATACAATTTGAGAAACTTCGAAAATGTTATGATCATAGTACTTGTAGCGCAGTGACTTATACAATGATTGCTGTTTAATTTTTTGTATGTGGTTAAAATATTTAACTTTTTTGCAAAATTTGTTGGATAATTGTAGATTTCCTTTAGGGGTTTTTTGTTTTTCCGCGAAATTAAAAAAATTCTTCTATTTTTGGGTTTTTCTAGTATTGAAATTAAAATTCACAGCAAAAACAAAAATTTCCCAAAAGTGACATTTTTTAAAAGTACACCGCAGGAAAAAAGCTTATAGTTGAATAATCCACCAAAATAAAATGAAATTGGAATATTTATTTTCTTTCCAAAATTTGTTGGAAAATAAAAATTTTCCCTTTAGGGAAATTTCCCAAACGGGAAATTTTTATTTTTGGTCCTAAACACAGAATTTTTCATTTTAAAAGTTATATGATTTGTATAAATCAGATTTCTTTCGAAAAAAACATTTTCAAAATAAAATCTATTAAAGAGTTCTGCAGATTTTAATAAAATTTTGAAACTTCGAAAATTGTACCACTAAAATACTTGTGATATGATTTGTATAAATCAGATTTCTTTCGAAAAAAAACATTTTCAAAATAAAATCTATTAAAGAGTTCTGCAGATTTTAATAAAATTTTGAAACTTCGAAAATTGTACCACTAAAATACTTGTAGTGCAATCACTTACACAATGATTGCTGTTCAACATTTTTGTTTGTATGTGGTAAAAATATTTAACCTTTTTGCAAAATTTGTTGAAAAATTGAATTTTTCTTTTAGGGTTTTTGTTTCTGGGTGAAATTTAAAAATTCTTCTATTTTTGGGTTTCTCTTGTATTGAAATTAAAATTTACAGCAAAAACAAGTTTCCAAAAAGTGAAATTTTTTTCAATTTTTTTAACAAGCAGAAATTTACTCCGCAAAAATAATGCTTTTGGTGAAATAGTCTACCAAAATAAAATGAATTTAGAAAATTTATTTTTTTCCAAAATTTGTGGGGAAATTAAAATTTCCCCTTTAGGGAAATTTTTGTTAATGCTCAAAATTTATAAAATTCTTCTATTAATTAAAATTTCCCCTTTAGGGAAATTTTTGTTTATGCTCAAAATTTATAAAATTCTTCTATTTTAGGGTTTCTCTTGTGTGAAAATAAAATTTTCCATTAAAAACAAAAATTTCCCAAAAGGGAAATTTTTATTTTTGGTCCTAAACACAGAATTTTTCATTTTAAAAGTGATATGATTTGTATAAATCAGATTTCTTTCGAAAAAACATTTTTTAAATAAAATCTATTAAAAAGTCCTGCAGATTTTAATAAAATTTAGGAACTACGAAAATTGTGCCACTAAAATACTTGTAGTGCAATGACTTACGCAATGATTGCTGTTCAACTTTTTTGTTAGTATGTGGTAAAAATATTTAACTTTTTTGCAAAATTTGTTGAAACATGAGGGTTTTTTGTTTCTGCGTGAAATTTAAAATTTACATCAAAAACAAAAATATCTCAGAAGTGAAATTTTTTATTCTATTTAACAGAAGAAAAGTACTACGCAAAAAATAACGATTTTGGTAAAATAGTCTACCAATATAAAATTAAGTTAAAATATTAATTTTTTTTTCCAAAATTTGTTGAAAATTAAAAAATTTCCCCTTTAGCGAAATTTTTCGGGTTTCTCTTGTATGGAAATTATAATTTCCTGCAAAAACAAAAATTTCCCTAAAAATTTCCCAAAAGGGAAATTTTTTATTTTTGGTCCTAAACATAAAATTTTTCATTTTAAAAGTGATATGATAAGTCAGATTTTTTTCTAAATAAAAATTTTTTAAATAAAATCTATTTAAAAGCTTTGCAGACTTTAATACAATTTGAGATATTTTGAAAATTGTATCAGTTTATATCTGTCTATCTACTTGTAGGGTATTTTTGTTTTTTCTCGAAATGGATAAATTCTTTCATATCTGCGTTTCTTGTATGGAAATTAAAATTTTCAACAAAAACGAAAATTTGCCTAAAAATTTTCTGAATTTGTTTTGTCTCAAACATAGCATTTTTCATTATCTGATATGATGTCAGATTTTTTTCTAAATAAAAATTTTTTAAATAAAATCTATTTAAAAGCTTTGCAGACTTTAATACAATTTGAGAAATTTTGAAAATTGTATCAGTTTATATCTGTCTATCTACTTGTAGGGTATTTTTGTTTTTTCTCGAAATGGATAAATTCTTTCATATCTGCGTTTCTTGTATGGAAATTAAAATTTTCAACAAAAACGAAAATTTGCCTAAAAATTTTCTGAAGCGGTTTTTGTTTTGTCTCAAACATAGCATTTTTCATTATAGAAATGTTCGATTTATTTAAATCTGATTTCGTTCGAGATAAATATTTTCAGAATATAAACTATTTAACGTCTTTTTAGTTTTGACTATAATTGTAGGGCTGGTGAAAATCGTACGTGAAATGCTGTTTAACTGAGTTATGATAAAATTTGGTTAGAATATTTAAAATTTCCCAAAATTTCTTACAAATGTTAAATTTTGCTTTAAAGAATTTTTTTGTTTTTACTATGAATGAAAAAATACAAGTATAGTTTCATTTTTGTGTTTCTCTTATATGGAAATTAAATATCTCCGCAAAACCAAAATTTTCCCTGAAAACTTTGCCAAAGGGAAAATAAATTCAGTTTATGAATACTTCATTAAATAGTTCAATGATTTCAGTAATAAGTAAATTTTTCGTATCTTAGAATTGGAACTACGTGTTGTATTAGTGATATTAATTTTGAAGTAACATCAATAAACATATCATATCTTCGGTAATTGGAAAGTTATTTTAATGAAATAAAAAATTTGTAAAGACTAAAACATTATTTCCAAATCGTCCATCACAAAAAGGCCTTTTTGCAAGTTTCAAATATATAAAACAAACAATTTCTAACGATATTCTTTAAAATTGCATCCATAGTTTCCTTATTATATCTACATTTTATTTAAGATTCATTATATTTTTATTTTCTTAAATTTTGCCTCAATTGCAAATATGTTAAACGATTTAAATCTAATAGGACAAAACATTTAATGGACCTTAAAAGTATCTATTTACAAAAAGAATAAAATTATAATGCTTTGGCATTATTCAAAACAAAGTTCCAACAACTTTTTAAATAACAAATAACCAAATTAACTTACAACCCTTTAGCATATTTTTTTTGCTAATGTTTTGTGCATTGGGGTTATTTGGGGCAAATATAAAATGAGCAAAACATAAACTTTATCCTGAAATGAAGTTAGCTAACATATCAAGAGTTGGTGGCCTGACATAGTTGGAAATATTTCTCTGAAGCAGAATGTTGCACAGTTGCAACAACGACGACTTTGTGCAACATTTATGATGACAACAATTTGAAATAGTCCAAATCGAAAGACAAAGATCCAAACTTCATTGTTGGACATACATATAACAATGTTAAATATTTTCTTCATCGACCTCCACAGAATTCGCTTAAACTATTTATCCCAGGCTTTTAAAAGAGTTCATTGCTGCTTAGACCAAACGGGGAAAAAAGATACATTTTTGCTGACAAAAAAATGCAGAATATTTATAAAAAGGCCAAAGCAGAAAAGCGCTGAAGATGACAGCGACAAAAATGAATTCAACGACGACAGCCAAAATCGTATTTCTCTGGCAAATATTTGACAAAAAGCCAAAGTGCATACATTTAATGTTTAGTTTGGTAACAAGACTAACAAAAAACTCAGTTTGCAATTGCCCTTTTTTGTCGAATGACATGAAAAGCAGAATAGAATCCGAAGAGAAGAGACCCATTTGAAAATTACTTTATGAGCTCTGGCGGCTGTTTTCAGTTTACATCTCCTTTAAAACAGTTGACAAAGTTAAGGCATTACTGAATATTGGCTCCACATACAAAAAAGGACAAATCGTTGTGGCCAACATTGTAGTGAAGACAAAGTGTCATAAACATATCATAGAGTAAGAACAAAAAAAAAACACAAAAATCCAACATAGATGTTACAAAATTTAGAACAAAAAGGGGCAAAAAAATCTAATTTATTTATTTAATGGAATGTGAAGTCATATGTGGATATTTTGGAAGATGGTGTAGTATTGTTTAGAGTGTGATTTTGGACCCTAATTTCATCTCGATAGTGTAAAAAAATTAAAACTCATGCATATATTTTACAAAATCTCTCTCTTAATTTATAACCTCCCCGGGAATAATATCATTAGAAATCATACGCCTAATAGTTCTACTATTTAAAGCAATCATACATCTAATAGTTCGACAATTTAAATCAATCATCCGCCTAGGAGTTCTGCAATTTAAACCAATGATACGCCTAAGGGTTCTGCAATTTAAACCAACGATACGCCTAAGGGTTCTGCAATTTAAACCAATCATACGAATAATGAGTCTTCAACTAATATCAAGTGAATCGTTAAAGTAGTAAATATGTTTGGGGTAATCTCGTTTCAGGACATTTGTCTGTCTGACAGACAGGTGGACATTATAACTTCCTAAAGGAGAAATTGAATGAATTCAGTTAATTTTGCTCAAACTGAGCAAAATGTTTTCCAAATTGATTCCATTTAGCTTGATGCTATCCATTAGTAGATTTTCTTACTTGTTATCATTTTACTCGAATACTATTTGGTTTCCTATTGAACACTTATCATCCAGAAATAACCTTATACAAGGTCGTCTCTATGGAATCTGGGAATAACAAATTACTGACCACCAGTGCGTATAACAAATATTGATTTCTATCGAAAAGAGAACATAAATTCAACATCACTCATACTCACTCCGCGGTACAAAGAACAATACGTTACATTACAATGCTTTATTTGTAATTTATGTATTTTATTATGTAAGAAAACACATTGCTTTACCCCAACGAAATATTGTGTGGCTTGTCTGCCTTCCTCTCTCCCCCCTCTCTCTCTCTCTTCCACAGAAAAATCTCAATTTCTGTGTTTGTATTTGAAGAGTCGGGGCAATTACTTTGTAACAGAATTGCTTTTGTGGACAATTTTTCACATCACCACTTACTCATACTACCACTCTTTCTCCCGCTCTCTTTCGCCTTGCCTCACTGTGCCTTTAGCAATGATAGTTTTTCTTAACTTTGTTTTCCAATAATAAAATTATGCGATCAATGGAGAAAAAGTAATAAAAATAACATAAACCAGAGAAGAAAACAAATGGAATGGAAACTGCGACGCGAGAGAAAAAAATGTTAAGCGACCAGTTTGTAAATTTAACTGAAATAGTTAAAAATAATTATGCATAAAGTGGAATTATCTTCTTTGCCAGCGGTGGCTTAACTCTCTCTCTCTCTACCCCACAAAAGAATGCCAGAGTTTATTTGTTTGTTATATTTATTGTTTTTGTCTGCGGATATGACAACCGCAACACGGAGAGCAATTAATTTCGTTGCATCCCTTTTCTGTCATGGTTTTTGTCACTCCACTTTAAAACATTTGTTTGCAGAATTGTTGCAAAAAGAACAAAAAAAACCCACTTGCATAAAGTGTAATGAAAAATCCTATAAATATTCCAACCATTCTGCCTCCCCCGGAAAAGGTGTAAAAAACACCTCCCCTTTCCTCCTTTCTCGAACAAGAAACATCACAAAACAACACTTAAATAAATGTCCATAAAAATCTTTCGCTCATTTGTATTTTTTCGTATTTATTTCGAAAACAAAGTGGTCATATTTCATAAACCTCAGAAAAAGTTGTATTTTATTAACAAAAGTTAAAGGAAATGGTAGTTTTTGGTTGTTTTGTACAAAAATAAATCTTGAGATATGGCAGCTAAAATAAATAGCTTGCAAAAAAGGCGTGTTTGCAGAAAAATTTGCCGGCTAATATTAAAGGAATTTTGGATAGAGTGGGAAAAGGAAATAAATGTTATAGTATATGCCAATAGAGATTGAGTTATAGGTAAAAGCCAATACTCTATACTCCTACAAAGAATATATTTATTTCAAGCCCATTCTCACACCAATCGAAATCTCTTTAAATCATTGAAATCCACAACCATTCTTCAAAGTTGTGGCCCTTTTTCTTAGGTGAGCATATAATTAATGTTACTCATACCTCACCATGTACTTAATATAATACTACATATATATGTACATTTTAAAATTTCCGTTTCATATGATTTATATTTTTAATTTTAACAATAGAGTTATTGTTTATAATGCGAAAACAATTGCCGACTAATTTATGTGATTCTCTGAAAAAATAGCGCTCATTTAATTCAAGATTATCGAAACTCAAAATGACTATTTTTAAGGATGATACACTTTAAGTCAGTATAAATAAGTCACTAACATGAAGCGAGGCATTTTAAAGGACTTTAAATACTCCGTTGGTAGCTGATATATTATCTAAAAATTTTCTGAGATTTGTTTATGAAAATTTTAACATTTTTGTTAAAAATTTTAAAAAATTAAAAACAAATTCAAAAAAATGAAATAAAATCAAAAATTTCCGTTCAGGAAAATTTTAGTTTTTGCTTGAAATTGAATAATTGCTTAATTTATATGTATCTCTTTAAAGAAAATTAAAATTTCCAGCAAAATCAAAAATTTTCGTAAAAATTTCCCAAAAGCGAATTTTTTAATTTTGGTCCTAAATATAGGATTTACCATTCTAGATGTCTTAAGTCAGAATTTCTTTGTAGTAAAAGATTGTCACAATAAAAATTATCAAAAATCATTTTTATTTACGATTTTAGTTAGAGTAGTTTAAAATTGTGCTACAAAATACATATATCGCAATTTTATATAATTTTATTGCTGTTAAATTTTTTGTGATATAAAATGTGGCTGGAATATTTAAACATTTTCAAAATTGGTTGGAAAATTAAAATTTCCCTCTTAGGAAAATTTTTATTTGCGATCTCAATTTAACAATTCTTTAATTTTTGGGTATCTCAAAGGAAATAACAATTTCGACCAAAATCCAAAATTTCCCTAAAAATTTCCCAAAAGGGAAATTTTTTATTTTTGGTCCTAAACATAGTATCATAGTATTTGTATTCCAGAAGTGATATAATTTGCCTTAAGTTAGAATTTCTTTCTAATTAAAAATTTTTAAAATAAAAACTATCAAAAATCATTTTTCATTACGATTTTAGTTAGAGCAGTTGAAAATTGTACTACAAAAATACTTTTATCGAAATTTTATATAATTTTATTGCTGTTAAATTTTTTGTGATGTAAAATGTGGCTGGAATATTTAAACACTTTCAAAATAGGTTGGAAAATTAAAATTTCCCTTTTTAGGGAAATTTTGGTTTTCCTCAATATTTAAAAAGTCTTTAATTTTTGTGTATTTCTTCAAAGGAAATAACAATTTCGACCAAAATCAAAAATTTCCCAAAAGGGAAATTTTTTTTTTGGTCCTAGACATAGGATTTTTCCTTTTCTGAATTAAAAGATTGTCGGAATTAAAACTATCAAAATCTTTCCATATTTTTTTTTCAAATTTTAGAGCAGTGGAAAATTTTGTCACAAAAATATTTATAGCGCAGTTTTATATAATTTTAATAATTTATATATAAGTTTTCTGCGATATAAAGGTTAGAAAATTAAAATTTCCTCTGAGGGAAATTTTTATTTTTGATCTAAATTTAAAATTTTCTTAATTTTTGGTTTTCTTTTGGAAGGAAATTACAATTTCCAGCAAAATAATATAATATTATTGATTTTACCTTTTTTGTTGTAAAATGTGGCTAGAATATTCAGAAATTTTCAAAATTGTTTGGAAAATTAAAATTTCCCTCTTAGGGAAATTTTTGTTTTTGGTCTTATGTTAAAAATTCATTAATTTTTGGTTTTCTCTTGGAAGGAAATTACAATTTCCAGCTAAATAAAAAATTTCCCTAAAAATTTCCCAAAAGGGAAATTTTTTATTTTTGGTCCTAAACATAGGATTTTTCATTCTAGAAGTGATATTATTTGTTTTAAGTCAGATTTTTTTAAATAAAAGATTGACAGAATAAAAACGGTCAAAAATCCCAGATATTTTTATTTTTGATCTAAATTTAAAAATTCTTTAATTTTTTGTTTTCTCTTGGAGGGAAATTACAATTTCCAACAAAATAAACATAGGATTTTTTGTTCTAGAAGTGATTTAATTTGTCTTAAGTTAAAAATTTTTGAACTAAAAGATTGTCAGAATAAAAACTGTTACAAATCCCAGATATTATTACAGTTTAAGAGCTGTTGAAAGTTGTGCCACACAACTACTTAAAAAATGAGCGCAATTTAGTGCTATTGTTTTCCACCTTTTTTGTTGTAGAATGTGGTTAGAATATTTAGAAATTTTTAAAATTGCATGGAAAATTTAAATTTCCTCTAAGGAAAATTTTTATTTTTACTCAAATTTTAAAAACTCTTTAATTTTTGGTTTTCTCTTGGAATGAAATTACAATTTCCAGCAAAACCAAAAATTTCCCTAAAAATTTCCCAAAAAGGGAAATTTTTTATTTTTGGTCCTAAATATAGGATTTTTCATTCTAGAAGTGATATTATTTGTCTTAGGTCAGATTTTGTGAAATAAAAGATTGTCAGAATAAACACTGTCAAAAATCCCATTTAATATAACAATTTTAGAGAAGTTGAAAATTGTGCTACAAAAATACTTAAAAAATGAGCGCAGTTACATATAATATTATTGTTTTTCACAATTTTTTTAATAAAATTGGGTTAGATATTTAAAAATTTTCAAAATTGCATGGAGATTAAAATTTTTCTCTTAGGGAAATTTTTGTTTTTAGTCAATTTTTGTTTTTAGTTTAAAAATTCTTTAATTTTTTGGGATTCTCTTGTTAGGAAATAAAAATTTCAAGCAAAACAAAAATTACCCTAAAAATTTCCTTTGGGGAAATTTTTTATTTTTGATCATTAAAATAGAATTTTTCATTAGAAATAATTTTATTTTAGTCGGATTTCTTTCGAAATAAAGGACTCCCAGAATGAAAACTATGAAAAATATTTTAATCCGTCGATGGAGTATGTAATACATTCGTGGCGAAGCAACCTTTGTTTTGGATGGGGGGGTTTGCTGACAATACACCTTTCCATTTAACACATCTGTTGTTTCTCACAAATTGACTGTACAAAAGTAAAACTAGCCTAGTATCTTACTCTATAGCGTATACATATTATTTCCATTTGTTCTATATGTAAGTTTATATTAAACTGTCTGCCTATTTACTACGACGCCCAAAGGCGGACATGAGACGAGACAGTATTTTTTAATATTTCTCTAAAGACTTTGGCCGAAGAATACCTTAGGCATAAAATGTCTCAAATGCAAAATGAAGTGCGTATTTGCAAATAACCCTGACAAGTTATTTTTTATGATAGAGTAGACGAGTCTCGCAAAAGCGAAGGATTGAAAGGCAAAAGTTGTCTCCCAAGGTGGTCGCTATATTTTGTTGCTGCTTTGAGGTCATTGGAGAGAGATAGAAAGAGATGGACCTGTAAGGGTTAAATTCTAAGAGGCCTTCATTTAAAATGTCCAGCTGTTTTAAACCATTAGAAGGATATATACTGCTTCAGTAATTTTTCCCCTCTCCATCCCTTTATTATTTTATATTGAAGAATTTTTCTTTAAACCTCTACTAATCCCACTTAAGGCTCATTATGGGCCTCCCTTTAATTCGATTAATAGACACTTTTACTTATTAAACACTTATTTCATAAAGTCACTTTTTACTTCCTCCTTCTTATTATCCTTCTCAGTGTCCTGGATAATATTTGTCAATTACTTTAGCAACACCCTCCCCATAACTCACAATCTTCTGCATTCCATTTTTTTGTGTCTCTTCTCTTTTGTGGCATCCATCTCTTGTGAGAAGGAACGTGTCTCCTCAAGCCTCATATCCTTTCAAGGATATCTTGATGTAGAGTCATTCAGTTTATAGTGTTCGCTTGCGGTATGGCTAGAGAGTGTGAACCATTTGTTGTCCGGCATCCTTGCATTCCAGGCACGTTCTGTTTGTCTGTCCTGCTGCCTCTACTGCCAGTTGTAGGAAGATGTTTTTTCCCCACAAAACAGCAGAGAGTGCGTTAAGTGTCTGTATCCCAATATGAAGTGTTGATGTACATAAGTGCAAGGACGAGTCACCATTCACCACTCCTGTCAGGTGTTAAAAGTAATTACCATTAATCGGCATAAAATTCTTGAACAGCTCATTTTTATTTAAGCAAAAACTCGAAAACAAAAAACACAACCAGAAGCCTCAAGGTTGAATGTGGAGCAGTCTTCTTGGGGGCTGCCGAGATAAATATCAGCTAATTTTGTTTAGAAAATCTTCGCCACTTGAAGTGGCTTAACTTAACCACTCAAACCTCCCACATCATCATTCATCTTCTTCTCCACCTTTACCATTACCATTCGTCCGTCCATCCGTTTGTCCCTCCAAAAGTCCTTGCTTATTATATATTCCTTTATTCTTTGGCTAAGTATCATTAACATTAATTTAGCTTAATAAGTTCAAGGTTTTTCGTCCTTGTGGTTCTTTCTCGTCATCTTCTCCATTCATTTATAATTTTTGAGGTGTAAAGTAAAAAACAAAAACTACGAAACATTTTGAGAAATTTGTCATAATGTATTTTTAATGAAATTTACTAGCACCTTGATGTCCTGTCTGGGCCTATTTACATTTAGCTATTTTTCTTAATTTCTTTGTAAATTGTTTGTCATTAATTTTCTCGTCATTTTCTTGTCCTCTCTTCACAGTTCGTATTATTGTTCCTGCTTCCCTGGCTTTAGTGGTCAGGATTGTGGTCGTGGTCCTTTGTGTGAAGATCCTCACACGAATATTTGTCAAAATGGTGGAACCTGCAAGTAAGTAGCTACGAAAGAAAATACAAAATACACAAAAAAATAAAATTATTTATGTATATGTATAAAAAAACTGAACGGAAGTATTGTCAGCTGAGATTTTTTCTACAAATTTCCTCATAACTTTAAGATAATGTGAGATTTACATGATAAATTACTAGAATGACGATAAAACCATTTATTTTTTACATATTAAATACAATTATCATTTTCGTTATTTATAAATTTAATATATATTTGAATATTTTGGTATAAATTGAACATTAAAAAAAATAATAAACTTTGCAACATATAAATTTATGTCGAAATTAAATTTTTCTAGAAAATTCCATTGAAACTCTAGAAAATGTTATCAAAATTTTATTTTCTGAAATTTTTTGCCGAAATAACATTTTTCTCGAAATATCGTCTAAATATCATAATTATAGAAAATTTATCAAAGTCCTTTTTTGAAAATTTCCCACAAAATTTTATTCTGTAATTTTTTCCAAATTTTTTTTTTATAAAAGCCGTCAATATAAATTTTTCTAGAAAATTTCATCAAAATTAAACTTTTTTGTGATTACCTATTAATTTATTAAAATTTCATTATTTTAGAAAATTTTGCAAAAATTTAATTTTATTGGAAAATGTCGTGGAAATTTAAACAAATCTGCTTTATTTAATTATACAATTTTGATGTCATTTCATTTATGTAGAAAAGTTTATTAATATTATTTTTTTCCAAAAAAATCATCGAATTTTATTTTCTAGACGATTTCGTAAAAATTTTATTTTCCTAGAATTCCTTGAAATTTATTTTTTTTTAATAAAGGCAAAATTTCATTTTCTGAACAATTTTGTCAACATCTTAGTTTCCTAGAAAATTTAGCGAAATTTTATTTTCCAAAAAATTTCTTCGATTTTAAATATTTGTTTATATGTCTGGGCATTTCGTAATCATTTTAATTTCATAGAAAGTTTTTCCAAATTCTCTTACTTCTCAAAAATGTTGTTGAAATTTAATTATTCTAGAAAATTTTTAAAATTTTGTTTATTTTAGAAAAATTGTAAAACATTTTTTTAGAAATTTTCCTGTAAAATTTTTTCGAAAATTTAATTAAAAAGATTTAATTTTAATTTTTTTTTTTTTTTTTTTTTTTTTTTTTTTAAATTTGCTATAAAATTCGCCAAAATGTATTCATATCTCTAAACTATTTTGTCAACATCTTAATTTCCTAGAAAGTTCTGCGAAATTTTCTTTTTTCTAAAAAAATTGTTCGAGTTTAAATTTTCTAAAAAAAAATTCAAACATTTAATTTCTTACAATATTTTTCTTAGAAAATTTTGTTCATATTGAACAGAATTCATTGAAAGTTTTCCGAGTTCTATCTTTCCTCAAAAATGTTGTTGAAATTTTCTTTATATTAGAAAATGTGTAAAAAATTATTTTTTAGAAATTTCCTGTAAGATGTTGTCTTAAGTTTAATTAAAGAATATATTAAATTTTTCTAAAAAAAATCATTAAAAATTAATTTCCTAAAAAGCTTTGTCGAATTTAAATTTATTGTCAAAATATAATATAATAATGTATTATTTTATAAAATTATAAAATTTCTTTGTTTTAGAAAATTTGCAAGAAATTTAAATTAACTGGAAAAGTTTGTCGAAATGTAAAAAAAAAATAGAGGTCGACTCTAGTATAGAGGAAAAAGAAACCCTGTAATTTTAGAAAATCTGCGAAAATTTATTTTTTTTTTAGAAATTTTCCGTTATCTTAAAATCCGTTAACATTATACTTCCCTAGAAAATTTCGTCAACTTTTAATTTTTTAAAAATTTTGTTTTACAGAAAATTTCTTAGACATATTTTTACTGGAAAATTTTGTCAAAACTAAAAAAAAAACGAAAATGTAATTTTTCTAGAAAATTGCTGAGGCTCTATAAAATTTTGTACTTTATTTTATTTTTAGAATATTTTGGCAAAATTTTATTTTTTGCAAAACACAACATTTTGATTTGAAAAATTTTCAACATTTCTTTATTTTAGAAAATCCGTCAAAGAGGTTTTTAAGAAAATAACCCATTTACAATTTTCTATACAATTGTGTCGAAATTAAATTTTCATAAAATAAAATATTTTTGTAGAAAATTTCATCAAATATTCAAGTTAAAATTTATTTTTCTAGAAGTTTTGTAAAACTAAATTTATTGTCAAGATTTTTTTTTTGATAATTTAATTCTAAAGAAAAATTTTTGTCAAATTTAAAAAAATCTTCAATATTCAAATATAAAATTTATAATTTGGCAAAATTTTATTTTTTGCAAAACACTCAACATTTTGATTTGAAAAATTTTCAACATTTCTTTATTTTAGAAAATCCGTCAAAGAGGTTTTTAAGAAAATAACCCATTTACAATTTTCTATACAATTGTGTCGAAATTAAATTTTCATAAAATAAAATATTTTTGTAGAAAATTTCATCAAATATTCAAGTTAAAATTTATTTTTCTAGAAGTTTTGTAAAACTAAATTTATTGTCAAGATTTTTTTTTTGATAATTTAATTCTAAAGAAAAATTTATGTCAAATTTAAAAAAATCTTCAATATTCAAATATAAAATTTATAATTTTCTAGAAAAAATCTTCAATATTTAATTATAATTATAAAATTTATAATTTTCTAGAATTATATAGAATAGCTTCATGGAAATAAAATTTTCTTGAAAAAATTCCGTTTCTTTCTTTTAGAAAATCGTCGAAAATCTGGATAATTTTGTCAACATTTTAGTTTTCTAAAAAGTTCTGCGGAATTTTCTTTTTTCTAAAAAATTTCTTCATGTCTTTTTAAATAAAAATCTTATTCTAAAAATTTCGTCAACATTTTATATTTTTTTTGTAAATTTTATTTTTTATTTTTTTTCTAGATGTTTTGTCAAAAAACGTAAATTAAGCATTTTTGTAAAGTTCCATTGAAACTCTAAAAAATTGCATCAACATTTATTGAAAAAATTAAAATGTGAAAATTTCTTATTTTTGAAAATGCGTCAAAATTTTTTCATATTTCTTAACAATTTTGTCAAAAAAAATTCTTCCTAGAAAGCTCTACAATATTTTTATAAAATTTTAAGAAATTTAAATTTTCCAGTGAAAAGTTTCCCTGAAACTAAATTTTATTTTTCTAGAAATTTCGTAAAATTTTTTTTGTCCAGAAAATTTTCATCGAACTTTCTAGAAAATTTTATTTTAAAAACAAATAAAGAAATAATTATCTTAAAAAGTCAAAATTTACTTTTCTTCAAAATTTCGTTGTAATTGAATTTTTCCAAAAATTTACTTTTCTTGAAAATTTCGTTGTAATTGAATTGTAATTGCATTATTTTTTTTTTTTTTAATTTTAAAAAATTGCCTCAGTTTTATTTTATCTGAACAATTTGTCATAGTTTTATTTTTCAGAAAAAAATTTATGAAAATTTAGTTTTTCTAAAATATTTAGTAGAAATTGTATTTTCTAAAAACTTTCGTCGAATTTTATTTTCTAGATTTTGTAAAAATTTATTATTTCTAGAAGAATTTCACTGATATTTAATTTTCTCAAACAAATTCAAAATGTATTTCTCTTGGAAAATTTGTCAAAATTTTTTATAATTCTGGATAATTTTTTTATTTTATTTTATTAGAAAGTTCAATGAAACTAATTTTTTGTGAAAAATTTCGTCACATTTTTTCAAATACAAATCTTTTTCTTAAAAAAAACTTTAAACATTTTTATACATTTTTGTTGAAAAAATTTGGCCAAAATTTCCCAGAATTTCCATTTTCCAGAAAATTACGAAATTTTAATAATTTTTTTGCAAATAATTTTTGCTACAAAATTTCGTAGAAGTTAATTTATTTTTAAATTTAATTGTTGTAGAATAATTTTATTGAAATGTTATTTACTTAAAATATATCAAAATTTCATGTTTTAGATAATGTGTAGAATTTTTTCTTCATGTTTCTTGACAATTTTGTCAAAAGAGTTCTTCCTAGAAAAAATGCAATTTTTTCTATAAAATTTTCAGAATTTTTAATTTTCCAAAAAAAATTTCCTTGGTATTAAATATTTTTCTGGAAATTTTGTTTAAATTTTATATTCCCAAAAATTTCCTAAAATGTAATTTTATCAAGAAATATTTCATCGAATTTTCTCGAAAGGTGTTTTATTAATAAAACAACTGAAAAAAATAATTTTAATAAAAAAGGTTTTTTTATTAATAAAACAAATGAAAAAATAATTTTAATAAAAAGTTCTGCGTAAATAAAAAAATTTGACTTTTCTTGAACATTTTGTTGTAATTGAAATTTAAATAAAATGCTTTAACATCATTTGTCTTTTCTAAAAATAAAGTCAAAATTGTTTTAAAATGTTAAAGAAATTGTCAGTTTTATTTTATCTATAGAATTTGTCAAATATTATTTTCGGTGAAAGTTCTGCTGTTTTTTTTTTCTAAAAAAATTAAAATAAAAAAACCTAAAATATTGTCGAGATGTGAAATTCAGACCCATTAGGGCCTCAGGACCCAAAAAATTTCCCTGAATTTTTATTTTCCAGAAAATGTAAAAACCTTAATAATTTTTTCACAAATGATTTTTTTCTACAAAATTTCGTACAAATTAAAATTTTGTTAAAGCTTAAATTCTTGTTAAAAATTTCATTGAAATTTAATATTTTTAGTTTATATAATTTTCAATTTTTTTTTCATGTTCCTTGACAATTTTGCTAAAAAATTTCTTCCTAGAGAGTCCTGCGATTTTTTTCTATAACATTTTAAGATTTTATTTTTTTTGCCAATTTTGTCTAAATTTTATTTTTCTAAAAATTTCGTAAAATTATATTTTTCCAGAAAATTTTCATCGAATTTTTTCAAAATTTTTTTTCGAAATTTTTTTATTAAAAGTAATAATTTTCCAAGAAAGTTCTGAAAAATTAAAAATTTACCTTTCTTGAAAATTTCTAATTTTCAAAAAATAAAGTCAATTTGTTTTTAAATGTTAAAAAATTGCCCCATTTTTTTTATTTGAAATTTTTTCAAAATTTTATTTCCCGAGAAAGTTCTTTTGATCTTTTTTCTAAAAATTTGTACAAAATTATTTTTTTCTAAAACAGTTCGTAAAAATTAAAGATACAAATTTTTTTTCCTTAAACATTGTCGAGTTGTGGGACTCGGACCCATGTGGCCCTCAGGAAACAGGAAATAGATCGAGTCTGATCAATATTATAGTCAAATGAAATTTTTCGTAGATTGCAAATATGACTGAGGGGGTCTTCCGAGACTGTCCTGGAGGGACTTGAAATATGGGTATTATGCATTAATAGAACAAACACCGTCTAAAGAGTTACCACGAGACAGGCTTTCGGCTGGGGCTAAAGCCTGTCTCGGCTAAGTGGACTAAACAAAGTCTTCCTGCGTGGTCGACCTTCGGCCTGGCTTAAAGATTCTTTCTCCCTCTATGCGGCTCCCGGGAGGAAGCTTGATATAATTGAATACACATCTGTAATCTACGGGGATTTTTCTCTCATTTGAGGTCGTATTATGTACGGACTATACCCATTTTTTAAGACTCTCTGAGGACTCCCGATAGAATGCAAAAAATCAATATATTTCATGTTATAATGCAAGAAATATGATTGCTGCGTATACTCAATATCAATCACTCTGAAGGGAGTCCTTTTTATTGTATCATAAAAGTCAGTTTCATATTTTAGGTAATTTTTTCTTTTTCTATTCCTTGTAAAAGTTTTAAACGCCTGTTAAATCATTTTTTTGCAACATCTGCCGATTAACATTCCATAATTTTATGAAAATAATATTGCGAATTTTTAATAATGTATCGTAAATATTTGAAAAATTCCTTAATAATACATACCCGCTTGGGAACTTAGAGCTGATTTAAATATCAAATGCCAAATTTTGTTCGTTTTTTTTTAATAGCCAAAAATCCAGACATTTGCCCATAACTTTTTAAGTCTCCAAAAGGGAAAAGGGCATTAATATGCACAGCTGTTACCTGTTATAAGTTTCGATGGCGATATCGTTCATCGATTTTTTTTGGTAATATTTTTTGTCCTTTCCCAAAGCCCTTAAAGTAATAACAATATTTTAAAAGACAGGAGAAAGCATATTTTGCAGATGGAGAGGGGTCTTAGCAGAACTTAAAGACATCTCTCTTGTAATGGGGTTTATGTCTTTGTAATACTCTCTAGAGGTCAGGCCAAGGCAAAAAGGATCTATGTAATTTGATTTGTTTGCATAATAAAGTAAAATTACTTCCTCCCCTTTCCTTAAAATATTCCTTCAAAGCTCTTTAACATTACTCTAGTTATCTCAGATATTACCAGAGGAACTCCTCCCCATTGATTTCTGTTTTTTTGGGATATCCTGGAGTGTCTTTCGTTTTGCTAACACAAAAAAGTGTCAAATTACCCATAAAATGATGTCAAATCATTTGAGTATAAAACCTGAAGAAGAGCCAGCATAACTAAATCTCTTTGTAAGGGCGGAAGTGGACGAGGAGAAAGGCATTGACAACCATGGTCTCTATTTACCATGGCCAGGGGAAACTATGAACAGAGCAGCTGAAAGTTAAGATTCGACATATACACATTCACGCTAACAGCTCCGTAATTTATAGATAGGAAAAGTGTTTTTCCTTTTTTGCTTACTGCGGTAATAATTGGTCTTGCACGTTTACGACTACCACTACTCGTTGAAAATATACCTTTGGGAATATACCTCATCCGGATGGCAGGTTATTTTTCTTCTTTAGCCCCTCCATACTCCATATGACCATTTTCACACACCACCTCCTTCCCCACTGTGGTATCATAAGCAGGACACGTTTGCCTGTCATATCTTTACAGGCAACCCCCGAGAACACCCACATACCAACTCATTCGATCAGATGTCTGGGGGGTATATAAAAGTGAAGATGAAAAACAAATATTTCTTGGAAAGGTCTTCAAAACAAATTGTAAATGATACGGGTTTTAATATCAACATCCTATCGCAAAACCACGTGGAATAGACAGAAGACAACTTGTCCAAAAAATATGCCTTTTTCCGCTATAAGTTTAGTAGCCAAGAAACAATAAAAATCAACAACTGCCGCCAACGCAAGAAGGGACTAAAAAGGTATTTCACAAAATCCTTCTTTCATATTTCCTATTAATATTCTTCGAAAGGGAAACCCATCAAGTTAAGTCAAATACATTCCATACACATAACCATTGACATCCTTTTTCATTTATTTAAGTTATTGACACAAAAGCCCACAAATCCTGTAAATATCCTTTGTGATATTAGGATTTAGCTATTTGTACCAAATTTTTTTTCTTCTTG
The DNA here is from genome assembly GCA_963930755.1 of Eudasyphora cyanicolor. Lineage (NCBI taxonomy): Eukaryota > Metazoa > Arthropoda > Insecta > Diptera > Muscidae > Eudasyphora > Eudasyphora cyanicolor. Next base: position 13,271,492 of record OZ005737.1, read on the forward strand.
GAATTGCCGAGGGAAAAACACCTGATACTTTAAATAAAAAATTTAAAGCTTACTTTTCTAGTAATTATGATTAATGATCTTGGAGTTTGGAGTGTAATAAATACCAGGATATTTAAGAACAAAATAAATGGGGAGAAAATCCGAATTGACTTGAGAAAAAAAAAATCAAAAATTCAAGATAACTTTCAAAAGTTCCTTTAAAATGTTTGAATATTATCTTAAAGATTTTAATGTAATGCAGGAATTTTTGTGGTAAACTGTTGGGGATCTTAGTGTCGATAAATTGTGATGAGAGGTATATCAATGGAAGGACAACCTTTAAATAACGTGCATAATTATATTACTTGAAAATGTTTGTTTTAGCAATAATTATTTTTCTGCTAATTACAGTAAAAGGTACACCGATTCGTATAAGTAATATAAATTCGGATTGAACAAACAATAATAGTAGCCCCAGTAAAGGTGATGCAATTTACAATATGTTTTAAAACCTCAAATTTGCTATCAAATAAAAAATACGAAGTTTTGCCATAATGTCTTATAAATTGCATAAATTCTTATTAATTTTTGGACAAACCCCATTAAAACAATCGAATTCACATACCAATTGATAGACTAATTTTCAGTTATTGTCACTATAGGAACAAATTCTGTAATTACTTTTCCATATCCTGGTCCACCTATTTTTCTAAAATATTGCCAAGAAAAATACTTAAAATTTAAAGTTTATGTTCTAATAATTTTGGTTGAAGATCTTCGTTTGATCTTATTAAATTCTAGGATATTTATATAACAGTAAAAAATAAACATAATATATTGTTGAATATCGTTTATTATTTTTTAACAAAAATCTTCAATATTTGCCAAATTATACACAAAAAAACTATATATGCTCTACACGAATTTTTGTGGTACACTTTTGAGGCCCTTACTTACCTTAAATAGCAATGAAAGGTTTATCAATGCAGAGATAATATTACAACAACGTACAGAATTATATTACTTAAAAATACTTGTTTTAACAATTATTATTTTTTTGGTATTTACTATACAAGGGACACCGATACGTATAAGTAACATTAACTCGGATTGAAAAAACAATAATATTAGCTTCAGTGAAGATGTACATTTTATAATATGTTTTAATACCTTAAATGTACTCTGAAATATTAATGTACTATGAAATATAAAAATAAATTTTTATGCCGTGATGTCTTATTGTATATTTTCAATTATTTTTGAAGAATCCCCATTAAGTCAATTGTATTCATATACCCATTGATGAACTGTTTTTCAGTTATTGTCTGTTTATGAGGAAATCCTGTAAATCTTTTGTCATATTTTTGTCATTAAATTTGTCTAAAATAGTTCTTGGATTTGCCAAGAAAAATACCTGAGACTTCAAATAAAAATAAATTTGATTAATTCTCTTTGATGGCACTTATTAAATTCTGGGATCTATAAAAAATGGAGGAAAATCAATGATAAATAGTATAAAACAAATTAAATTAAAAAAAATAAAATTGTCAATATTGTCAATACTAAAAGAGATTAAATGCTCTATCGGAATTTTTGTGGTACACTTTCGGGGTCCCTACTGTCCCTAATTGTAATGCTAGTTATATCAATGGAAGGATAGACATACAACAACGTGCAGAATTACATTACTTTAAAATAACTATATCCAGAATGATTATTTTCTTGCTATTTATCAGAAAGGAACACCGATACGTATAATTAATATTAATTCGAATTGAAGAATTATGATGAAGAAAATTAATGTTATTGTCAATTTATGAACAGATCATTTAAATCATTTGGCATATTCGGGTTCATTTATTTCTCCAAAATTCTTCTTGGAATTGCCAAGAACAATACCTGAGACTGCTTATAAACAATTTGTGTTCCAATAATTTGGATTAAAGATTTAGGTTGGAACTCATTAAATTCTTAAATATGTATAAGAAAAAAAAACAATAAATGGGATGACAAATATAATTAATATCATTCATTATTTTGTAACAAAAATCTCGAAATTTTTCAATACAATCTAAATGAGAGAAAATACTCTGCATGGATTTTTGTGGTACACTTTTGGGGTCCTTACTGTCCCTAAATTATAATGCTAGGTATATCAATAGAAGGATAGACATACAACAACGTGCAGAATTACATTACTTTAAAGTATGTATATCCAGAATGATTATTTTCTTGCTATTTATCAGCAAGGTACGCCGATACGTATAAGTAACATTAATTCGAATTGAAGAAATATGATGGGGAAAATGAAATGTCACTAGATTAGAAGGACAGTATTACAACAACATGAAGAATTATATTACTTTCACATACTTACATTCACAATGAGTATTTTTTCGTATTTTTATCAACACAATGTACACCGATACGTATAAGTAACATTAATTCGGATTAAATAACTAGTAATCATTGCCTCTGTAAATGTGAAGTATTTAATACCTTACATAAAGCTAAACAAAGAAAAGTTTTGGTGCAATGTCCTACAAGTTTCATATTTCCTATTTATCTTTTGAGAAACCCAATTAAGTCAAATGAATTCACATACCGATTGGTAATCTGTTATTGCCAATTTATGAACAGATCACGTAAATCATTTATTTCTCCAAAATTCTTCTTGGAATTGCCAAGAACAATACCTGAGACTGCTTATAACAAATGTGTGTTCCAATAATTTGGATTAAAGATTTAGGTTGGAACTCATTAAATTCTTAAATATGTATAATAAAAATAGAAAACAAAAAAAAACAATAAATGGGATGACAAATATAATTAATATCATTCATTATTTTGGAACAAAAATCTTGAAATTTTTCAATACAATCTAAATGAGAGTAAATACTCTGCATGGATTTTTGTGGTACACTTTTGGGCTCCTTACTGTCCCTAAATTGTAATGAAAGGTATATTAACGGAAGGATACTCTTACAGCAACGTGTAGAATTGTATAATTTTAAATTATTTATATTCGGAATGATTAGTTCCTCGCCATTTATCAACACAAGGTGCACCCATGCGTATAATTAACATAAATGAGAGTAAATATCTGTAAATCCTGTAAATCCTTTGTCATTAAATTTGTCTAAAATAGTTCTTGGATTTGCCAAGCAAAATACCTGAGACTTCAAATAGAAATAAATTTGATTAGTACTCTTAGATGGCACTTATTAAATTCTAGGATCTATAAAAAATGGAGGAAAATCAATGATAAATAGGATGAAACAAATTAAATTAAAAAAAAAATTAAAATTGTCAATACTAAAAGAGATTAAATTGTCTATAGGAATTTTTGTGGTACACTTTTGGGGTCCTTACTGTCCCTAAATTATAATGCTAGGTATATCAATGGAAGGATAGACATACAACAACGTGCAGAATTACATTACTTTAAAATATTTATATCCAGAATGATTATTTTCTTGCTATTTATCAGCAAGGTTCGCCGATACGTATAAGTAACATTAATTCGAATTGAAGAAATATGATGGAGAAAATAAAATGTCACTAAATTGGAAGGACCGTATTACAACAACGTGAAGAATTATATTACTTTCACATACTTACATTCACAATGAGTATTTTTTCGCTTTTTACAACCCAATGTACACCGATACGTATAAGTAACATTAATTCGGATTAAATAACTAGTAATCATTGCCTCTGTAAATGTGAAGTATTTAATACCTTACATAAAGACAAACAAAGAAAAGTTTTGGTGCAATGTCCTACAAGTTTCATATTTCCTATTTATCTTTTGGAGAAACCCAATTAAGTCAAATGAATTCACATACCGATTGGTAAACTGTTATTGTCAATTTATGAACAGATCACGTAAATCATTTATTTCTCCAAAATTCTTCTTGGAATTGCCAAGAACAATACCTGAGACTGCTTATAAACAATTTGTGTTCCAATAATTTGGATTAAAGATTTAGGTTCGAACTCATTAAATTCTTAAATATGTATAAGAAAAAAAAAAACAATAAATGGGATGACAAATATAATTAATATCATTCATTATTTTGTAACAAAAATCTCGAAATTTGTCAATACAATCTAAATGAGAGTAAATACTCGGCATGGATTTTTGTGGTACACTTTTGGGCTCCTTACTGTCCCTAAATTGTAATGAAAGGTATATTAACGGAAGAATACTCTTACAGCAAAGTGCAGAATTGTATAATTTTAAATTATTTATATTCGGAATGATTAGTTCCTCGCCATTTATAATTTATCCTGTTAATCCTTTGTCATATTTTTGTCATTAAATTTGTCTAAAATAGTTCTTGGATTTGCCAAGAAAAATACCTGAGACTTCAAATAAAAATAAATTTGATTAATACTCTTAGATGGCACTTATTAAATTTTAGGATCTATAAAAAAAAATGGAGGAAAATCAATGATAAATAGGATGAAACAAATTAAATTAAAAAAAATAAAATTGTCAATACTAAAAGAGATTAAATTGCCTATAGGAATTTTTGTGGTACACTTTTGGGGTCCTTACTGTCCCTAAATTATAATGCTAGGTATTTCAATGGAAGGATAGACATACAACAACGTGCAGAATTACATTACTTTAAAATATTTATATCCAGAATGATTATTTTCTAGCTATTTATCAGCAAGGTACACCGATACGTATAAGTAACATTAATTCGAATTGAAGAAATATGACGGAGAAAATGAAATGTCACTAAATTGGAAGGATACTATTACAACAACGTGAAGAATTATATTACTTTCACCTACTTACATTCACAATGATTATTTTTTTCGTTTTTTATCAACACAATGTACACCGATAGGTATAAGTAACATTAATTTGGATTAAATAACTAGTAATCATTGCCTCTGTAAATGTGAAGTATTTAATACCTTACATAAAGACAAACAAAGAAAAGTTTTGGTGCAATGTCCAACAAGTTTCATATTTCCTATTTATCTTTTGGAGAAACCCAATTAAGTCAAATGAATTCACATACCGATTGGTAAACTGTTATTGCCAATTTATGAACAGATCACGTAAATCATTTATTTCTCCAAAATACTTCTTGGAATTGCCAAGAACAAGACTGCGTATAAAAAATGTGTGTTCCAATAATTTGGATTAAAGATTTAGGTTGGAACTCATTAAATTCTTAAATATGTATAATAAAAATAGAAAACAAAAAAAAAAAAACCAATAAATGGGATGACAAATATAATTAATATCATTAATTATTTTGGAACAAAAATCTTGAAATTTTTCAATACAATCTAAATGAGAGTAAATACTCTGCATGGATTTTTGTGGTACACTTTTGGGCTCCTTACTGTCCCTAAATTGTAATGAAAGGTATATTAACGGAAGAATACTCTTACATTTTAAAATATTTATATTCGGAATGATTATTTCCTAGCCATTTATCAACACAAGGTACACCGATACGTATAAGTAACATAAATTTGGATTGCATAAATAATAATCGTAGCCTCTGTGAAGGTGAAGCAAATTATAATATTTTTTAATACCTTAAATTTTTCTCCCAAATATTTGTCACAACTACAAAATTAAACAGTTCTGTCGCTATGTCGTAAAAAATGCATATTTCCTAATATTTTATGTTTCTAAAACTGTTTTTCAGTTTTGGCCAATTTAGGAAAAGATCCTTTAAACCAATTGCAACATTCGGGTTCATCTATTTCTTCAAAATACTTCTTGGAAGTGCCAAGAAAAATACATATATAAAAAGTTTGTGTTCCAATAATTCTGATTAAAGATTTGCGTTGGAACTCATTAAATTCCTGGATATATGCAAAACAAATGGAAAAAAAGAATATTCATTTATATCATTTATTATTTTGTAGCAAAAATCTTAAAAATTGTTCACTATTATCTAAAAGAGATCCTCCACACAGATTTTTGTGGTACACTTTTGAGCTCCTTCTAGACCCTTAATTGCAATGAAAGGTATATAATGGAAGGATGGTCTTACAAGAAAGTGCAGAATTATATTACATTCAAATATTTATATTCGCAATAATTATTTTCTCGCCATTTATCAACACAAGGTGCGCCGATACGTATAAGTAACATTAATTCGGATTGAATAAATAATAATGATAGACTCTGTAGATATAATGGAATTTTCAATATGTTTTAAAACTTTAAATTTAATTCAAAATATTTGTCATAACTACAAAAAATACAAAGTTTTGTCGCCATGTCGTGCAAATTTCATATTTCCTATTAATCTTTTTCTCCAAAATACTTCTCGGAATTGCCAAGAAAAATACCTGAGACTGCTTAAAAAAAGTTTGTGTTCCAATAATTTTGATTAAAGATTTAGGTTGGAATTCATTAAATTCCTGGTTATTAGTAGCAAAAATAGAGAACAAATAGACAATAAATAGGATTTGTGACATAAAATTTAAAAATTTGTCAATATTATTTAAAAGTAACTAAAAACACTAATTTTTGTGGTACACTTTTGGGTTCCTTACTGTCCCTAAATTGTAATGAAAGGTGTACCAATAGAAGGATAGTCTTACAAGAAAGTGCAGAATTATATTACATTCAAATATTTATATTTGCAATGATTATTTTCTCGCTATTTATCAACACACGATACACCGATACGTATAAGTAACATTAATTCAGATTGAATAAATAATAATCGTAGCCTCTGTGAATGTGAAGCGAATTAGAGAATGTTTTACTACCTTAAATTTCTCAATTGAGACAACCCATTGAGAAACTGGTTTCTCGAAAACTGCACTTTTCTACTTTTCACATGGGCCTAAACCTCCTCGTATGTATATATGATATCCAAGGATATTTTCTTTTAAATACCCTACACAAATTTTGTGGTACACTTTTGGGCTGCTTAAAGCCCAAGTACTTCAATAGTTAGAAGTACTTCAATGAAAAGTTTGTCTCCTAAGGTGCTGCAGAAATGTATTACTTAAAAATATTTATATGCAGAATTATAATTTGGGCATTGTTTATTAAATTAAGGTACACCGATACGTATTAGTAACATTAATTCGTATTGAATAAAATTATAGCAACCTGTGTTTTTTCACAGTGTTTTGCCGCAATCATGAATATATTTTAATATCATTAATTTGTTCTAAAATATTTCGTATAAATACCAAAAGGACGGTTCTATAATTTTTCATATTTCCTATTAATATAATTTGAGGAAACCCATCATGTACATAAAATACATATACACTGTATGTAAGTACATCCTTTGTTTTCTTACTGTAACAGTTAAGGTCGCCAATCCTTTGTGATGTTCTGGCTCGGCAATTTCGCAAAAGCATTCTTGGAATTACCAACATCAACTTCAGAACTTGGAAACTTTACATGAACAGTTTTAAATTTGCTTTATGATAACTTTATTTTGGGGTAATCTTAGTTGGAATTAAATAATTGTCAGGGCATTTGGAAGGAAAGTAAAACTTATCAATATCATACATAGTGTTAGGAAACCCAAACTTGAAATTTTCTATAAGTTTCACAATACATAATAGCTTAAAAGACTTGCCTTGGGGAATTTGATTTAAATAACAACATATTTTCATAATCATTTGATATTGCTGCTAAGAATTTCTTTCGATTTCATAATACTCGTAATAATATTAACAAATAAAATACTTCAAGCCATTGTAAAACGAATACAAAGTACTCAAGACATTTGTTGTTAAATTAATTTATATAGAAAAGCTCTATGAGTAGGATTTTCTATAATACAAAATTAGCGTAGGCCAAATAAAATAATAGCCAAATAAACAATATAATTCCCTCAAATGTATTTATAGAATGGAAAAAAGCTTTTCTCAGAATGTATGCAATTTAATTTTAATGTGATAATACTCCCAACTCCTACGACAAGATTATTGTAAATATATATTGTATTTTTGTTTTTGGTTTGTTCTTTAAATCGTTATTGAATTGTCACTAGGATATTCTCCAGGTTTTAAACCATCTTTGCCTCTATTATGTATTATAGAATGCAAATTTGTTGTTCTCAAAAGGCTAAAGCAAATACAATAGCGGTATGAGGAGCTGAGCTGTTAAGTAATCGTATTTGCTTCACCGTTTTTAGAAAAACTTTGCATTCTATAGCACAAAATAGAGACAAAGATGTTCTAAAAGCCAGGAGAATATACCCTCACTTTAGTGTGACGAGGGTATACATAATTTGCTACGGAAAAAAGTGTAACACGTCGAGGGAGTGACCTAAGACCCCAAGTATGTTCGGAGGAAATCCGTTTTGGGTCATTTTAAGTCGAATGAGCAATGTCCGTCCGTCTGTCTGTCTGTCTATGGCTGGTGCGCACGATAACTCTCGAAAGGAGTAACCGATTGACCTCAAATTTGGTATGTGGTAATATTTTTTTCTATCTCCGGCTATGTTCGAAGATGGGCCATATTGGTCCACTCCTTGTAATATCTCCCCCACAAAGGGTTAAAATGTTGTGAAATATTGATTCTTTAATAACTGCTATACTACTTATTCGAATCTTTTGAAATTCCACACATAGTATTAGCTTATTAGTCGCTATCAACTCGAGAAAAATGGGCGAAGTCGCCACTTCCCTTTTGGTACCTCCCACACAAATGCATAATTTTGCACCAAAAGTTAACAGCTTATAACATTAATAACAGTGTATACAAATACTTGAAATTGTGTACAGTATTATGCTTTTATATTGCCTACAGTCCAGGGAAAAATGGGTGTTGTTGCCACGCCCCTTTTGGTACCTCCCACACAAAGGTACCTTTTTGCACCAAAAGTTAACAGCTTATAACATTAAAACCAGTGTATAAAAATACTTTGAATTTTGTACAGTGTAATGTTTTTATAGTGTCTATAGCCCTGTGAAAAATGGGCGTTATTGCCACGCCCCTTTTTGTACCTCCCACACAAAATGCCCAAATCATACCAGAATTTAATGTCTCATAACGTTTATACCAGTGCACATAAATGCTTATAAGTCGACACAGTGCAATGAATTTAAAGTATCTAATATTCAGCGAAAAAAAGGTGTATTTGATAAACCCCTTCTGGTACCTCCCACACAAATTGACAGAATAATTCGAGTAATATTCAATATTATATACTCACAAAGTGAGGGTATACCTTAGTCGGTTTACCCGACTGAAACTTTCTTACGTTTAATGAAGCGTTTTAAAATGTCTTCAGTACTATTGTTTAGTATTTAAGTTTAGCTAAGTTTAAAGATTTCCTTTGTATGTTCAGTAAATGACTGCCAAATTCATTACTTTCTTATGACCTGGGGATCGTATGAGTTATATTAATGAATTTTGTGGTACACATTAAAGACACTTACTGCTTTAAAATAGATATTTCAAGTATAACAATCAAAACTTTTGCTTCCAATAATATGCAGAATCCTTTTTTTAATTTATGTTTAATGATTCTACATTTTACGGCCTACTCTTTCGATTAGATTAATGTATGTACATATATTTTTAAGATGTCCTTTTATATCTGAAATATTTTCAATACTTGTAGTTACTAAAGGGTTATACAAACAGAGGTTTCATTTTGATATATGATGTCAAATATATATATTTTTTAAAGGAAATCATCAGATGTTTATTTTATTGTAAAGAGGAGGATATGCCCGGAAATGGCTTTACATTTCGCTTGCAGGACCATGTTCTTTTCATGAAATTTTTCATTATCAATACACACATTTGTGGGTGTATATCCTTCATAACTTCACCATTTTCTCCTATGAGGGTTGAATCGAGTGTGGGCCATTGACATAGACCTTATCTATCTCACGATCAGGAAACTTTTCAGGCAAAAGGGCGTTGACATCGTCTTTTTTGGCACGCAGAGCTGTCTTATTAAAAATATACGTCGTCCACATCACTATCTTCCAATCCGCCCACATAGAATCATTAATCATTGCTAGATAGTACAATCTATTCACCAATGACACCGCCAGACCCAAAACCGCTCATTTACTCATTGCTTTCTAAGGTCTAGGGGTCGTATGAGTTATATTATATTTTTTTATATTTTGTGGTACACATTAAAGGTCCTTACGAATCTCTTTTAGATATTCCAAATATAATGATAGAATGTTATTTCTCCAACAATGTGCAGAATAATGCTTTTACTTTATTTTCAATAGTTCTAACTACTCAGAGATACTAACACAGTACAGCATTTTTCAGCTCATTGATTTGGTGCTCAATTCTTAGAATTGAACGTGAAAGTAGCCCCAAAAATAAGAACTTCTGCATCATTCGTTTAGTCAAGTTGGCTCAATTAATAATTTATTGGCCATACGAATTTGTTTGCTCAACGTGGATTTTTAGCACTTTTTCTATATTTTTTCTCGGTATACCGTACGGAATATCTCTTTTGTGTCTGAAGCAAAGTTGTAGATATTGAATGAAAATAATGCGAAAAAATAGAGACAAAATAAATGATAAATGGGATGACAAAAATATAATTTTTTATTTAGTAACAAAAACCTTTAAAATCTAAAAGAGCCTGAAAACTCAACACGGATTGTGGTACACTTCCGGGGTCCTTACTTACATTAAATTGCAATGAAAGCTATATTAACGGAAAAATAGTCTTACAACAACGTGCAGAATTGTATTATTTTAAAATATGTATATTCGGAATGATTATTTCCTCGCCACTTATAAACACAAGGTACACCCATGCGTATAAGTAACACGTATAAGTAAAATAAATAATAATCATAGCCTCTGTGAATGTGAAGCAAATTCGAGTATTTGTTTAATACCTTTAATTTTCTCCAAAATATTTGTTATACATGTCGTTATTGTCAATTTACGAACAGATCCTGTAAATCATTTGCCATACTTGGGGTCACTTATTTCTGCAAAATACTTCTTGGAATTGAAAAGAAAAATACATGAAACTTCTTATAAACATTTTTGCTCCAATAATTTTGAGATTAAGATTGGGATGGAACTCATAAAATTCCAGGATATCTGTAATAAAAATAGAAAAAAATATACAATCTCCATTTATATAATTTTGGGGGATAAGGGAAATGCAAATCCAACTTCCAAATCCACTGTCCAATGGACTTGGTGGACCTGTTGAAGCCAACGAGGCTCTGTCGACCGACCCAAGGTGGTATAACCTTTATATGTTGGCATGGCGGCAATCTGGCAGCCCCAGCACCAGGATCGGATGCGTTAGCCTAATCAGCTGGCCATCTTAAAAACAATGATTACCGAAAACTCTGCAAACAATATAGGCCCTATGCTCCTTATAGGAACAACGAGAACATATTTATATATATACTAGACGTTGTCCTGCCCGTTCAGTTTGGATTGAATTGATTTGTTATTCATTGACATTTCATTCAAAAATGCAGACATTCCGAGTTTCAGGAAAAAATCAGAAAAAGGTGTATTGGACATAAGTCCACTACAGCACCATCTACCGGTTAGAATCATACATACAAATTATTATCAAGACGAACCACACATTTTTTTAGTTTCAGTCAAATCGGTCTGCCAATGCGGATTTTGCAAATAACTTGACCACTCCTCCATTTTTCGGTTATAATAAAGATGACCCCGAACTGAACCTAATGTAAAATTTTTAGCTTTTATGGTTTTGGAGATAATGAGTTACTAACAAACGTACAAAGGATTTTATATATAACGATAATTTATTATTTTGTAAAAAAAATCTAAAAAATTGTTCAATATTATCTAAAGGAGATCCTCTGCATAGATTTTTGTGGTACACTTTTGGGCTCCTTAATGTCCCTTAATTGCAATGAAAGGTATATAATGGATGGATATTCTTACAACAACGTGCCGAATTGTATTTCATTCAAATATTTATATTCGCAATAATTAATTTCTCGTATTTATTAACACAAAGTACACCGATACGTATAAGTAACATTAATTAGGATTAAATAAATAATAATAAAGCCTCAGTGCATCCAGTGCCTTCAACATCGCAAACATGCCCAAAAAAGTTATAAAATATCTGCTAGTAAAATATTGAAAAATACATATACCAGAAATTTATAAAACAGAACAGAACATTTTTGCGATTTTTAAGGCACTGGATGCACTTTTTCCGGGTAGGTTTGTTCCGCATTTTTTTCTCCTATTCAATATCTGCTAAAAATCCACCTTGAACAAAAATATTCGTATGGCACTTAAATTATTAATTAAACCAACTTGACTAAACGAATGATGCAGAAGTTCTTATTTTTGGGGCTTATTTCACGTCCAATTCTCAGGATTGAGTCCCAAATCAATGAGCAGAAAAATGCTGTACTGTGTTATTTTCTTAAAGTACCCGATGCCCCAGGACAGCGTCATCGCTCCTTAATGCATAATTCAAATACAGGATACGCTTTAGTTGAAAAATACCTACAAGATAACTTATTTCCCTTACATTGTTCCACTATATTTCTACAAATGACCATGTGGGCGTATGAGAGATATTACTGCTTTATTATAAAATTATATTAATCATACGCTGTAATGGATGTGCACAAAATTCACATTTTAATTGGTGTAAAAAATTATATCAAATTTATTCACCTTGTAATTTAAAAGACCTGTGAAAAGGACAAAGGATGACGAGCAGGTACATTATTTTCCTTTTAGTGCCCTATATTTTCAATTGCAGGGACTAACATTTTTTCTCTCTCAGTTTCCTTAATATATTATATGGGCTATGGAATTCAAATAATTGTTATTCCTTAACCATTTTAGATTGAAGGCTCAAATTGTAATATTTGTTATGTCAGTTAGTCTTCGGTAACATGTATTTTTTCAGATTTTTAAACCCACAACTTTGAAGGATACTCAATATATATAAATGGTTAAAAGGGAATTTTTTATAGCATGTCTCCTTGGACATTTCGTCAAAATATTGTTATATCTTAACTTTGCCGCAAATAATAATAATCATACTCTCCAGTGGATACAGTACATTGTCCCACTATTTATCTACAATGGACCATTAAGGCGCTTGAGGAATATTTCTGCGTCGTTATAAGTTAATATTAATCATACTCTACAGTGGATATGCAAAATTGTCTGAAATATTGCTCCAAATTCAAAATACTTGTACATATTTATGTCAAATAATACATTGGCCAAAATAGCCGTCAAATGGGACATGATGGCGATTGATTTATATTAATTTGTTAATAACAAATAATATTAATCATACGCTCCAGGGGGTTATTAATACGATTTTATTCAATAATATTTGTAGCAGTATTCTTACCTATTTTATTATTATCAAACTCAATCAATTAAATAATACACATTATACTATAAATAATGGTATTTCTTCAGATTCCTTTCATCGACAAATCCTTTCTGATCCTTTTGCAGTGTGCCATACTATCTTTCACTACCGCTTCTATATTACTTGCATTCCTGAACGACGGACAATGAAATGAATATTATTAAATCTACTCTAAAAAGGTAAAGTTCTGATGGAAATAAGATTATTACAATATTCCGTTGCGCTGCCAGGACAACAACTCCTTTTGATGAAAACTCTTCACACAATTATAATTAAAAGTAGGTTTCATTTGCTGTCATAGTAAGAGATCCATGAAATTATTTTTATTGTTGCTACGTTTACTATTCTTGCCTCGGTGACCTCAGGACGCCAATGACATGACGTGGTCATCGTCATTGTCATCACCATCACCATCGCTACCTCTGTATCATTTTCGTTAAGCATGTGGCGTAAATATTCGTACTCGACTTAACAATGCTGTACATATTCTTTGAAGAGCAAAAGCTCATATTATCCTTGTGATATGTGGGCCATTCGCTCCTTTTGTCTTTATTTCCGTTATTTCCTTTTTATCTTTGTTGTTGTTTCTTTCAACTGTTTTATTCATCCGTTTCTTTCATCCGTATCATTTACAGGCATATTGGAGATGCGGCCATAACCTGTCATTGTCCGGCCGGATTTAAAGGAACCAAATGTGAAATACCCGATATAAGTGCAGTAACAATGGGTAAGTGTCCTCCTTTGCAGTGCAGAATTCTTTTGTTTACTTTATCTGTGATATTTTTTTCCACTTATTGTTGCGTTATTATCCTTATTTGTTCTTATGTCAATTTCGACATCCAATGCTGCAGTTTTGCCCGTGCAACACCGTGTCACATATGCCAGTGCAATCCACTCCACTCTCTGGGGAGAGGAGGTCGTTTCTGTCAGTGCATAAAATTCGAATTTTCATGGTCTTTGGAGACGTGATTGTTAATGTTTCAGCTTCAGTGCAAATTTAATTAAGGAGTAATAATTAAGCTTTTCAGCAAATAACTCATGTAATCATATTAACAAACAACTTCCCAAACGTCAAGGGTGATGATGGCAGTTTAAAAAAGACCTCGTACGAAACATATTCATACGTATAACGAACGGTCAGTGTATGGCAAACTGGGCTATCCTTTTGTTCCATTATCATCCTCAGCTACATCATTGTTGACAATATTGCAGAGGATTTTTTGTGTTATCCTTGAAACGACAGGAGCGGATATTTTTGAATGACATAAATGGTGGTTACCTATACTACCATAGCATGACCCAATTAATACTAACCAAAGGTGCTAGGTATAATGTGGAGAATTTTAATTAATTATGATACATAATACATGTCATGAAATTTGAGTTCTAAAGGTCATTCACAAATACAGGAAGAACATTTTTCACCTCTTAAAGTGGATAATTTAATAAAGTTCATTGGGGCGTATGAAGTATATTAAATATTATCAACTATATAATAGCAATCAAACGCTTAGTGGTTCTGAAATAGTAGTCATTTGGGGTGTATTAATAACATAAATATTTTTTCCCAAAATTTCAAAAGATAACATTTAGGAGTATATTTGGACAAACTATGACCCAATTAACCAAAGGTTCAGTATCATTGAAGCGTATGAATAATATTCAATAGAATATACAAAGCTAATAGCAATAATACGCTCAATGGTTCTGTAGCCAATTAACCAATGGTTCAGTATCATTGAAGCGTATGAATAATATTAATTCGAATACCCAAACCAATATAAACATATGATCTGTGGTTCTGTAGCTTTGTAAATTTGGAGAGTTTCCAAAAGGTTGATCAAATTTATACAAAAAACCACATATCTTAGGGTAGGCCAAGTGTATGAACTATATTACATCTTATGAACTATAAAATAGCAATCAAACGCTTAATGGTTCTGAAATAGTAGTCATTTGGGATGTATGAATATTATAAATAAATTTGTTCTCATTGCTTTTTCAAAAAATAACATTTAGGAGTATAGTCCCATGACATAAGTGGTAACCTATGTAACTATGTCATAATTAGCCAAAGGTTCAGTATCATTGAAGCGCATGATTAATTTTAATTATTAATTTTATTTTTAAAATTAATTTTAAATAGAATATGCAAACTAATATCAATCATACGCTCAGTGGTTCTGTAGCCATTTAACCAATGGTTCAGTATCATTGAAGCGTATTAATAATATTAATTCGAATACACAATCCAATATCAAACATACGCTTAGTAGTTCTATAGCTATTGCAAATTTGGAGAGATTCCAAATGGTTGCCCAAATTTATAAAATAATCACATATCTTAAGGTGGGCGTAGTGCGAATTATATTAAATCTTATAAACTATATAATAGCTATCAAACGCTTATTGGTTTTGAAATAGTATTCATTTGGGGTGTATGGATACTATAAATACCTTTTTTCTCATTGCTTTTTCAAAAGAAAACATTTACGTATATTGATTTGTCACTTGAATATTCTTAGGGATATATTAAGGCAAACATCGAGAGGAGAGGATGTATTTCTATGACATGAGTGATGACCTATGTAACTATGCCCCAATTAACCAAAGGTTCAGTATCATTGAAGCGTATGAATAATATTAAATTGAATATACAAACTAATATCAATCATACGCTCAGTGGTTCTGTAGCCAATTAACCAAAGATTCAGTATCATTGAAGCGCATGAATAATATTGAATCGAATATACAATAGCAATAATACGCTCAGTGGTTCTATAGCTATTGTAAAGTTGGAGAGTTTCGAAATGGTTGACCCAATTTATAAACAAATTACATATCTTAAGGTAGGCCTTTGGGTGCGTATAACGGCCGTTTTCAGGTAGCTCCGTTAGTTATTTTTATTGAAAAAGTTAGCTAACAGACAGTTACTCTAACGAATATTTTTAACGCCCCATTAAAAAATTCGTTTTCAGGAAGGTTCCGTTAGATAACTAGATGTTATTAACTATTGTGAATGACTCCTAAAATATGTTTGACATTTTTATGTTCTTCTTTGTAATTTCTTGAAATCGTGCACAACATTTGTGTTAAACCAGTAAGGAAAGGCAGAAAGTCGGCCGGGGCCGACTATATAATACCCTACACCTCCCTAACAATGCGATAAGGGTCATTGCGATAATAATTTGGAATAATTGGTAAATGGGTAAGAACATATATATGTGGATATATCTAATTCCGAACCGATAATCGCTAAATTAAGCAAAATTCGTTCCTAAATTGAGAAACATATTTCTGGAAAATTTTAATGATCCGAAGTAAACTACAACTTCTATAGCGCTTTGATACCAGATCAGGAGGAACATATATACGGATGTTATATATAAATCTGAACCGATTTTCCCTGAATACTCATTCATGTAAAAAGACCTCTTTCTGTAGAATTTCGTACTGATCGATAAAATACAGTCTCTACAGCGCTTACATGTCAAATCGGGAGTAACATATATATGGGGGCTATATCTAAATCTGAACCGATTTTCTCCGAATTTGGCAGTATTTATTCATGTAGAAGGAAACCTCTCTTTGCCGAAGTTCGCACTGATCGGATATAAAATAAAATTTTTACAGCGCTTACATGTCAAATCGGGGGTAACGTTTATATGGGGGCTATATCTAAATCTGAACCGATTTCTTCCACATTTAACAGTGTTCATTCAAATAATAGGAAACCTCTTTCTGCCGAATTTCATACTGATCGGATATAAAATAACATTTTTACAGCGCTTACATGTTAAATCGGGTGTAACGTATATATGGGGGCTATATATAAATCTGAACCGATTTCTTCAAAATTTAACAGTGTTCATTCATATAATAAGAAACCTCTTTCTGCCGAATTTCAGACTGATCGGATATAAAATAAGGTTTTTACAGCGCTTACATGGCAAATCTGGGCTAAAATATATATGGGGGCTATATCTTAATCTGAACCGATTATAACGAAATTCAATAGGGATCGTCCTTGGGCCAAAAAAAAATATATGTGTAAAGTTTCGTCGTGATTGGACCATAATTGCGACCTGTACTTTGATTACAAGAATACATGCACAGACAGACAGACGGACAGACAGACAGACAGACGGACATAGCTAAATCAACTCAGGAAGTGATTCTAAGTCGATCGGTATAATAAAAGATGGGTCAATTTCTTCTCCTTTTGGGTGTTACAAACAAATGCACAAAGTTATAATACCCTGTACCACAGTGTGGTGTAGGGTATACAAATTTAAGAAAACGTGTAATTGCATTAAATTATAAGTTATTCAGTTGTAATATGATTTGACTTCTTTGTGTGGAAGCTACCAGAAGCGACAAGCCCATTTCGGACATTTCTCTGGAGATGAAATTTAGTGGAGGATGATACCAGTATTTTGTTATTTTATTATTATGCTATGGAACAAAAGTATAACACATCGAAGGAATGATCTAGGTATCGGCGAAAATACTTTCTAGAGGTGGAGAGGAGGCTTCCCACAAAAAGTAACCATATTTACAAAGAGTTAACAGCTTCAATACCAGTAGATACAAATACTTGAAAGAGTGTACAGCGTAATATTTTAGTCGAGTGCAAAATAGGCGTTATTGCCACGACCTTTTAGTACCTTAGACACAAGATGGCCAAATCATGCCAAAATTCCATTGGTCGTAACTTTAATACCAGTGCATAACACACTTATAATTCGGTATAGTGCAATGTCTTAGAAGTATCCACAGTTCAGCGCAAAAGTCACATTATTTGATCCTCTTCTGGTACCTTCACACAATGTGACAGATTCATTCATAAACATTTTCCCCATGACTTCTGTAGAAATCATCTAATTATTTTCGTATTCCGTATAGGTAACTGTACAATGGTTATTGACCTTTCTGGTTCCCACAATGTAGCATATTCAATATTGCGCTACTCACAGAGAGAAGATATACATTCCTCTTTTCAAATGTAGCTTTTTCAAATATTTTTATTTATTTTTTTTGACAATTCATTCATATTTTTCCCCGGCTAAGCATTTAATTGGTGAAAATATTCCGGTTAAATATAATGACTTATTTTCAGTTAAAACTGCCAGTTACATTTTAACGGAGCTCCTTGAAAACAATTTTTTCTTAACTGGTCGTTAATGTACCAGTTAACATTTAACGGAGCTACCTAAAAACGGCCGTAAATAATATTAATTCTATGAAAGTAGATAATAATACACTATTTGAAATTAGAGTAGCTTTTTCTCAGAGTATGATAATAGTCTATAGTTATCTCATTATCAAAATACAATTTTCTCATTGCTTTTCCAAAGGTGAAAGTTAAGGAGTTTAGTTGTCCTTGACAATTATTCTCCTGAATGAAGGAGAATATGTTTCTATGACGGAATGGGATATGTTTCTATGACATGAAAGGTAACCTAATTTAAAACTTCAAAGGTAAAATAATGTGTAATATAACACAGTACAACACATGATTTTGGGACTTAATTCCGAGAATTGGACGTGACAGTAGCCCACAAATAAAAACTTCTGAGCCATTGGTTTAGTCAAGATGGCTCAATTTATAATTTAATGGTCATACGAATTTTTTTGCTCGATGTGGCTTTTTTGCACTTTTTTTATATTTTTTCTCGGTATACCGTACGGAATATCTCTTTTATGTTTGAAGCAAAGTTGTATTTATTGAATAGGAGATCAAACCGTAAAAAAACAACCAAAGTCGTAAAGTATCTGTCAGTAAAATATTGAAAAATACGAATACGTAAATCATAATACGTATACGTATAAAACAGAACATTACAACAGAGCATTATAAAACAGAAGAGAACATTTGTGCGATTTTTAAGGCTCTGGATGCACATTTTTCGGTTAGCTTTGTTCCCAATTTTTGTTCTCCTATTCAATATATATAACTTTGCTTCTCCGTACTTTACCGAGAAAAAAATATAGAAAAAGTTCTAAAAATCCACCTAGAGCAAAAAAATTCGTATGGCCATTAAATTATTAATTGAGCCAACTTGACAAAACGAATGAAGCACAAGTTCTTATTTTTGGGGCTACTTTTAAGTCCAAATCTCATAATTGAGACCCAAATAGTGCCTTAAAAATCGCAAAAATAATATAAAAATAAAATATCTGTCAATAAAATATTGGAAAATACATTTGTATTATAACATACCTAATACGTAACACCTATTACGTAATACGTAATAGGTAGTACGTAATACGAAATACGTACACGTATAAAACGTTATTTTTAAATAGAACATTATAAAACAGAACAGAACATTTTTGCGATTTTTAAGGCATTAGATGCACTTTTTACGCGAAATTGTGAGGAATACAAATGTTAATAATTACACTTTCACGTGGAAATAGAAGTTTAGTAACTGTCGTAAAAACAGTTACAAAAAAATAGATTTTTTTTCACAAAAAATAGTTTTTAGTTGGCACGAAAAAACCATTACAAATAGAAAAAAAAACGCAAAAATGTGTTTTTTTTTTAAAGCTATCATCCAAATGCAAAAAAAACAAAACCTGTTCGAAGAAAATCTATGAATAAATGTAGAAATTATAGCACTTTTGGTAGAATTTAGAAATTAGAATTTCAACATAATCCGGTTTTTGTTCCCTCACTATATTGAAAAAGGGTATACATCAGATGCTGCGGACCAAAAGTGTAACACATCTGTAGAGTGTCGAAAATCTGTTTTGGGCCAATTTAAGTCATTTGAGCAATGTCCGTCACCGTCAGTCTGGTTGGAGCGCACGATAACATTCGATAGGATTAACCGATTGACTTCAAATTTGGCATGTGTCAATATTTTTTTCTATCTCCGGCTAAGGTCACCATTTTGCACAAAAAATTAACGGTAATAACGCCCATATTTTACGGGACTATAGGTACTATAAAAGCATTACACTGCACAATATTTTAAGTATTTGTATGGACTCTGATCGAAGTTGTTGGGAAGTACCAAAAGGGGCGTGGCAAATAAAGCCCATTTTTATGGGCTTTTATGACCACAAAAGTATTAAGTATTTTTACGGACTGGAATCAAAGTTATAAGCCGTTAAATTTTTGTGTAGAATGGTCCGTTTGTATGGGAGGTACCTAAAGAGGCGTGGTAACAACGCTCATTTTGCACGGGACTATAGGTACTGTAAAGGTTTTACACCCCACAAAATTTTATGTATTTGTATTGACCGGAATCAAAGTTATAAGCCGTTTCATTTTTGTGCAAAATGGCCCATTTATATGGGAGGTACCGAAAGGGGCGTGGCAACTTCGACCATTTGTCACAAGATGATAGCGATCAAGAAACTAATACTATGTGTAGAATTATGAAAGATTCTGAAAAATAGTATAGAAGTTATTAAAGATTAAATTATTATTATTTTGGAATTGTGAAAGATTCTGAAAAATGTTATAGAAGTTATTAAAGAATTATTTTTGTTACTAAATTTTTACCTGTCGTGGGGGAGGTACTCGAAATGGTAGACCAACATAGTCCATCTTTTATCCCAGTCTGAGATAGAAAAAAATATGAAGTCAATCGGTTAATCCTACCGAAATTTATCGTGCGCACCAAACAGACAGGCAAACGGAAATTGCTCAAATGACTTAAAATTTCCCAAAACGTATTTCCGCCAAAAATTATTGGGGTCTCTTAGGTCACTCCTTCGATGTGTTAAACCGTTAACCCGCAGCAACTGATATATACCCTCGTTCACAATAGTGGAGGTATAAGAACATGATTTTGTTTAAATTCTCTTACTTCTACAAAAAGGAATATAATTTCTGCATTTATCCATAGATTTTTTTTCAAATAGGCATTGTTTTCTTCTTTAGGATGCTAGCTTTTAAAAAATCGGAACAAACAATAATTTTGAATTTTTTTTTATTGACTGCAATTGACTGCAGTCTATCGAAACTGCAGTCAATTCTACCAAGCAATTAAAACTCTCTACCAATTTTTGTATTTGTTTCTATTACTTTCTTGGAATAGACAGAAAGTAAATGGAACATATGGTCTCAAACCAAAAATAAATTCTGACTGAATAACAAAAGCACAGACCAACAATAAATAACAACAACACATTTTTTGTTTTTTTTTTTGTGCCAGAAACGATTTTATTGAAAAAACCAGTAAGGAAAGGCAGAAAGTCGGGCGGGTCCCTACGTTACCCTACGCCTCCCTAAGGGTCGTTGCGATAATAATTTGGAATAATTGGTAAATGGTAAAATTCTGAACCGATAATCGCTAAATTAAGCAATATTCGTTCCTAAATTGAGAAACATCTTTCTGGAAAATGTTAATGATCGGAAGTAAAGTACAACTTCTATAGCGCTTTGATACCAAATATATGGAGGTTATATATAAATCTGAACCGATTTTCCCTGAATACTCATATATGTAAAAAGACCTCTTTCTGCCAAATTTCGTACTCATCGGACATAAAATACAGTCTCTACAGCGTTCACATGTCAAATCGGGGGTAACATATATGTGGGGCTATATCTAAATCTGAACCGATTTTCTCCGAATTTGGCACTGTTTCTTCGAGTAATAAGAAACCTCTTTCTGCCGAATTTCGCACCGATCGGATATAAAATACAGTCTCTACAGCGCTTACATGTCAAATCGGGGGTAACATACGAGTATATATGTGGGCTATATCTAAATCTGAACAGCTTTCCCTCAAATTTAGCAATGTTAATTCATGTAAGAAGAAACCTCTTTCTGCCGAATTTCGTACTGATCGGATGAAAAATACACTTTTTACATCGCTTAGATGGTAAATCGGAGGTGACATATATATGGGGACTATATCTAAATCTGAACCGATTTTCCCCAAATTTTGTATTGTCTCTAAGTGTATCATAAGACTACTCTCAGTCAATTTTTGTACAAAAATGTTGGTTATGAAGTGCATGCCAAAATTGGCCAAATCGGAGGTACATATATATGGGAGCTATATGTAACTCTGAACCGATTTTAACCAAATTCAATAGGGAACGTCCTTGGGCCTAAAGAACGATATGTGCAAAGTTTCGTTGAGATCGGACCAAAATTGCGACCTGTACTTTGATTACAAGAATGCCTCTACAGACAGACAGACGGACGGACAGACGGACGGACAGACGGACATAGCTAAATCGACTCAGAAAGTGATTACAAGTCGATCGGTAATAAACAATGGGTCTATCTCTTTTTGGATGTTACAAACAAATGCACAATGTAATAATACCCTGTACCACAGTGTGGTGTAGGGTATAAAAAATCCAATTCCACCCAATCCAATAAACTTCTGTTTCCACGTGAAAGTGTCATTTTTAACATTAGTAGTCCAATTTAATTTTAAATATGGTCCAAATACAAAAGCCACCTTCCAAGAAAAATAATCTAAATTTATCCATACTATATATACTACTCTTAGTTTGTTTCAAACTACTCTTAGTTTGCTTCAATCTACTGAAAATTCTATTAAAACTAAAACTAATTCCATTCAAACTTAACGTAATCTGAGTCCAACTAGGCGTAATTCGACTAAAACTGATATATTTCCAAATAAATTAAATACACAAAAGGTTCCTATTTATACTTATTTTGATTCAAATTCCTCGAAATTATATTAAAAATAGGCTTGGTTCGATTGATACTACTTAAAGTTCAATTGAAATAAGTCAAAGCTGAATTCAAACTAACAGAAGGTCCATTCAAACTACGATAAGAACTCTGCTGTGGCGTTCGTTATACAATGCTTTTCCCAGCTATTTAATTTAATTAAACATCATGAATATATTCTTGTCATATTTTCAATATTGAAAATTATTCAATAAACGTTTGTTTGGTTGTCTCCCTCCCCCTTCTGCTTGTCCATTCCTCCTTCTCTTACGTGAAAAATGTCATTATTACTATTACATTTGGAAAATGGTGTGTTAATGCGTTTATTTTCACAATTGTGGCATGGTACATGGAATTATAATGCGGTCCCTGATGACCATGATGATTTTTATCCTCATTCATAGGAAGGCGACCGACCATACACGACCT
This sequence comes from Eudasyphora cyanicolor, assembly GCA_963930755.1. Taxonomy (NCBI): domain Eukaryota; kingdom Metazoa; phylum Arthropoda; class Insecta; order Diptera; family Muscidae; genus Eudasyphora; species Eudasyphora cyanicolor. Next base: position 13,294,935 of record OZ005737.1, read on the forward strand.
TTATTCAAAAAAAATCCACAAAAAAACATACTTCATCCGAACCGCCCGCCCCTCTGATGTAGTCTTGTTTCTCTTAACATTTCATCCATTTAACCAGTTTGACATTTTGTTAATAGGTTAACATAGTAGGACGGACGAGTTGACCGAGCTGAAAAAAATAAATTCAAGGATCTTTGTTGCCACAGCATCAATTGTTGTGATGATGACAAAACATCACTTCACTCATTGATGAAGCGTTCGTAGAAAAGCGTGTAAATCTGCGAATAAAGGAAATTGTTAACGTGTTTCATTTTTTGTTTCACCTCGTTTTTCTGCGTAATTTATTAAATTCGGATATTAAATGGTATTTTATGAGCATTCATGATTGCATAATAATAAGTCCATGTTAACAATTATCCTGTCAACACATTATCTTTGTTGTTGTTTTTTTCTCTCTGGATTTTATTTTCCACGTGAAAAAGTAGAACACATGTTGGCTGGGATGGTAGAGGATGAAAAGATTATTGTTTTATTTATTATAGAAATGTGTATAGTAAAGCATAGCGACACAAGGAAAAGCCACAGGATCAAACCCGCGACCTCTTGCTTATAGGTGAGCATTTTACCAACTTACCTACCAGGGTGCTCCCGAATAAAATGATTTGTGAAAAAAAATTGATTAAATTTGCGATCAAGCTGTGACATTTTGTTGTCCATAGATTATTGTGAGGGAATGGTTAAAGGATGTACTAGAGTTCACATGTCGATACCTCAATTCCAAACTATGCTAGGTGCAAAAACGAAATTTTTCAGGAGAAGCGATCAAAGTTTGATACATTTTTAAATTTGTGTGGAGTTTTTTTATAATGCATATCGAATGACCTGTACTGTTTTGTGAATAACTTTTGATTGGGTTGAAAGATAAACACCAAATATTGACTGAATATAATTTGGAAGATTAAGAAATTAAAAATGCTATCTCGCTAAGTCGACTTAGCTTGTTTTAGAATGGAGGTATCGATGTGTGCATCACTAGGATGACAAACTTGATCAACACTTTGGCTTTTGTTAAATTTAGCCTACTCGTAATTCAGTTCATCCTGCTCGTGATTTGTATCAACCGGCTCGTAATTCGATTCCCACTGTTCTGAGTTAGATTCAAACTGCTCTCGGGTTGATTAAAATTGCTAATAGTTCGACTCACTACTCGAAATTGTATGCAAATTTTGCCTAATTTGACAAAAACTACTCCTAGTTCCTTTAAAACTATTCCAATAGTACATAGTTCGGTTCAAACTACTCATATTGTTATTCAAACTAAACGTGCTCATGCTACTTAGAGTCCAATTCAAACTACTCGTAGGCCCATTCAAACTACTCGTAAGCCGATTCAAACTAATTGTAAGCCGATTCAAACATTTCGTAGTTCGATCCTAACTTTCCATGGTTTGATTCAAACTACTCGTAGTTCTATTCAAACTAATAGTAGATTAATTCAAGCTACTCGCTGTTCTATTCCAAATACTCATAATTCCATTCAAACTACTCACATAAATCTCAACACTCCATTTTTCATTCAAACTACTCAAAGTTCGTTTCTGACTATATATAGTTTGATTAAAACTATACGTATTTTTTTTCATACTACTCGTAGTTACATTCAAACTACTCACAGTTCGATTCTAACTATTCATCGTTTCGTTCAAACTACTCGTAGTTCAATTCAGATTACTCGCAGTTCGATTCAAACTATTCCCAATCCAAACTACTCATAGTTCGATCCTAACGATTCATATTTCGAATAAAGCTACTTATAGTTTGATTTAAACTAGTGCTATTTCGATTAAAATAGTTCACTGTCCGATTCAAACTAATAATAGTTTTATTCAATCTTCTTATAATTCGATTTAAACTACTCGTAGATCGATTCAGACTAATAGTAGTTGGATTCAAGCTACTCGCAATTCTATTCCAACTAATGAAAGTTCCATTTAAACTACTTACAGTTCGATTCAAACCGCTCATACTTCGATGCAAACTACACGTAGTTGCGATCAAATTTTGCGTTTTCCTTTTCAAATTATGCATAAATAAATCCCAAATACTACTTTTTCTATTCAAACTAATCGTTTGATTTGATTATAACTGTACTAAGTTCGATTCAAGCTACTCATAGTTCGATTCAAGCAACTCGTATTTCTAATCAAACTACTCGTAGTTCGATTCAAACTACTCTCAGTTCGTTTCAAACTAAACGTAGTTCCTTTCAATCTTTTGATAAATAAATCCAAACTACTCGTAGGTCAACCATACTGATATATATTTCGATTCAAGCTACTCGCAGTTCCAGTTCGATTTAAACTACTGGTATTTCGATTTAAACAGCTCATAGCTCAATTTCGTAATTCGATTCTAACTATTCATAGTTTGATTTGATTTACTAGTATTTATAATTTTATTCAAATTACCCATAGTTCGGTTCAGACTACTAGTAGTACAATTCAAGCTTTTCGGAGTTCCATTACAACTATTCCTAGGTGGGTTTAACCTACTCATAGTTCCATTCAAACTACTCATACTTCGATTCAAATTTTGCGCTTCCTATTAAAACTATGCATTAATAAATAATATCTGATCCTTTTTCCATTCGAACTACTCATATTTCGAGTCAAACTACTCTCAGTTCGATTCGTACTAAATGTAGTTAATTTCAATCTTTTCTTAGGTAAATTCAAACTATTCGTGGATCGATCCTACCGATATATATTTCAATTCAAGCTACTTCCATTCAACCATTTATAGATCAATTCCAGGTACTTATAGTTCGATTTAAACTACTGTTTTTTTTCGATTTAAACTGCTCATAGCTCAATTTCGTAATTTGATTCTAACTATGCAATCTATTTATAATTCGGTTCAAGCTACCTGTGGTTCGATTCAGACTACCTGTGGCACGATTCAAGCTACTCGAAGTTCTATTCCAACTACTCATATTTCCATTCATAGTTCGATTCAAACTAAACGTAATTGCGATCAAATTCTGCGTTTTCCTATTCAAGCTATGCATAAATATGTAAACCTCTTCCATTACAACTATTCATAGTTGGGTTCAACCTACTCATAGTTTCATTCAAATAAATCATACTTCGATTCATACTAAATGTAGCTGCGATAAAGTTTTGCATTGTCCTATTTAACCTTTGCATAAATAAATTCCAACTACTTCCTTTTGCATTCAAACAACTCTTAGTTCGATTCTAACTATACATAGTTCGATTTAAGCTACTCATAGTTCGATTAAAAAATCTGTTATCAATTCATACTACTCGTAGTTCGATTCAAACTACTCGTATTTTGATAGTTCAAATTGAACGTAGTTCCTTTCAAACTTTGGATAAATAGATCCAAACTACTTCCTTTTGCATTCAAACAACTCTTAGTTTGATTCTAGCTGTACATAGTTTGATTCAAGACACTCATATTTAGAATCGAACTACTAGTATATTTATTCATACTCTTTTATCAATTCATACTACTCGTAGTTCGATTCATACTACTCGTAGTTCGATTCATACTACTCGTTGTTCGATTCATACTACTCGGAGTTCGATTCAAACTACTCGTAGTTCCATTCAAACTCCTCGTAGTTACATTCAAACTATTCGTTGTTCTATTCAAACTATTCGTAGTTACTTTCAAACTGTGCAAATTCCGTTTGTGGATCTTAAAAACCAAATCGACAAACGGGGAGCAGTACTAACCAGATCGAAGTGGGATACCATACAAAACTGCAGGACTGCGAGAACCCTTTGTCCATCCATTTATGTGACCAGTACCAAAGAACTGCTGTCCTTCGGGAAGAACACACTAAGCATCCTCACAGGAGTCATCACAGGGCACTGCGTGATAGGCAATATGGCTGCACGCATGAAGCTTCCTTGCGAAGACTTCTGTAGATGCTGCTTGGATGAAGAAGAGGAGGAGTCAGTACAGCACTTGCTATGCTCATGCAAAGGACTGCAAAAATACCGTTTGGCCTATGTAGGGCACAGGCTCTTCGAAAACCTACACGACCTAGCATTTGCTCCGCTCAAACCACTTCTTAAATTCATCAAAAAATCTTTCGGGTTCAGTAAAGCCACAAAGACTAATGATAACACGAGCAACTAAACCTTCTCTCCCTCTTCCTAAACCTTATCTCTCTCTTCCTAAACCTCTCCCCCTCTTCCTAGCCTAACAACCTCTGACTTTCTTTTCTCTACTTCAATTCTGCTCACGGGAAACACAGTGGACCGTATCGTCGGCCCCGAGTGAACTCGTCAGTTGTATTCTGGCGCGCGTCCCTTTCAACCTAACCTAACCTACTCTCAAACTACTCTTTCAACGTAGGTCTTTTCATACTTTGGATAAATAAATCCAAACTACTCGTAGTTCAATCGTAACTATTCGTTGCTCGATTCACGCTGCCCTACTCTAATGATTCATTGTTCGATTCCAGGTAATAGCAGTTCGATTCAAGCTACTTGAAAACAACTGAAGTTTCTTGTAGATGATTCAAGATGATTTAACAATACATAGTTCAATTCTTATCCCAATTATTCATAGTTCGATTATTGCTGCTTATAGATCGACTCATAGTTTGATTGAAACTACGCGTAGTTCGATTAAAACAAGAAGATTCAAACAACTCATAGCTCGATTCAAGCAACTCGTACTTCGATTCGAACTACTTTCAGTACAGTTCAAACTACTCGTGGTTCAATGGAAACGATTCGCAGTTCGATTCAAACTATTCGTAGTTCCATTCATAATACCGGTACTTTGGTTGGAACTGAACCTGGTTCGATTTTGATGTTTCCCTATGCGGGGTTAATCTGTTATTGATGTTATTTTATGGTTTTTCTCACTGTGGAGTTGAGCTGAAGATCAAAGAGTTCCTTCAAATTGAAGGAAGGGAGGTTCGATTCAGACTACACCTCGTTCAATGCTAACTAGTCATGGTTCGCTGCAAACTAACGCAATTCGATGCGAAATACTTTTAGCTATTTTAGAGCTGTAAAAATTCAATTCAGACTAAACTTATGGAGTTTTTTCTGCAAAAAGATGCAACATTTTCGTTTCCCTTTTCTCGAAAACTGAACTATTATACCACTTTTTGGAATTTTGACATAGGTGCTAAGTTCAATTCGAGGTACTACATCAGTTCCACCTGAAAAGGTCAAATATTTTTCAGAATTTGGCTTCGATGGAGCAACATTTTTTTCAGAATCAAAATCACCATTAGTACGACTGAATTACTTTTATTTCTATTCAAAATAAAAAAATCCAAAACAATCTATACAGGTTTTTATTCAAACTACATATATTTCTATATAAATCATGATAGTTAGGTTAGGTTGAAGAAAGTAGACGTTTAAATGTCTCATGTCCATACTTACGTCAGTGGTTCGGCCTATTGTGCGTTCCCTATTTATGACCTTTTCATACCTCATGAGTTACAGAAAATCGGTACAGATACGAATTTTCTCAGTATCTTATAGTCATAACCTCTGAGATGAGGAATAACCCAAATATTTAAATCATTATGGTTCGATTTTAACTACTTATAGATTGATTCGAATTTCACATACTTCACTGGAAATTTTTTTCTCAACTTAAAATTCTCTTCATGTTTATATGAAATTTCACAACATAACAATTTAATGTTGACATTTTTGGCCGTGGAAGGCTAACGTATATATCTTTTAACTGGTTTTCTTTCATAACCTTTCGTCCGCGTAAAAACACAATGGAGCAATTTGTCAGTAACATACTGGGGAAAAATGAATGAAAAGGATTGACCTACCCTTTCTCCAAAAAAAAATTAAAAAAAAAGATGAACAACAATACCAGTTGTGTGCACAATGGATTACTTTTGGACATGTGATACTCGTATACTCTTTCTAAAGAAAGGATTACTCACTGACATTTATCCTCAACAACCGGAATGCTTCTAGGGACAAAAAGTAATTCATTTTCTGCTTCTGGCCTTCTTTAGTAAGTGAAAAATGTATTAAGTTATAAAGGAGGTGTGAGGTGGGGGCAGCAGATTTTTCTAATTCATGATATTAAGTACACATATGCGACAAGAAACGAAGATGAAGCGGAAACAAAAAAAACTGGTCATATGTTCTCTCAAACTTAGTTTTACTTCTTTTCATTCATCACCATTTGTCTCCTTCGTTTGATGCTTTGACAGCAGGACGTAAATGGTTAACCATTCTCTGTTGCCACATCTGTGTTACGTTTAGCTTGCTTTTGCAACATTTGACCTGTTCACACTTTAAATCCTCACTTCATTCACACTTTTGTCGTCGTCGATGCAATTCACACCATTAGAAATTTGTCAGCTGCATTCAATTTCTCATCACAGAACACTCTGTATCATGGATGAAGGAAGTTGCAAAAGGATGTTTTCCTTAAATCCTTAGAGAGGATTGGAAACAATGTGTTTAAGTTTTTTTTTTTGTATTTCCTCCTCTTAACTTGTTGTTTTTTGATTGAGCTTACGGGTGAGGCGAGCAAGAACAAGTGGGTTTTGTTTGTAGTATATGGGAAATTAATTCGAAGAATTTGTGAGGCAACACTAGT